>JZKD02S1905630.1:405003-451716 GCA_000966675.3 Picea glauca | reverse complement strand
GGGAAACCTCCTTTTACCCCACTTAAATGTTCAAGTACAAGATGATTCAAAATGAAAATGTCTCCTTGGTATATATAGGAGAATAGGAGGTATAATTACAACTAATGGCCTAAATACGACATAAATAAAATAACATTACTAATATAATATGCCCCAATTAAGGGTTAATGAGCCAATATTAGCACTTAACACACTATGGAGAATCCCATCTATGGATAATTTGTATAAATTCATGGTGATTAACTTGTAGTTCATAGATCACACAACCAACTACTGACTTTATTGTTGATCATATTCTATAGGAACTAATCCATAGATAAGGAATTTAGTAATCTCGGAAAATAATTCTAGCACTACTTCCACACAAAAGAGATAGGCATCAATAATTTCATCTACTCTCCTTATGACTTCCCCATTGTGAATTCTAGATAAATGATTGATTCCCACATTGTATTTACTTTACTTAACCACCACCTCAATTTTTTTTATTGAAATAAAAGAATCCATTGACAGATCCTCCCACACCAACTTTCTCACCAAATACTTAAGCACCAATTCATACATAAAGAAATTAAAGGGTCAACTGAGAAGGTAATGATAGAACTTGTACAATGCATACACCATAGCTAATCCTTCACATTCTATAGTGGTGTAGTTATGATCTATATGGGAATAATTCATGTTGGAAAAGTATATTGGGTGCTCCAATGTTCCTTCATCTAGTTGTGCCATCAAATTCCCTAATGCAATGCTAGAGGCATCCACATGGGCATTGAAAATTTTCATCCAATTAGAGAAACTAAAATGGGAGTTGTAACCATCCCTTTTTTCAACTCAATAAAACCCCCCATTGTAGGATATAATATATATAAATGGGACACCCTTCTATTGGAGTCCTTCCCTTGTGCCATAAAATAGACATACCCCCTAATGAACCTACAAAAATATCATGTATACCCCAATGTAGACCACAACATAGGATTATTCTCTACAACAAAAAAAATTCACAATTACCATATACTTCACTAGATTGACCAATAATACCTCCTTTCATAAATATGACCTAAGACAAATTTGAATGAAGTATAGAAGATGCATTTCTTAATGTTCAATAGAAACTGGATCTATTGAAACCTATCCAACATCTACTTGAGTTTAGTAGTATGTTCCTTCAAGAAATTTTACAGTGTCCAATAATCCAAGTATACTTTAACAAACTTACGGATATACTTATGTAATGTGGCAACCACCTATCTAGATAGAAAATACTATTAATGCATTCTTTAATATGAAGGGCATGATTTTTTAGTTTTATGACCCCCCTTCCATGGAAAACATGGTGTTCTTCTTGTCCTCCTTAGTGATCCATATTTGATGATATCTAGAAAACCCATTTGTGAATAAGTAGGATTTTCTCCCTACGACTTCCTCAAGAATATCATCAATAAATGAGGTTGGATAAAGGTCATGTATGAAAGAATAATTAGGTATACATAAGTATACATGAAAGTGAGTTCCAACTATTTTATTTCCATGCATGACTATTAGACTAATCTAATCTGATTATTCCACCATAAATATCAAACCAACATCCAACATTTTGTTGATTTCATGTTTAACATATTCCTTGTAATATGGATTCATTCAGTATGACCTCTTCTTTATTGGGTGGGTGGTGTGTTTTAGTTCTATATTCCTTTATCCTAGCTCTCCCACCATTCCCTCCATTTACATGAAGTTGCATGAATACAAATCGACATATTTGTGAAGCATAGCTACAATCTCTACAATAATCATGTCATCCCAGTAATCCCAAGTGATAGATAAATTAGTCTCATCCTCCATGCCAATATTAATTCTCTTTATCGATAATAAATCATGGTAATAATTTGGATTGCTTAGATCCCTAGTATTCTAGATGATGCAATAACTTCAGTTTCTTCAAACAACATATGTTAAGGTTCCTATGTGGGATGTTCTTCCTTTGGAACCTACAACCATACACTATGGGTATTATATCTATGAGAAACATTGAATGTTGTGTATCACCTAGGTAATTAGTATGTCCTCCCCAAATGGTTGGAAAATGTGCAAGTTTGGTCATCCCATGAATTCTTAGTATTTTTTCAGGAATTCTTGGAGATTGACAAGTAGAACGAATTCGATCATCCCATGAATTTCCAAGAGTTTTTTGGTGGAATCTTCACATCCAATCCCAAATCAAGCATGACCTCCCACACCTCATGTCCTTCAATCAGTGCATTTTTCTTGAATTTATTTCACAATATCTTACTCCAAGCATGGTCTAAGGGTTTATCTAATGTCTCTACATGTAATGTTATTAATCACACAAGTACTCCCCTTAGATTAGATCCAAATTTATCATAAGAATACCTACAATAATGTTTTCGGCCATTCTTGGACTTCATCTTTTGTTGGTTGTACCAATAGGATTGTGCATTGGCTCAATGGCCAATATATAACTACAGACTATATTCTACATCTCAGGCATGGAACACTTATTACATCACTTCAACTGCATCTTACAAGTAGCCCTTTTTTTGAACTATGTCGAACTTTGGTGCTTTCTGTAGAGCCCTGCAAATAGGTTCATGATCTATAGATCCCAAATATATGTTGTTCTTTTCCCTACCCTAGGTAACAATATTAATTATTGTGTATCCATGGCTGATCAGACCACCACTAAGGATACTAAGCTCATAATTCACCATGTTAGCACCACACTTCCTTATGTCACATTCCTCCCATTCCTCATTTAGCTATAGACAATCCTTTGCATTATGTCTAGTCTTCTAGAAATGCTCATGATGAAGCTAGCAAGGCTACAAATAATTTATTTTGATATGCCCAACTTCATCATAATTACAACACTATGGTGGAGGATGATTCACATCATTCCATGAAGCTTGTTTTCTTGATATTGGTTTTGGCCCCTATACCCAACATCAATGGACTCAACTAAAAACAAGTTCTTTTCAAATTTCTCTACTAGCAAGGATAATGCAAGAAAACCCTATGTATCATGAGTGTTTACCCCACAAAATTCACAATGAATAAAAATTTTAATGCCACTATATTTATATAGTAGCAGGCAATGGTGGGGATCATGACCAACATTTCATCATATCTCATATATCTTGACATCTCCCTTTCCCACAAATGGGTAGTCATAGTAGAAATATATCTCAACCATGAGGAAGTATTTTCATAGATGACCCTATGTCTTAGAGATCATGCTGCATACTACCTCCTTGTAGCTCTACACTGATTTGGGTATCTACATCCCCTACTCCTTCATGCATTTTCCATCTAAAATACTTAGGATTTCACAAATTACTCCATTCTTTGCATAAACATACTTTCTTAGTATTCTCTTTTGGGGTTCAACAAAGCTCCTTTCCATGTTCTCTCATCCTTTGCATTTTTTCACGTTCTGAATTCATATTAGGACCATATCTTCTCATCAAAGACTCTTTCCTAGTGAGGATTTTTTCCATTCTTCCTAACACCAAATTTCTACAAGGTTTACATGATTTTGATGTCACATAAATATTTTCCGCATTTTGTTGATCACACACTTATACTGAGAGATGGGGGGGGGGAGTGAATCAGTATAAGAAAATATTTTACTTATTTAAATTCAATAACCACAATAAAACAACCACATATAAGATCTATCAACTACAGAACATGGAACACAAGATTTACATGGAAGCCCTTTTGGGAGAAAACCAAAAACAATTATCTTTAAAACTCTTCGTAGGCACCAACCTATTGTTACAAATATTCGTAGGCACCAACCTATTATTAAAAATATTTCTAGGTACCAACCTACTATTACAAATATTCATAGGCACCAAGCTATTGGAGACACCAATCCCCACTGATACAAATCCTTGTAAGAACCAACCTACTTTTACAGATATTCATAGGCACCAACCTACTAGAGACACAAATCCCTATTGCTAAGCACCAACTTATCAAGAGACACCAATCTCTTCGTTTGAGCAACACCAACCCTCAATTACAATTATCGCCTTCAAATAATCATTTGTATTTCCTTTTCCATTATTCTCACACCTTTTTCACATATATATTCTTATTTTAAAAACTCTCTTTTTCTTAGAATGATATTCAATCTTCGCTCATATATATCTCCTCTTCAAATCTTGTTCTTTATATAGAAGGATATCACATTTTTTCTCACACACTTTTACCTCTAATGTTTCTTTATTTTATAACTCTTTGTGTCTCTTTATGAAGAGTGGTGATGATTCCAAGAGGCACGTTGACCATTAATTAAATAATTAGTTTCCTTTTTTATTCTCCCAAAGAAAACCCATGGTATGTTCCCATGTTATTTCTCTTTTGTTTACTTTGGTAAATCTTTCTTTGGTAAATATTTTTTTACCAAATTATTTGTATATAAAGATATTTATAGAAAAGGTCAATGACAATATAACTATAATATATATTCTTTGACATCAATGAAAATATGTTCAACAATATCCCCCTTTGTCATTGATGGAAATCCTACAACAAAACACATAATATACTAGGAATAGAAATAATTCTCTCCCTTCCTGCAATACTTCCCCTATATGTAACTCTCCCCCTTTGAAATCAATGTAAAAGATATGATTCCCCTAAACATGTGCTTCTCCTTAAGAAATTAGTGAATAGATGAGATGGATATTACCAATTTTTGTCTTAGATATTCAAACGTCTCTTTGGAAAGGGTTTTTGTAAAAATATTCGAAATTTGTTCTTTGGTGGCAATATATTCCAACTTGACATTTTGTTCTGCTACTTTCTCCTAAGAAGTGATACTTGATTGGAATACACTTTGTTCGCAAGTACATAACAAGATTCTTTGAGAGATTTATTTCACTTGTTTTGTCAAAAAATATTCAGATTGGTTGATCATATTCTACCTTAATATCTCTAAATGGCCACTTCATCCAAAGAAATTGTGTGAAACATGATGTTGTTGCTATATACTCAACCTCTATTGTGGATAGAAGAAACCAAAGGTTTTTTATTTATCAAATAAGACACCAGATTGTTTCCCAGAAAGAATGATCCTCCACTTGTACGTTTCTTATCATCAACACTGCCTACCCAATTCGCATCCATATATGTTGTTAGAGTAAAAATTTTACTTCTTGAGTACCACAAGGTGAATTCCAAAGTGCCCCTTAGATATATGAATATTTTTTTCACTACTTGCACATGAGTCTCTTTTGGTGCATCTTGAAATCATGCAACCAATCCTATTGCTTGCATAATGTCCGACCTTGATGCCATCACATATAGTAGGATGCTAATAATTGACATGTACATTGTTTTACTTTCTTTCGGAGATTCATCATGTTTTCTCAATTTACAACCTGTGACCATGGGTGTGTTGATTGGTGCAAAATATTCCATTCTGATTTCTTCAACATCTCCTTGATATACCTGGTTTGTGAAATGAATATGTCTTTGTCAGATTAAGAAATCCATAAAACAAGTAAGAATTATAGTTCACCAAGCAAAGACATCTCAAATTTCTTTTGCATTTCCTTTGCAAACTCTTGACACATTTTGTTTAAACTACCTGCAAAAATGATGTCATCTACATAAACCACACCAATTAACTGATTTTCATTTTCCATCTTAATGTTTATATTGTTGTCCGCAATTACTCTTTTGAAGCCTTGTTGTTGTAGATATTTATCAAGTCTCCAATACCATGATTTGGGGACTTGCTTTATCCCATAAAGTGTTTTATTCAATTTGCACACACAATCCTTATTTTCTTATAACAAGAACCCTTATGGTTGTTCAATGTATACTTATTCCTTTAGATTTCCATTGAGAAAGGATGACTTGACATCCATTTGATAGACTTTGTAGTTATTGAAACACACAAATGCCAAACACATTTTGATAGCTTCTACTCTTTCAATCGGGGAAAAGGTTTCTTAGAAATAAACACCTTCAACTTGAGAATAGCCTTTACAAACCATTCTTTCTTTATTTCTTATTACTTTCTCATATTCATTCAACTTCTTCCTGAAAACCCACTTAGTGCCAATCACATTTTTATCTTTTGTCCTTGGAACAAGTTCCCATGTCTTATTCTTCTCAATTCGATTTAGCTCTTGTTCCATAGAATTAATATAATGCTTATCTTTTCTAGCTTATGTAAATCTCTTAAGCTCTATTTTATATAGCAAGGAGAATTTTTCATGTTTTGGTGCACTTTCTAGTCTTCTTCTAGTATGAACTCACGTATCTTTATTACCAAGAAATAGATTTTGTGAATGATTCTTTTGGATAAATCTACATGGTTCCTTTGTATCTTGATGTTATTCTTCTTATTACTATTTGTAGCTCATCTCTTCTAGATGTTCATGTGATTTCTCCTTTTGAGGCCTTGGTTCATCCACTTTTACATTTGCACGTTCTACAATTTTGTGCAATATTTTATTGTAACATCTATAATCCTTTCTTCTAGATGAATAATTAAGAAGGATACCTTCATAAGCTTTGGAGTCAAATTTTCCCAAATCCTCATCATCTCTCTTTATGTAGAACTTGCTTCCGAAAACTTTGAATTATTTAACTGTTGTTGGTATACCCTTCCATAATTCATAAGGTGTTTTGTTGTTGTTCACTCTAGTTTTCCATCTATTTAGAATGTAGACTATAGTGTTCACTACTTCTCTCCAAAACTTGTCTGATAACTTAGCTTCATTCAACATTTTTCTATCATTTTCTTGTATGGTTCAATTCTTCATTTCTACCACTCCATTATGTTGTGGATTTCTTGCAGCTGAAATATGTCTCTTTATTCCATGAAGCTCACAAAAAATTTCAAATTCAATTGAGATAAACTCACCTCCTCTATCTGATCTTAAGCATTTGATTTTCAAATCAGTTTCATTTTCAACCAAGGATTTGAATGTTTTAAACTTATCAAATTCTTTGGATTTATGTTTGAGGAACACAACCCATGTCATTCTTGAGTAATATTCAATGAGCAACATGAAGTAATTTTCACCTTGTAAACTTTGTGTTTTTGTTGGCCCACAAATATCTGTATGTACAAGTTCCAATGGATTTGATGTTGAGTGTTCCTTTGACTTGAAGATTGTTCTTGTATTCTTCCCATGATGACATTGCTTGCAAATAGCATTGGAATATTTTGTGATATTTGGCATGTCTCTCACTATTTTATTAGTGTTGATTTTCACTAGATTATCAAAATTCATATGGCCCATTCTTCTATACCATAACCACATTTCATCTATTTGTCCCATATAGAATTTTTGTCCTTTGATTTCATTGAGAATATATACATTATTTAAGTTTCTATTTTCATTTTCCACTAATATTTCCGAGCATGCCCTCCTTATCTCACATCCTTGAGAATGAAATGTGAGAATGTGTCCTTTATCACACATTTGACTAACACTAAGAAGATTATGTTTCAAACCTTCAACATACAAAAAATTATATGCTTTAGTATTTCCATTATCAAGACTAAGAGTACCTTTTCCAACTATTCTTGTGGTAGTATTATCTCCAAATGTTACATTGCCTTCATTTACTTCCTTCAAAGTGAGAAATTTGGTCTGGTCCCTTGTCATGTGGCTTGAGCATCCACTGCCATGTACCATTGATTTCCTTTATTTTTTTCATGAAGTGCAATTTCTACAAGCATAGGTTTCTCCTTCTACTCTTCTTGCTCCTGCTTCTTTTTCCAAACTTTTGTGGATTCTTTCTTTTGTTTGGCAATGGTACCTTTTTCCTTGTTTTGTCTAGGAGACTATACAATGCCACTTCTACAAAAACGTGCTATGTGCTCATAATTGTTTCTCTTATAACATACAACATTGTAATCAAATAAAGGGGCAAATGAATTATAGTTTCTATTTGAGAACTCGTAAGTACTTATGTATTTGTTCTACACATAATTATTACATGCTCTACAATATATTGCTTTATGGCCAAAGTGATTGCAAGAAAAAGAATAATCAAAGAATGAGTTTTAGTACCAAGTCGTGTGAGTCCACCTTGATGGAAAAGATCATATAAATTCATCCTTGTTGTCCTTATGAGGAAAGTCAGGTTTTTGTGGGACATCATTTTCTTTCTTATTGTTGCCTTCACTTTTGATGGAAATTTTGAGAACATCAACATAGTTTTTAGGTTTTTCTTCTTTCACCTTCTTTGGTGGCTTTGTAGCCTCAAAGTTTTAATTTTCTTTAGGAGTCTTATGATTCTTATCATAGACAAGACCAATATTAATGAATGATGACCTTTGGCAATTGATGATATCATCTAATATTTCAGCACTCTTTTCAAACTTCAAACTTCTATTTAACTGAGCAATTGTTTTTTCTAGTTCCTTTCTCAAGGAAACAATTTCATATTCCATCTTCTTGAAATTTTCTTTCTTTTCCTTGAGCTAGATTCTCACTACCTCTTCCATCCTTCTTGCCTCTTCTAGTTGAACGTTTAAGATCATGATAGTCTTTTATGCTTCTTCAAGGCTTTGTGACATTTTGGATTTTGAATCGCGATCCTCTTCTTCATATTTTTGCAGCTACTCCTTTTGCTTCATATCATTTTTCTTAATCTTATTGATTTCATCCAAGGCACACATGAGTTCTTATTCAATATCGACTTCCCCATCTATTTTGGAATTTTCTTCCTCTTCTGGATCCATCTTTTCTTTTCCTTTGTCTTCATCAATTTTTTTCTATGGCCATGAAGAGAGTTTCTTCTCTTTCACTATTGAAGATACTTTCATCACTCTCTTCAGATGAGCTACTTTCCTATTTGGAATAAAGAATTTTCTTTTGCTTATGGAAGTTCTTCTTCTTTTCATGCTTACCATTTTTGTGGTGATGAGGTTTGTTGTCTTTCTTAATGTTATGATCTTCTTCTTCATCACTGCTTTCATTTTTTTCATATTATGGACACTTAGCAACAAAATGTCATTCTTTTCCACAATTAAAGCATTTAAAGGGAAACTCAACTTTTATATTTTCTGGATCCTTTCTTGAGTTTCCTCACAAAATAGGCTTCCTTTACATCTAATTCATTTTCAGAGCTATTTCTTGATTATTTTTCTTTTATCTTTTTCTTCTTTGAGGCTTTGAAGGTTGATTCTCTCTTTTCTGGATTTTCGTTCTTTGTCCTCATTTCATACATAATGAGGATCCCATGCAATTCATCTATTATAAATGAATCAAGATCCTTCATTTCTTCAATGACAGAAACTTTGGCATCAAATATTAAGAGGAGTGACCTTAACATATTTTTTACAATCATCAGTTCTTGAACCTTTTCACCAAGTATTTTGATGGTGTTGACAATTTCATCCACATGGAGGAGGTATCATGAAACATTTTCTTCGTCTTTCATTTTGAGACTCTCGAACTGTCTTCTATGAGTTTGGATATTTTCCTTCTTGACCTTTTCATCATCTTCATAGATATTTTGAAGCTTGTCCCAAATTTATTTTTCCAATTCACAATGCATTACCTTGACAAACTCGGATTTTGAAAGATCGCATAAGATGTCATTCATGGATTTTGCATTATTTTCACTAGGCTTCTTCCAAGCCGTATCTTTTGGTGGAGTTGTTGGGGCTATATAACCAGTCACAACTGATTTCCAAATATCAAACCCAAGAGCCATTAGATATGTTCACATCCTTATGCCCAAAAATGCATAGTTTGTTACATCGAACAATGGAGCTCTGTTTGTGGAGAAACCTTCCCGACTAGCCATCTGTGGTCTCAAGATCTACCTTCTAGCAGTTAAACTGTTTCTGAAGGAACTCACTCTAATTCTAATTGTTGAGAAAACACTTATATTGAGACACTTTTATTGAGAGGGAGGTGAATCAATATAATTAAATATTTTTCTTATTTAAATTCAATCACCGCAACAAAACAATCACACTAAAGATATATCAACTATAGAACATGAAACACAATATTTACGTGGAAACCCTTTCGTGAGAAAACCACAAAAAATTCTCTTTATAACTTTTCATAGGCACCAACCTACTTTTACATATCTTTGTAGGAACCAACCTAATGGAGACACCAATCCCCACCTCTAAGCACCAACTTAGAACGAGACACCATTCTATTCCTTTGAACAACACCAACCCTCAATTACAATTCTCGTTTTCAAATAATCATTTGTATTTCCTTTGTCATTATGATCGCACCTTCTTCGCATATATATTATTAGTTTCACAACTCTCTTTTTCTCAGAATGGTATTCAATATCCACTCATGTATATATCCTCTTCAAATGTTATTCTATATATAGAAGGATATTACATTTTCTCTCACAAACATTTACCTCTAAAGTGTGTTCCTCTTATACCCCTTGGTGCCTCTTTATGAAGAGTGGTGATGATTCGAAGAGGCACGTAGATTGTTAATTAAATAATTAATTTCCTTTTTTATTCTCCCAAAGAAGATCCCATGGAACCCATGGTATTTTTCCATGGCATTTATTTTTCCTTTACTTTGGTAAAAAAAAAATTCGATAAATCTTTATTTGGTAAATATTTCTTTACCAAATTATTTGTACATAAATATATTTACAAAAAATTTCAATGACATTATAACTATTATATATCTTCTTTGGCATCAATTATAATATATTCAACACATCTTTCATCATCAATCCTTGAAGTAGACCAGGTCATTGAATTTTCCATCAAGTCCTCCTAGTGTTCCAACCCCCCACATAAGGATTGTTATTCCATCTCAACAAGGATTGGCATCATACCCCATTTCACCATCACCATCTTTATCCACAAAATTATCTCCTCAACCAATTTTCCACACAATCCCTTCTTGAAAAATTCTAGCAACTTAGTTGAATATTGTTGGAATTCTAGTGCAAACTTCAAAGAATAACATTCTATGGATCCTTTAAACCAAAAATAAATTGCTTGGATAAAATCATGATCATTAATTTGGATATTTAACAAATTTTTGGTTGTCCACTCAATCCTTGACTGTGAAATCAAATGATGACATCACTACATAATTTTTTTTCTGGAAATTCATGAAAATTTACTTGAAACATGACCTACAAAATATCATGTAAACTCTCAAACTAGTGCTTATTCTTAAATATTAGGACATATTCCCCTACATTTTCACTTTTTTAACATGTAAACTCATGTATTTTTAGTTCCAACCAATATTGAAGCTCAACCATCATTGGCATCCACTAGATCTCCATTTCTCTACATTTGTTAAGGTCATGGAAAAAAAACCATCTTGTTGGATTTATGATAGACCTAGGTTCCATAGAATGTGTCTAACAATGGACCAAAGTAATCTAATATGTCGACATAATCAACCTTCTAAAGGAATGAGATCTCCCCTAAGGCATGTTTGATGGTTTGTAATCATTTATGTGTCGAGTGTTGAAGATTAATGGAGGTGAAAAATCCATTAGTTATGTTGGAACATCAAGCATTAATGGTTCATCAAACATATCCTAGGTTCAATTGGTCAAGAGGTCAACCTACATCTAGATACAGTTGGTCGAGCGATCAATCAACACACTACATCAGTCGATCGAGTATTCGACATGTCTACTGGTCAAATGGATGACTAATAGTCGAAGATAGTCAGGCAGTGGATCGATCAACCAAAAAATAGACTATGATTTGGACGCGTAGGTCGTCGGGTATAACATCCTTGTCGAGCCAACTCAATAACATGTATTTGACATAGTCAACTCTAACAACCTACGGTTACGTGGACAAGATATTCCATATTATGTGGAAGTTGGTTAGATATTGAGGCTATAAATAACAAACCCACTGGGTCATTATCATTATGACGATCAAGCGATTGATTTGATATCATATGGAGATATCAAGGTGAAATATGCATTGTGACATTATTATCATAGTGCACTCTACATAAGTGTTGTAATGGTGTCTTTAGACACCACCCTTTGTCTTCAAAAAAATTTGTTCCTCGTCGATTATCTGCAGTAGTGTGTTTTTTGTTTCATGTCATGTTCCAACCTATTCCCCAACATGGTATTAGAGATTATGATTTAAAATATTGACTTGTTATTTGCAAACCTTGCTGAGTCAAATCTATTGTGTGATTGACTTTGGGTTGGTGTTTTGTTGATTGGAACTTATTGAAACAAAATAATTTTTGTCTAGATATTCAAGATGGCTTCGAAGATTGATCTTGTTGTTTTGAAAAAATCAAATTATGAAATATGGGCACTAGATATGGAAACCCTACTAAAGAGAAAATGAGAGTGAAAACATATGAAGATTATGATTCTAGATCCAACATATGATCACAAAATTTTTTTTGTTGATGGAAAGAAGGACAAGGAAAGAAGTATAAGGTTGTAGGGGTCATTATGAGCTACATCTCACGGAAGATTATATTTCACCTTAGTGGAATTGACTACCCTCATCAAGTTTGGAAAAAGATGAAGTCATTGTTCAACTGAATCAATGACAACCACGTCATGTAGTTGGAGAAAGAGATGATTGTTACACATCAAAATTACTCATTTCAATGATGAACTATTGTCGTCATTTGAAGTGTCTCATTTTTTCCACAAGTGTCGCAAGTGTCACAGACATCATACAGTCATCTTGTCTATGCTGTGTCTCAAACGACATCACAGGGACAATTCAAAGACACCCTCAAAGACTAGTTTAAGAAGGAGAAATCATTTGATGAAGAGTACAAAGTTTTTACCATGAAAAAACCCACTTAAAAAGTAATTTTTGAAGGAAAACGCTCCCCTACCCACTATTAGGGAGTGCCAATGCTCCCTACCCTTCTTTGGGGGAGCGTTCCAACACTTTGTGAACCCTTCTGGGGGAGCGCTAGGATTTTTTAAGGAAATTTTGGGTAGCGCTCCCCTACCCACTATCAGGGAGTGCTAGTGCTCCCTACCCTTCTTTGGGGGAGCGTTGCAACACCTTGTGCCCCATTCCGAGGGAGCGTTGGGATGTTTGAGGAAATCATGGGCTATTGACGAAAATCGGGAAAACATCCCCCTCATCTCTGGAGTTGGTTAGATTCGAATATGAGGTCAAGGATGGATCTTAGGGAAGATACACAACTAATGGAGAAGGATCCTCAACCTATCGCAAGAATATCTAAGGCGGTTGGCTCTCTCCAAGCTTATATAAGGAGGCCTTCTCATGGTGAAAGAGATGGAGTTTGAGAGATACCTAACTTATGATATCATGAGAAGTGGTATTGGAGGACATTGAAGGCATCAAATTTATGATATCATAAGGGAGATAATCAATAAATAATATTCATTTTGATTGTGAATTATTTGAGTAAGGGGCTGGACAAGGGGAGTTGGAAGAGGCTGCTACAACTTCATCAAAGGTCTGTAAGTATTGCTATCTAGTTCTCATTAATACATGTTCTTGACCTGTTTATTTCAAGTTTGTGTATGCCTACATGAACTTGTCTTTGATAGATATATCTATTTTTGGATTAATCATGGTAGAATAGGAAGTTGTTTTGTCTTTGTTGTTATTGGATTGCAGAACTTGTTGAAGAGCTTGGGGATCAAGGCTCAATTAGGACTAGGCAAGGAAAAACATCGAAAAAAAGGTACATTCTTCTTCCTTTTCTCTATTTGATTGACTTAGCTAGGTTTAAAAGGATGCCAGTGACCAAATTTAGCACCTTTCTATATTGATCTTAGAGATTTAGGGTTCAAGAGGAAATCCACTTGTTCGCAGGGGGATTTTCCTGTAACAATGATCTCTCTCTATCCTCATTCCTTTGACATAATGGAGAACTATTTGGAATGTGTCAAATAACTCTAGTTGAAATTGGGTGAATGTGTAAAGAACAATCAGAAGAAGGATGGATCACTCATCGAAATGGTCCTGATGAACTTGAGAACACCATTCGACATGTTCGTGTCGAATTTATACACCAATTGGAAAGCACGCAAGGAAGATGGTAGGGATTACACCTTTGAATATTTCTATGGTCTTTTGATTATTGATCAACATGGAATTGTCGAAGAAGGTAATATTGGTGGAAAACATTAGGCCCACTTACTCAAGGAAAAGAGAAAGATGGATCCTAGGGATAGATTATGGTATGATACCTCTACATAGAAACCTATATACCACGACTAGAAACCACAAAGACAAAAAGATTCCCCTCAACGAATTTCAAAGAAGAAAACATGCCAATACCGTGGAAATACTAGACATGTGAAGAAAGTATTCTATAATAAGAGAGATGAGTTAGAGGAGAAGGTTAAATGCCTTGAAGGAGACATGTCTTTTGTACACCGACCTGTTGATAATTTGACCTTCCAAGTTGGTAATTCTCAAGCCTTGTTTTCTCATTCTACATAGAAATAATGGGTATTCGAATTTGGGTGCACTCATCACATGGATATTGATGTCTCCTTGTTCATGTGGTTTGATCAAGCTAAGGAGAGGAAAATATATGTTGCTGATGATTTTTCTCTAGATGTTATTGGTCATGGTGGTGTTTCTTGTCGACATGGAAATATTTTTTATGTCTATCATGTGCCAAACCTTAGTGCCAATCTTTTGTTTTTTTCTCATCTAACATAGACATGTAATATTGTGTAATTTTGGCTAGGTCATTTCTATGTTCCTAATTTAAACAAAGGAAATTCGATTGTCATTGGTGGGATTCTCGACCTGACATACAATTTGTACAAATTTTATGACACAACTCGACCTGACACCAAACCAAATTCTCTTGTTTCTCACACTGATGAGATAAGTAAAATTTGAAATGAAAAACTCAGACACTTGAATTTTCGAAGTTTGTAGGAACTGGAAACTTAGAACATGGTTGTTGGTTTACCGAAGGTGTTTCTCCTTGAAGGATTCTATAAGGGTTGTGTACTTGGGAAGAATCATCAAGAACCATTCAACTTTGGAAAAGCGTGGAAAACACATAACTTCTTGGATTTGGTTCACAGTGATGTCTTCTACATCAATCTACCTTCAATGGTAGGTGAAAGTTATATTTTAACTTTAATTGATGAGTTATCTCATTTCACATGGGTCTTTTTCCTAAAGAATAATAACCTTGTCTTTGAAAAGTTCAAGAAGTTTTGGGACTTTGCTAAAAAGAAATGTGGTCGACCCATGAAATGCTTGAGATCAGATAATGGTGAGTATGTCAATTGACCTTTTTAAGAATACCTTATTCAATTTGGTATTGAATGTCAATGGTTGGTTCCTCACACACCTCAACATAATGGCATTGCAGAATTAAAGAATTGAACGTCAATACAAATGGATAGATGTCTTTTGCAGGATAAAGATATGCCTCCTTTCTTCTAGGTTGAAGTGGTGTATTATGCAAATTATTTGCTCAATCGCATATTGACTCGAGTCGTTCCTTTCATGATTCTAGTTGAATGATGGTGTGGGAATAAACCTTCAGTTGGGCACCTCCATGTGTTTGTACATTTTCATGGGATCACATTTTCGATGATTGCAGAAAGAAGTTGAATGAAAATATTCATGCTTGCATCATGATGGGATAATCTGAAGAGTCAAAATCCCATCAATTGTTTGATCATGTCAAACGAAAAATAATTATCATATGAAATGTATGGTTTGATGAGAAGTATTTTGGAATTAATTTGTTGAATGCCTCCTCTGGATTGCTGCAGTACGATCCCTTTGATGCCATCTCTGACATTGGTTCTCTGTTCTGTATTTAAATCCTTCGATTGGACAATCAAACATTGTCCCTATTTTGACTAGACCATTGACCTCTGATTCGACTGTTTATTCATCCTCTGTTTTGATTGGTCCACCAAGTGAAGACCCTAAATTCTAATCGACCCATTGTAGTGAACCACAATACACTTATTTCTTTTCTACCCAGATGAGATGTCAAGACAATTGATTTTTCTAGAGTTGATGTCGAGGATGTTTCCTCCAGACGACAAACTTGAAGTCAAAAGAAACATGCCAACGTTGTCTTGATGACTCATGTACTCAAAACTTTTGATCATATTACCTACTCAGATGCTAAAGGATTATCTGAATGGGAGAAAACTATGAAAACAAAAATTGATTCTTTGTCAAAGAATCACACTTGGGACTTAGTTCCCTGACCACAAGGAAAGAACATTGTGAAGTTTCGATGGGTCTACTAGACCAAATTTATCTCTCAAGGTATTTTTGAGTGATATAAATAAATCCTAGTTTTGAAGGGATTTTCTCAACAAGAAGGCATCAAATACAATGAAACCTTTGCCCCAGTCACAAAGATGAACTCTGTTTGATTGATTCTTTCCCTTTCTACTTGTTTTGGATTGCAAATACATCATATCGATGTGAAGAGTGAATTTCTTCATGGAGACCTACCTGAAGAAATTTTCATGTAACAACCACTTGGTTTTGTGACATATTCAAATTTGGCTTGTCGGCTCAAGAATTCTCTTTATGGTTTGAACCAAGCTCCACAAACTTGGTATGCTAAGATCAAAATTTTGTTTATTCAACTTGGTTTCAAACATTGTGAATTTGATCATAGCTTATATGTTCCCCATACCAATGGAGACACCTCGATTTTTGTTGTATATGTAGATGAATCACACATTATTGGCAATAATAATGATCTCATCCTTAGATTGAAGAAACAACTTGTTGACTCCTTTGACATGACAAATCTTGGTACACTACATTATTTTTTGAGTCTTCAAGTATTACCACTATGTGATGGATTTTTCATTTCTTAGTCTAAATATGTGATTGATCTGTTGACATGTTTTAAGATGGTTGATTACAAGCCTTGTGCCATGCTTTTTCAGTTTGGAGTAAATCTTACCAAAACCTGTCAAACTCCTACAGTCGATGATACTCTTTATTGACAATTGGTTGGTAGTCTTATTTATATTGCTCATAGTCGACCTGGAATTTCCTTTGTTTTTAGTGTGGTTTCTCAATTTATGTAGGACCCAAAATAAAGCCACTGGAAAGAAGTCAAACAAATTGCTTTTTGTCTCAAGGGTACCACTTATTTTGGTATCAAATATTGTTGAAGTTTAGATTCGATGGTCATCTTCACTGACTCCAACTGGGTCAGATATAGTGATGATCAAAAGTCCACTTTTGGCTATGTGTTTCTCTTTAAAGTTGGACCATTGGTGTGGTCGTGAAAGAAACAAAAGGTAGTCTCTTTATCAATTAAAAAAGTATAATATCTTGGTGTCGTTCAAGTAGGTACTGAAGTAATATGGATTTGTCAACTTTTGGAAGAACTTGGAATTCCTATTTAGACCTTGACTACAATCTACTGTGACAACCGAAGTGTTATAAAGGTTGTTGAAAATCATGTTTCCCACAGTAAGATGAAGCATGATGAGATTCATGCTCACTATTTGAGACAGTTGGTTCATCAGAATATTATCTCTCTTGAATATTGCATAAAAGATGATTAGGTTGTTGATATATTCACCAAACCTTTAGTTGAATCCATATTTATCAAGATTTTCATGATGTTTGGGCTTCAGAAAGATGCAATTATAGGGGTGGGGGGTTATAGTGACATAATTTCACCTCTTGAGTATCCAAAGATGTGTGTTGATGGGGGGGTGTTGTAACAACAATAATTAATATTTCATCACACATCTCATGGGTTTGGTTGGTCGATATGTCAACCTACATATAGATATAGTTGGTGGGGATATCAACTAACAAACTACATCAGTCGGTCGAGTAGTCAACGCGCCTGTTAGTTAGAAAATCAACCAACAGTCGAATATATTCAAGCGGTGGATCAAATAGCCTAACAATTGAATATGATTTGGATGCATAGGTCATCAGGTCAAGCATCCTTGTTGAGTTGAATCAAAAACGTCGATTTGGCAGAGTCAACTCTAACAATTGACGATTACATGTGGACAAGATATTTCATATTATATGGAAGTTGGTTAGATCTTGAGGCTATAAATAGAAAATCCCTTGGGTCATTCTCATTATGGATATCAAGCGATTGGGTTGATATCATATGGACATATTAAGGTGAAATATGCATTGAGACATTCTAATCACAGTGCACTCTGCTTAAGTGCTACAACAATGTCTTTAGACACCACCCTCTTTATTCGAAATTTTTTGTTCCTCATCGGTTATTTGCAGTACTATATTTTATGTTTCATTTCGTGTTCCACCCTATTCCCCAAAAAATCAAACTTTGATTTTATTCGTGAAATATATAATTAACTTAAAGTATGCACATGAAAGAAAACAATACAGATATCATTAAGATACATCACAACAATATAGACATGAGTAGAACAATGTTCCATTGTATTAAGCATAACATATATTGATGCAAGAGCATATGCCAAGTGAAGTTTCGAGATTTACCCAAGTGGTCACAAAACATTTACAAAGGGAGTTGGTTCCCTAATTTTTATTTATATGTAATAGCTAGATATTTCTAGAAGTTATCTTAGCATTTATATTCTATCAAGTAAGTTTATCTTTTTATTGATTTTGTTGCTGATATGTAGTTATAATTTCGAGAATTAGGGCTTGTTGAGATAACTTTGGATTTTGTCAGTTTGAGAGCTACGTGAGAGATTTAAGTTTTATTTGATTATTTTTGTAATTGAAAAAAGGTAAGCAAGTGTCCAGAGTTGGAGTCTGAGTGTGTTGCAAAATTTTGAAATACCATGAAGGAACAAAGCATCAATGTGAAATTTTATTCCTTCGATCATTGAAATAAATATTGTGTTCATGAATATATGCATCTACACATGTGATGGTTAAATTATGTGTATTTATTGAGAGTATAGAATGCAAGTGATTGTGATTGAAGGGATCGAGTGAAGTTGATCAGGATTGCAGGAATTGAGTGTAGGTGATCTTGATTGTGGGTATTGAACGTGAGATCAGAGTCCAACTATGCAAAATATATGAGTTACATAGGTTCAAAAATTGATGATTGAAATTATATTCTAGAGAAGAGTTATCAGAACGAAAAGAAGCAGATTGTATGTGTTTGGAGCTTCAAATTGGAACCTTTCTACCTCCTATCTAATTCCCATTCTGACGTATCAACCTCGAGAGAAAGATCTAGTAGTCCATTGGACTGGATTTTCTAGGAATATCCACCATTGATCAATCATCATTTGGAGTCTATCACCCAACCTGAATCCAACCACAGTATTCCAAAAAAAATCTAAGTCATCCATTAGAGAGATCCAGGCAATAATCTAGACCACCCATCAGAGAAGTCATTTCAGAGTCTGTTCCAACAGTTCACTGTAAAGGTATCGAAGAAGAGTATCGAGGAATATTCCCTCATAGATTTATTTTGCATGCAATTAAGATCTATCTGTTTGTTCAGGAAGGATCAATGATCTCGATTAAATGTTGTTCATATTATGAAGGAGATTGTTCGAAATACTAATTCCAACTATTCAAAATTGCACTCTGAAACCAATAGTTTGAAACAAGACCTAGATCGTCCTTTCAGTGACAATCGATGGCTAGGGATAATTTCACCATGGTAATCTAATAGTGGGTTAATCCTATGAAATTTTGTAAAGGAAATAAACTCGTGGTTCCAGCATTTGGTTGTGTGAAAAAAAAAGGATTTATCACCCAACTGAACCTGCTAATTTCTCTAGAGAATTTGTATGAGGAGAGTGTTGTAGTGCGAGAGACTGGAAACATAGATTCGGTCTGAGGCTACAAAAGGAAATTGACTAAAAGAGATCCATTTATAGACTCTATTATGTGGGCATTGTAGCCAAGAGGCTATCATTTGTGGTATCAAATATGTAGAAGAAGTTTTCTTCAATAGGCATGCCTCCTAGAAGAGTTAGGCCAAAAAATTTGGTAGTTGTAGAGTTGAAAAATAAATTGAGGAGAGTCCATGATAGAATGGAAGCCATGGAAGTAGCTCAATGATGAGAACCTGACATAGATGATGTCAGTGAAGATGAATATGATAGCTCTGAAGAAAAAGGAGAAGCACCAGGAGGTGAAACAATTGAAGAGAAGTTGTTGAGACTGGTTGCAAAGGTTGGAGCCAGACCAAAAATGGAGGTCCCAATGTATGAGGGAAACTTGAATGTTGAGGAATTTCTTGATTGGATCAATGTAATGGAAAAATACTTTGACTATGGGGACATAGATGAAGAAAATAAGGTTAAGCATGAAGTGACTAGGATGAAAGTACATGCAACCTTATCGTGGGATGAATTATAGGATGATATAAGGAAGAAAGGAAAAACAAAGATCAAGAATTGGGACAAGTTGGTGGCTAAATTTAAAGCCAAGTTTATGCCCAAAGATTATCAATTGAAAATGTTCAGAAAATTGCAGAACCTGAGGCATAAAGTTATGTCAGTAAAAGAGTGTACAAAAGAATTCTATAGGTTAAACATCATGGCAAGGCATGTGGAGAATGATGCTGAAAAAGTTACAAGGTACATCAATGGCTTAAGGTATGACATTCAGGATTAAATCAATCTCTTGACCTTGAGGAATGTAGAATATGCTTATCAAAGAGTCTTTGAAGTAAGAGGACAAGATAACTAGAAAAAAGAGTTATAAAATCATGGGAACAGGTCCAACAAGAGTTAAAGGACAATCTAGTCATAGAGGAAAATTCCAAACTCCAAAAGATGAAGGAGGCAACTCAAGTTCAAGTAATCATCCATCAAGAGGAGTAGAATTCAGAGGAAGGAGATTTGTCTCTAGAGGAAGAGGTATAGGAGGTAGAGAAATTATATGCTACACTTGTGGCAAGACATGACACATGTCTTGGGACTGTCCTGAAAATAAATCGACAAATCAGAGAAGTGAAAATGTTGCAGAGGCCAGGGAAGAAACAATTAATACTTTAGAAAAGGAAGAAACTCTTGAGATAGGGGAATCTCTAATGTTTAATAGGATCTTGGTCAAGTTAGAGAAAGAGACAAGTGAGCCAACATTAAGAAAAAGTTTGTTTAGAACTGTATGCAAGTCAAATGGGAAGTGTTAAAAAGTTCTCATTGACAATGGAAGTACAGATAATTTGGTTTCCACATAGATGGTAAATAAATTGGGATTGAAGAGGATGGCACATATCACTCCCTACAAAGTGTCCTGGTTGCAGAAAGGACATCATCTCTTGGTGATTGAGCATTGTAAGGTGGAATTTCAAATTGGTACTTACAATGATGAGGTGTTGTGTGATTTAATTCCCATGGATGTCTGCCATATTCTGTTAGGAAGGCCATGGAAGTATGATAGGAAAGTCATTCATTTTGGAAAGAGAAACACTTATTCCCTAGAGAAAGATGGACATAAGCATGTGTTGCTTCCCTTGAAGGATGAATCAACCAAATAAGAACATGGACCTAGTGTTTTTTTGATGAGTGGGAAAGAGCTACTGCAAGGATTTAAGAAGAAAGAGGAGGTATATTTTTCTCTTGTTGGTAAGCTAAAGGTAATACTCACTACTACAAATATAGATGATTTTCCTACTGATGTTAAATGTATGCTTAATGAATTTATTGATATCATAGTAGAAGAATTACCAAATTCTTTGCCTCCTGTGAGAAGTATTAGTCACCATATTGATTTGATACCTGGATCAAGTTTGCCTAACAAAGAAACATATAGGCTGACCCCTCAAGATAATGAAGAGATAAAGAAGCAGGTACAAGAGATGTTAGACAAAGTTTTAGTGAAGGAGAGTTTGAGTCCATGTGTTGTACCAACAATGCTCAACTCAAAGAAGCATCGTGGATGGCGCATGTGCACTAGTTCCAAGGCCATTAACAAATTACCATAAGGTACATATTTCCATTACCCAGAATAGATGATTTGATGGATTTCTTAAGTGGGGCAAAGTATTTTTCAAAAATTGATTTAAAAAGTGGGTACCATCAAATTAGGATAAGAGAAGGGGATGAATGGAAGATTTATTTTAAGACTAATAATGGAATCTATGGATGGTTGGTGATGCCTTTTGGGCTCACAAATTCTCCTAGTACATTTATGAGATTGATGAATGAAGACTTAAAAGAATTTATTGGAAAGTTTGTGATAGTCTATCTAAATGAAATTCTAATATACAACTAGACAAAGGAGGAACATTTAAGACATATTAAGATGGTTTTGAGTACCCTACTGTTATTGGACTAATCGGTAGGTGTAGACACTAACAGATCTCCCTAGATCCACCTGGATCTAGAACAAAACAGGACAAGACATGACTCTTTCCTTAAGTTGCGACCATTGAAATAGCTAGTAAGGAGGAACAAGTGACATACCTTTGTATCGCTTCCTAGGGTCTCTGTTGCTCTTGCTTCACTCCGGTTCTCTCGTGAGGTCAATACCAAGACAACACAAACCAACCAAAGTGAATATAGCAAAATGTATTCAATCGTTAACTTATGTGTATGATCAAGGAATTACACAATAAAGTAAGAATGACTTTATGGGAAAAGGACATGCCACTGTATCATATTAATCGAAAGTAGAAGATACAAACTGATCTCCTTGATGTCACAAGCTTCCTTTCAGTGACTCTTGGTTCCAACACACACACTTGCTCGATCCTTGCATCAAGAAGATCCAATTCCTCTTGATAGACTTTCTAGAGTCTCCAAGCTCTTGTTCAAGCTAGGTTATTCACACAATTCCTTCACCAATTATCCAATTAATCTTGCTTAACCTTTTCCATGAGAGTCCTATAAATATATAGGAGAGGATGAGATGGTTACATAGATGATAATGATCCCACCAAATCAGGGAAACTAGTAAAATGATAACCATTCGAATGCCAACCCATTCTCTAGAAGATTCCCTTCTAGAACCGTCGAGACTTATTCCTTTTTCCAAGCTTGAGAAAAAGTTCGCACCCTAGACATAGAGCACAGTGCGAGAAGTTCACACCCTAGCTAAAGGTAGCTTGCAAGAATGGGTCATTCTCTCACCTTAGGCTATAAGCAGCCTGCAAACTCTCTTCAAAAATATGTTTTCTGGAAGGAGATGAATGTCACTTTTCTCAGGAGAAAGTTCTTGTTGGGAGATTGAGTACACCATCATCAATACACCATCAAGATGACCAAAATCATGGGTAATAGAATGCCCCCCAAAGTATGAGGCTAGAATCAGTGACAACCGAAATACTTTGTAAACTGCGTGTGTGTGTCAGAAACCAGGAGAGCACCTAATCGGAAACCTGCAAACAACCAAGCATCTGCAGAATATCATACTAGTTCTGAGGTAGGAATTCCCATACTCAGATCACAGACGGATGACATTATAAGCATAGGTCATGTCCACCAATCATACACTGTGGATCCATGCCGTCAAAATATCGCATAGCCACCAGGAATACACTGTGTATCTATGCAAGAAAATTCAAATTAAGATGACATAGCCATGAGACATACAAAGTGGATCTATGTGTCAACAAATTATATATATTCCATCGTAACCCGGACCAAAGAGATGAGATCCAGGGTCTTCAATCCCATCGTCCAAAAGTACAAATCTAACCATGTGATTACATGTGTCAAAGTCGAACATGGAAGAAACCACTTGATTACCGATCATTGATGAGACCATTAACAAGTGCGAGGGAAATCACCATTAATTTCAATGATTCCAAAGGTACACTAGTACAATCTACCGACTATGAATGAATGAGTTGAGGTCGAACACCCAACGAAATCTTTCGATCAGGGGTCAATGATGGAAACCCACTTTCGAAAGTGAGGAAACCTGCCATTGAGGCATGCAAGTTCCAAGGTACCAATGAATTTCTAAGTCTTGTTTTCGGATAATGAGCTGGAATCAACGGAACAAAACTCGTCACAGATTTTGAAGGCCTTGATGTCTCCCCCATCGATGACATGAAATGAGTAACCGATTTTGAAGGTGAAACAGAGTATGAGGTAAGTTGGACTGGACATAGGGAAGGCTGACATGGAGAGAATGGACAACTTCATATGGTCGACTCAATAGAGGTTTTAGATGAACTTCTCTTGAACATATGAATGACACGACCAATGATTTGGCAGCATTGACTCAGAGACGACATAGGGTATGACCTTGTAGCAAATCGAATGAGAGAAAAATGGATATCCCAAACCGGCTTCAAATAATGAATAGGGGGGTGTCATGTTCAATAGCGACACTTACTTCCAATCAATATAAATATGAAAACACATCCCTTTCCCAAATTTCCACCCACCATTTCTGGCGATTACCTCTTTATTTTTACGCAAGCTTGAGGAGGATAACATATGCTTGTTGATGTAAGCTCATCCTTTGGAGTATTTTTAATGAACCCTAGGAAGGAGTGGTTCGGTCCCATTACGGGTTTGTCGATGTTTGTTTAACGAGTCCAAAGATAGAAAAATCGAAGGTTTTTCATGATTATAGAGTCTGGAAAAACACTTAAAAGAGAACTCTCTCAGTTCCTTTTTTGTAAAACAGTCTGATGAGACCGAAAAAGAGATAAATTATTGCCCAACAGATGCTTTCTTCAAATACTTTAACGAGTGTGAAAATAACAAGTTCACTCGGTGATCTTTTCATATTTAGAGAGTCTGAAAAAAGCTTAAAGAGAACTCCAGGGGGGGTCCTTTTTCGTATAACCTTGTTGACCCCGAAAAAGTGATAAAAGTGTGCTTGATCACGTTCTCATGTATTTTCAAGCGTGAGAATAGACAAATACCAAGCTCGAGGTTTTGGGCAAAAACCATAAAAAACCATCAAAACATGCGATGGAAAAGAGAAAAATATCTATATCCCTGTGTACGAACATCGAATTCGCCATGTCTTCAAAAGTCACACTCACAAGGGTATTAGGCATTAGGTTTTAAGAAATAAAACAATTATAAAATCCAATAAAAAATGGTAAAAGTAAATATAAGGGGGAAAAAGTTCTTTTTACCATAGTCATTTTAACTTTACCAATATTTGAGTCCAAAACCCCTCTTTTGCCCTTGAATTTCGACGCTCAATTGCGGGAGTTACGAGCATCCATTTGACGAACCATCTCTAGCAGTGAGGTAAGCTCCTTGTCCTGTATATTTTCATGGTTTGATTTTTCATTTTCATTGGCAAAAATCATGTTTTTGAGTTTGTTTTAGGGGTTAAAGTTGCACTCAGCCATTCTTGTAGGCTAGCCACATGGGACCTGCAAGAATGTCTCATTCTCGCAGGTGGCCCCAAAGGAACCTGCAAGATCCTCGCACTGTGCCTAAAGGGCACCTGCGAGAACCACAAAGTGGAATTTGTTTTTGAAGTTTTCTCAATGAAAAAGATGCCAAGTGTTGAATAGAGTTGTTGACCTTCTTCTTATGTTTCTTATGCAGGTATTTGGATATCACCATGGTTCTGGAATGGCATAAAAGAGAGCATGAAGAAGATGATGCTATTGCCAGGAATCATCTGGGCACTGTTGCCACTTTGCGAGACTGTGGTCTCTTGAAATTCTTTCGTATCCCGGGTATGAGGGCCCAAGTCAAGTTATTGGAGTACCTTGTGCATATGTGGGACCCAGACCAAGAAGTATTCCACGTAGGGGTCCACACATTGTCCTTGGATATCGAGGACATTTACTTCTTGACAGGATTGTCACGACATGGGTACCACACGAGCTTGACTGGTAGCAGAGGTGGTGGGCTTCCCATGAGTGAATACTGCCATTTGCACTATGTTCCAGACGCAGAAAGAAGAAAAGGAAAGGAAGCCATTTGGGGAGTGCGGGATTTGACCCTTCGCACTATTTTGTTCACCATTTCTTGTATGGTTGGGAGTGTTGCTCCTCACATGGCTCTCCAGAGCTACTTTCAGTATGCCATAGAGTGTATTGAGCCTCGGGTTTTTAACTAGGTAGACACAGTGATTCGTAGCATGAAGAGGCAGTTGACCAAATGCAAGTGAGGCAATCTAAAGAAATTCGAGTACAGGTCGTTGTTTGTGTCCTTATTTCTTGAGAGGGTTCCCCTGCTGAGGTTGCAGGTTGAGTGGGGTTTACCAGCTCCAACAGATCCAAGAATGTTGAGGTGGTATCAGCTCATGGCCTGGCACGTAGCTGGACCAATTATCAAATACAATGATGCCTTTTTCAACTGGTTGCAACCACAGATGCTGATGGTCAATGATTATGCCTATGTTGGGTTGGACTTCCAAGGAGATCCAAACTTGGCCCTACCCGAGGGTTCTCAGTGGGGGGATCTTGGTAAGAAGTACACATTTTTTATTTTTTAAATCTTTTTGTGAATTTTATCATATGCAAATGTTTTTATGTTCGTCCAAGGTCTAATTACAAAATTCTTTTTTGATGACATAGACGTGGGGCCTTACCGACCACCTGGTACTTCTCCTATTCAACAATGAGGAGAGGTGGCTCCAGTGCCACGATGGGATGCCGAAGATTATGAAGTGGTGGAACAAAACCTGGAGGGTTTGACAACAGACATTCTAGACATGCCCCTTGGAGAGGTTCCACGACGTTATCAACGTCATACAGTAGGAGTGTCAGAGTCCATTGGCCGACTGCTTCGTAGGGTTTCTTAGGCAGTCATGTGTTATCATGAACGTCATCCATGATGTCACTTTGTAGGAGCTATGGGCTTCATATTTTGAAATTTTGGTCCTTGGACAAAACTTTTTGTAAAAAACTTTTTTGATCGTTATATACACATATGGCTTCTGCCGGTTTATCTTGTGTTGTGTGGAAAATTGATGTGATTGATTTATAAATGACCCAAATGTATGTCTAATACATAGTTAGCTAATGCATCAGTTAATGTATTTAGACATCTAGGAATATGTTGATATTCAATAACGTTCTAAGAGGTGAATTCGCAAATACACCTGTAACAAAGTAGGACTTTGAATAGTATAGACATTACTTAACTGTAGTACTATGAGCTGCGAATCGAGTCACACAACCAAATGACAGATACCGAGTGAGATAACATCAATCAACAATTTGATAACGGTGCTATACTCTGCAATATTGTTGGTCGCATGGTCGAGGCACACACCTCATAAAGAGACAAGTTCGTTTGTAGGGGCGTAAATTGCCCATGCAGCGGAAGCAAGGTTCTGAGTACTACGGCTAGCGCCATCAACGAAGCCAATGTAGGGTAGAAAAGACTCTGACATCTGGAAATCAAACACAATTTCACATAAGGGTAGAGACTAGATAACGACAAAAGTAAACTACAGTCACACAAGAAGTATGATACAATAAAAATACAGGTACTCGTGCATAGGTGATCTTATGCATAGTACTTCTTCAAGTGCAACCCATTTTCGGGTTCGCTCAAAGGGATACCATCGTAATCTACTAACTCGTAAGCCCCTTTTCCAAAACTTATCTAACAATATAAGGACCTCGCCACATGACTTCGAATTTTCCAGCTCCTAGCATATCTCGATCTTGTTCGTAGAGGAGAACCAGATCTCCTTTGGAGAAAACATGAGGCTTGACATGTTTGTCGTATTAGGCCTTGACATGTTTTTTCTGAGATTCTATGATTAGGGTAGCATCGCATGGAGTTTCATCTAATCGAATAAGATACAATAGACGTTCTTCCTCAGAAGAAGTGTTTGGTAGGAGTTCAACAGCTAGTTTTAAAGAGGGTATCTTGCATTCGATCAGGAGAATGGCTTCCAAACCATAGACTAACCGGAAAGGTGTAAACCCAGTAGCGGACTTGATAGATGTCCAGTAAGCCCAAAATTCCAAAAACAACATTGTGTGCCAACTTGTTTTGTGAATCCCTATCATTCGTCGGAGCATAGTTATGAGAACTTTGTTAATTGCTTCGACTTGGCCGTTGGCTTGTGGGTAATAGGGTGTTGAGTTTTCATGGTGAAGACCCAACTTTTTAGTTGGTTTGGACATCATGAAGTTTCTAAAGTGGCTACCATGATTAGTGACGATAGCTTGAGGAACACAAAAACGAGCTATGATGTGATTAAAAATGAATAATGTTGCGGTATTTCCATTATTGTCAAATGTCGGCATCGCCTCGGCCCATTTCATAAAATAATCTATGGCTACAATAATGTATCCATGCCCCCCAGCCGAGTGGAGGTGACATGTCATGAAATCGATGCCCCATTTTGAAAAGGGACCAATGGAGACCATAGGGTGAAGAGGAGTGGGATGTGACCGTATCTTATGATTATAGGTCTGGTAAGCGTGGTATTTTTGGATGATGATTATGCAATCATTAAATAAAGAAGGCCAAAAATACCTTGCTCGTAATATTTTCTGGGTAGTAGCATACCCAGACATATGACCACCACAGGCTCCAGAATGGCAGTCATTTAAGGCTTTCTCAGCTTCGTCGAACGTGAGGCAGCGTCAAAAAATTGAGTCAATCCCACGACGATAAAGAGTATCCACGAGGATAATATATTGACAGGATTGGTAGCGTATTCGACGTCGGTCAGTACTAGACAAATTAGGACGAAAAGTCTGGGTTTGGAGATATATGATGATATTTCCATACCAAAGATCATCAAAACTAATGAGGAAAAGGGATTCATCAGGTAATGAATCAGCTGCTACTTTTTCCGTTTCAGAGTAGGAAAAATCGCATATCAACTCAGCAAACACTAAGGAATTCTTGGACTTGGCTCGTTCGAATTCCAATTCAAACTCCTAGAGTATCATGATCCATTTGGAGTATTTTCCCCCTAGCAATTGACATGTGAGAATGTGTTGCATGGGGTTGCAGTTAGAAATCACTGTAGTCTTGCGAGAGAGGATATAGTGCCGAAAGCGTTGAATTGCTTGGACGACAGCCAAGGCTAGTTTTTAGACATGTAAATACTTGGTTTTGGTAGGCGTTATACTTCAACTCAAGTAATAGATAACATGCT
This sequence comes from Picea glauca, assembly GCA_000966675.3. NCBI lineage: Eukaryota > Viridiplantae > Streptophyta > Pinopsida > Pinales > Pinaceae > Picea > Picea glauca. The sequence continues at coordinate 422,768 of JZKD02S1905630.1, read as the reverse complement.
CATCATGAGAATCATCCTCTTGGACGAGAACCATACCAATGGTGTAATCCGAGGCTGTGAGGTAGAGGAAATAATTACGACTGTAATCGGGGGGGGGAAGAGAAGCGGAGCATGTGTTAGGGACAGTTTCAAAGCTTCGAAGGCTTTGTTTGCGATGGTATCCCATGCAAACTTGGAACCCTTTTTGAGTAGCTGCGTAAATCCATGAGTTATCTCGGCGTAGTTTGGGATGAAACGATGAAGAAAGTTTTCTTTCCCTTGCAAACTTTGTAACTGGCAAAGTGTAGAAGGAGGAGGGAGATTAAGGATCGCCTTGACCTTTAAAGGATCTACCCTAATCCCTTGATGCGAAACAATAAAGCCTAGAAGTCAGCCGGATTCCACGCAAAAAACACACTTGTGAGGGTTCAAGCATATGTGGTAAAACCGACATCGGACGAAAATGGCTCGGAGGTGGATTGGATGATCGAATCGGCACAGAGAATGAGTTGGTAAGTTGTTAAGATATGGTTGCACGATGTGCTTGATATAATGGAAGGCATTAGACGTAGCGTGTTGAAAAGTTGCGCCAACGTTCTTGAGACCGAAAGGGAGTTTCCAATAGGCGAAAGTACCCCAAGGACAAATAAAAGCCGATTTATGTTGATCCTCGGGAACAATATTGATTTGATTATATCTAGAGAAACCATCCATTAGAGAGAAGATTTCTCTTCTAGCGCAATCGTCGACAATCTAATCAACGAAGGGGGTAGGAAAGTTGTCCTTAGGACAAGCTTTGTTGATATCCCTATAATCAACGCATACACAGATTGTGCCTTCTTTCTTATCGATCGGGAAAAGATTGGGAACCCAATCAATGAGGGCCACCAGGTAAATAAAGTCGGCTTTGAGAAGTTTCTCGACTTCAAGATTGATAGCAACCAATTTACATGGGTGAACTGGACGAAGGCATTGCTGAATGGATTTAGCATCGGGGTATGTTTTGATCTCATGTATCACAATGTCGGGTTCGATACCCGGCATTTCTTCGTAGCTCCAGGTGAATAAGTCACAAAATTATTTGAAAAGTGATGTGTAGGTGATGATTTTGTCAGGGGAACATGAAGCTTTGATATGCACATTTTTGACAATTCTAGGTTTGATGGATATGTCAAGGGGAATAGGGGGTGAGATATTGCTTAATTTCCCTTCGGAAAACACATCGTGTGTGGACTCGGGAATGGTTGAAATTATGACAACGGTCGACGGGGTTGAGATCCGTTGGTAGTTCTCGATGGTATGTTGTTCCAGAAAGAGGACGGAATGGTGATGTCCATTGTCCCAAGGCATGTCTTCCATGACAGACATGATCATCTCGTCTGTGGGAAAAATGACACAGAAAGGATCTAGATATAACTCACCAAGAGAGGGGGTAGAAGGGGTTTCCGATTGAATGGACTGATAGGCAGATTCGATCGGGCTTAATGGCATTTCGTCACCGTAACGAAGATGGTCTCCAGGGTCAGGTACCATCCATGGGTCGTGAGATGTAGGATTTCTGTGAATTGAGGTGGAGATCATGTTGATTGAAGCAACATACGAGCGTGGAACATCAAGCGGTGGAATGGGAAAAGTACCCATCAATGAAGAGTCTTTGAGAAGACCTACACCTACGTTCTCGTAATCCGGTGGGGTTTTAGAGATGAACGGTACGTTGCCAGTACGGGTATCCGAGTTAAATAAGGCCAATTGGTCGATGGTGAATACCTTTCCTTGATGTGGGAAACGTACAACATGAAAAAGAGTCAACACAACTGCGTGCATGGAATTGATCCAACTACGACCAAGCAGAAGATTGTAATCGAGAGGAGTGTCAAAGACTTCCACTTCGAATTGGACCGTTTTTCCTTCTATCATGATTGGAAATGAAGGAATGACATAATAGGTCTTAAAACCAGAGCCATTGAAGGCTTTGAGAGTGTTCTGGGATTCATTCAAAGAGGGAGAGCTAATGGATTTCCAACAGGTAAGAGACATGACACACGTCGAGGCACCCTCGTCGATAATGGTTCAACAAATGTTTTTGTCAGAGACAATCACTTGGATTTGTAACACAAGTTGAGGGGGTAACCTTGGGATGTGATCTTCCAAGTCAAAAATTATTAAACTTGTGTCCGTCGGGTCGATTCCACCGATATCTTTCAACAGTGCCTTCCGTTGTGTGGGACAACTTTGAAGGACTTCGAGGGATGACATCGCAGAAGGTGCTTGGGCCAGATCTTTGACAATGCTATAGTTCTGGGAAACACGACCATGAGGATTGAAAGCCGATTTCCAAACGATGCCCTTTGGAGGGGGTCGAATAATTGTGTCAAGGCTCGGTCATTCAAGATGAAGAGGACTGTTGGTAGGTGGAGTTGCGGGAGAGGGTTGTACCAATGAAGGAGGTAGGTCATCAACCTTCTCTTTAGAAGGAGAATAATCTTTGGCTCGAGTGGTGAGTGTAATTTCATTCTTCTTTGAATCGCCAGTACACATCAATACATAGGACGTAGTAGAAGGGGAAGGTTGGTTGTGAATGACCAATTGGTCCTGTTTTTGAGAGGGGAAGGGTTGGGAAAAAACGGCCAGAGCAGGTGGTTTCGGGGCTCCTTGAAGGAACTTAGTGACCTCGACACATCATGGACAATCCTTCGTGTAGTGATCATCACCACAGATAAGACAAGGGTATCGAGGTTTGCACTTATCCCTATCATCAACAGACAGAGTTTTGGTTTTCTCTGCTTGTAAAGTATTTTTGTCCTCCTTATTCTTACCCTTTCCTTTTCTGAATTTTCTTTTACCGGCTGGGGTAGATTGAACTGCATTTACCTCAGAAGTCTTGCCGGTGGGAGGGGTAGGAGACGGAGCATTTTGAACATTAGAAGAAGCAGGTTCGGGGTTGGTGCTTGAGGCAGAATGTGGTTGGGCATGAAAAGTGCCAATCACACTGTCAACTGCATGAGAGGCAGCTAGAGTTGTTGAAGTGGCAGAAGTGGAAGGACGAGGTGCATCAAGGAGTAAGTCATAAAGAGTACCCGTTTGTGAGTAAACGAGGTCAAGATATTGAGAACGACTTATAGCCTATTCTTCTGTGACAACTCCACCCATGGCGATGTCACGTGCGATGTCGTTCACAAATTATTTTATGAACCACTCTGCCAGCAACTGATCAGGAAGTTCAAGTTTGATGAGACATTGTCTCCTTCACCATTCATGAATGTGATCGGATATATGAGTGTCTTTAGTTTGTTTGAAAGAACTCAAAATCTCATTCCCCATTTCATAACGGATCAATAACTGGTAGTGGGTGAGGAAGGCCATAGCTAGGGTGTTGAAGTCGACGAAGAAACCTCATGATAATTCTATATACCACTTCGCAGTAGAACCCATGAGAGTTATTTGAAAAAGACGTAAACGAATAGAGTCATCCATCAAGGAGTTGGATGAGCACCAGAGGTGAAAATTCATGACATGATTTTTCGGGTCCTCTCCCGCTTTGTCATAGAATTTAGGGATGTATGATGGTAGCTTGGCTGGTATAGTAGGCCATTGGGGAGAGTGACGAATTGGATCATTTAAAATCCTTGACAGATCTGGGAGATCCAAAGTGGCTAAGAAGGGTAACTGTCGATTCACATGTGAGTACTGGTGGCTTTGGGGAGGAAGCCTCGTCGGAAAACCAGTGGGACCATAAGAAGTCTTCATATAATGTGAGGACCCAGGCAGATTCGGTGGTGGTCGTGGAGGAAAGTAGCTCATGGGATTGTATCCTTGAATAGGGACGTGAGTTTGAGCATTCGAGCCCCAAATAGGATTGGATGTACCTGGATATGGTTGGCCTATACTAGGGGGTATAACGGATGCAGTTGGAAGCTATTGCCCCATAGTCGATTGAGGGTTATATTGTATCAGATGATTCCAATACTAAGCCAAGGATCGAGGTATGTTTTCTCCGTAAGGTGGGCTCAGTGGGGGTTGTCCTCCAATTGGGGGTTGCGTTCCAATTGGGGGTAGTGCTCCAATTGGTGGTTGTGTTCCAATTGGGATTTGCATTCCAATAGGAATTTTCCCTACAAAGGGGGGTTGAGTAAAACCTCCTTGGTGAAATTGTCTACCAACATGAATCTGGTAATTTGGTGTGAATGATGAAATAGTGCCACTAGGATTAGTTCTTCCGATGGAGGATGAGAAAGGTCCTCCAAAAGGGGGTTGAGGAAGTGTTAGAATGAAACTGGGAGGAGAGCACCCAGAAGAAGAGGGACCACCAGGAGTTCCAGATGGGGTTTGCGTAGGAGTGGGAATAGAAGCATTCAACACATGGTATCTGGGTGGAAGCGTCGAGGTGACACTGGGCGAGAGAGGTGTGTCGATTGGGGCTTGACTAGTCGCCATAATGCCAGTGTGAATACTCATAGTATCTATGTAATGGACCATTTCTATAGGGATGATCAAGATGTGGTTAGATCATGGAGCATCTGTACCATGAAAATAATAAGCAGTAGTAAAAGGTACTGTGTCTGGGTCAGAGGTTTCGAGGAATGCAGGTGAGATGGTGATTTCAACGCCTGATCCTGCACCAAAAAGGTCCCATCTAAAAACACCAGTAGACCAAAAAGGATCTTGGCCCTCAGGTCCTGGAAAGGGTCCAATCGGTGATCCATAAGACAACACAACTAAGTCTCTGGAAGAATTCACTCACATAATACGTCTCTTAGAATCGGGGTGAAGTCAAAAGTCCTCTCGAGTATTAGTAATTCAGAAACATTCTAGAGAGTTGGTTCTTTCCATTTGTGGAGTGGTACTGTCTTGGACTTCACTCTATTGAGGAGATCCCTCAGGTGAGCTTGTAGGTAAGGGTTGAGAACCTTCCAGATATTCTAGAGATAAAACCTACATTCTACGTGAACGGTGTGGAGGATCTATTGTGAACGAGTTACAAACTTACGAAGAAAGTCCTATGGTCAACTTGGGTAAACAAACAACACGCACTAGTAAACAAAATCTAGGAAACAATACCAAGAAAACAAGACCTTCTAATTCTGAAGTCACTAGTTGGTGATGAAATCCAACGTCGCAACAATGAGACGAGAAGGGGCTGGGCTAGGGTGGAAAATTTACGCTGACGACCTACTTAATGGACGTACACCTTGGTGCAAGATCCCACACATAATTGTGGGTATACCCTCCAAGGAGCCCGAGTGAGTTTGGCCAACGTCGATTCCAGGTACTGTGAAGACTTGCCCCTTCACAATCACCTTGTGTAAGACCCTAAAAAGATAGGCCACTAAGTTTACCACTGACAACAATAAATCCTGGGGGGACAGTTGACAGTCCGATCCACACGCAAGGGAAGGGTATCTAGCCTGAAATCAACTCAAGAGGCTTCCACTCATCATTGTGGGTATACCTCCAAGTGACCCCCATAATACGTGCAATCTCTACACCGAAATAAACAAAGCAGTGTGAGTAACTCTGTCAATATCAATGAGACCTCGGGTTTGACCCTTGTGTGAGAAGGGCTTCCAAGGAAAAAATGTTGTAAATGGAATTTGACACTCCTTAACACAAGATTCTATTGTGTGTTTTGTGCTTTGGAGAGTGTATCTCTCTGCCTATTCCAAAGTGCTAGCCTAGCTAAATGTTGGTGTAATAGAGCCCTAGAAAAGAGTTACTAGTTAAATTTTAAAATTGCACAATATTATTAAGGGCTATTGTTACTCAAAGGAAACAGAGATGAAACTGATGTTGTGTGAGACTCTGACCCAACAATGCATAGATAGGAATGAAATATATCAATCTTCGTTCGATGAATCCTATGTATGGGAGGGAAAGAGAAGTGTTCCAGAACAATCTTGAACTACGATGCACAATTTTCTTTAAAATGAAATCTCAACGAATCACACAATAATGACAATTCTCTATTTGTTCTTTTTCAATAGTTTCAACAATTGATTTTCAATACTTTAAAAAAATGAAAATGCTTTTAAAATAAAATAAAAATTTACTTTTCAAAAAGGATCTACACCATGATGGTGAAAATGAGGAAAACCAATAACTAATGAACAAGCAATAAACAAAAACCTAAACCAATCTTTCAATGGAAACAAAAATGACAAGCAGACAAAACTAGTCTTTTCAATTGCACGAGAATAATGATCTTCCAAATAATGGGAAAATGAGAAAGGAAAAGAATCCCAACTTTTAAAACGATCATCGTATCTTAACCAAACAAGCACTCAGATCCCAGGATCAGGAAATATATCCTTATCGAGAAAAGTCAAGAGATGAGAGTTGGAAAAAAGAAAAAAAATGGACAGGAAGAGCCTTTGATTTTTGAAGACTGATCGTGCACAAAATCCAAAGACAAGAAAACACCAACCAATGGTCCAAGAAGTTCTTTTCAGACACCTATACTGATCTGGGTAGCTGAACATGCAAAAATCTTAAATCCAAAAAATTTAAAAGAGGGTTCATAGGCTATCAATGTTGTGCAGTGCGAGAATGGGTCATTCTTGCAGGCTCGCTTTAAGTAGAGTGTGGGAACCTCACACTGGACTTAAAATCAGAGTGTGAACTCAAGGTGTTCTCGTAGGCCACTATGGGGTTCAGTGCAAGAATGCCTGAAACTAGGCAAATTTTTGGAAAAAGACAAAAAATTTGAAGTGACTTCTGGACCCAGAGGGTCTATCAGGGTGTCCTGAAGACTTAGAGATTGATAAAAATGGAGAAAGGTGAGGCAAGATAAAATGGCCAAGGAAAAACACCAAAAACCACAAAAAGTGGGTTGCATCCCCAGTGGAGTCGCCAATTTTTTTATTGGACTAATTGGTAGGTGCGGACACTAACAGATATCCCTAGATCCACCTGGATCTAGAACAAAACAGGACAGGACATGACTCTTTCCTTAAGTTGCGACCATTGAAATAGCTAGTAAGGTGGAACAAGTGACATACCTTTGTATCTCTTCTTAGGGTCTCTATTGCTCCTGCTTCACTCCGGTGCTCTCGTGAGGTCAAGACCAAGACAACACAAACCAACCAAAGTGAGGATAGAAAAATGTATTCAATCGTCAAATTATGTGTATGATCAAGGAATTACACAATAAAGTAAGAATGACTTTATGGGAAAAGGACATGCTGCTGTATCATATTAATCGAAAGTATAAGATACAACCTGATCGCCTTGATGTCGCAAGATTCCTTTCGGTGACTCTTGGTTCCAAGACACACACTTGCTCGATCCTTGCATGAAGAAGATCCAATTCATCTTGATAGACTTGCTAGAGTCTCCAAGCTCTTGTTTAAGCTGGGTTCTTCACACAATTCCTTCACCAATTCTCCAATTAATCTTTCTTAACCTTTTCCATGAGAATCCTATCAATATATAGGAGAGGATGAGATGGTTACATAGATGAGAATGATCCCACCAAATCAGGGAAACCAGTAAAATGATAACCATTCGAATGCCAACCCATTCTCTAGAAGCTTCCCTTCTAGAACCCTCAAGACTTCTTCCTTTTTCCAAGCTTGAGAACAAGTTCTCACCCTAGACATTGAGCACAGTGCGAGAAGTTCGCACCCTAGCTGAAGGTAGATTGCGAGAATGGGTCATTCTCTCACCCTAGGCTATAAGCAGCTTGCGAACTCTCTTCAAAAATATGTTTTCTGGAAGGAGATGAATGTCACTTTTCTTAGGAGAAAGTTCTTGTTGGGAGCTTGAGTACACCATCATCAATACACCATCAAGATGACCAAAATCATGGGTAACACCTGCAAAAGGAAAAAATGTTGATAAATTTGAAGAAATGCAACTTTATGAAAAGGGAGCTAATATATTTGGGGTTTGTAGTATCGGAATAAGGTTTGAAGATGGACCCATAAAAGGTTCAAACAGTTGTGAATTGTCCAACCCCAAGAAATACATTTGAAGTAGTTTCCATGGACTTGCATATTTTAATAGAAAATTCATTAGATATTTTAGTCAGATATGTGCACATATAGTAGAAACTGTCAAAGAAAGCAAACAACCATTTAAGTGGATAGAAGAAGTTGATAGAAATTTTAAATTATTGAAGAATTTTTTTATTGAGAAGCCTATATTAGCTGAGCCAAGTTTTTATGTATTCTTTCAAGTTGAGACTAATGCTAGTGGGACTGCAATAGGAGTTGTCTTGATTAAGGAGCAAAGACCTATTTCATATTTTAGTGAGAAATTAAATGAATAAAAACAAAAATACTCCTCTTATGAAAATGAATTTTATGCAATTGTTTAAGCACTTAAGAAGTGGAGGAATTACCGCATGCCCAAGGATTTTGTCCTATACACTTGATCCAGATTTTATGAGAAGAATGAAATGAGTACAGATTATTACTAGATGATTAACACAGAATAATAGAGATACAATAAAACTGGTTTTCTATTCAATAAGGAAATGAGCTGAAACTGTAAAATGCAGCGGAAAACAAGCTTGTTGGAATGGTGGCGACTTATCTCTAAGAAGAGATGTGATGACTGCTCTCATTCGCAAGAAGAACATTACAATGAGGCTCTCAATGAAATTTTACAATAAATAGGAGTTTCAAAAACCCTAAACATCCAAAAAACTAACCCTAGGAGATGAAGTGCCAAAAGTCATGTGGGCCCCGTTTGGGTAAGTCAGTACATCAACTTCCTGGGGTCGTAACTTTTGCATACGATCTCCATTTTAGGCGTATGATAGCCCATTAGAAATATCTATCCGAGGACTACAACAATTGCACAAAATTTCAGAATGAAAATTTTCAACCACAACATAGCCCAAAAAACGTTGTTTAGGGCCTCAAAACGGCTCCGGAAGTTCAGGACCCGAAAAACTACTAAAAATAGTAAATTATCAAAATTGCTAGAAAGATATTTTGAGCTAGCTAGAAAAGGTGGGTGGCCACCAATATACACCTATATCAATCCTCCCTCCTTAGGAAGCAATGGTCTCCATTGCGTTGAGTTCCCCCATCAGATGAGGAAATTTATGTTGAATTTGGCCTCGGGTGAGCCAATTGCCTTGGTGCAGGAGCTGCCCTGCTTTGGCGACTCAATAAAGTTGGATCCTTTGTTGTCTAGTGCCCTTGATTTGTGTGTCCACAATATGATCACTGGATGCCTATTGTATGCAATCGGGGTTGAGATCTGTTGGTGTCATTTTTTCTGCTATGTTTGAGGTGTCCAATAATGGTGGGAAATAAGGCCAAAGGAGGTCCACGTTGAACACTGGGTGCAGGCCAAGGAAAGGAGGAATGTTGAGATCAAAAGAATTATCCCCCACAACCTTGGTGATGGTGTACGACCCATAACGGAATGGGTGAAGCTTCCAGTGGGGTCCTGTAAGGCGTTCTTTCTGCAAGTGCAACCAAACTTTGTTTCCCACCTGAAACTTATGTGGCACCCGATGTTGATCATGGCATTGCTTGTACTTGTCATTGGACTTATGTAGGATATCTTGAACCTGTTGGAGGATGTGTTGGATCCTCTCAATGAAACGGGTGGCTTTTTCAGCCTCAGTTGGAGCAAGAGAGGAGTCGTTCGAGGTGACTACAAGGGGAAGTGCAACATCTATGGGACCCAATGGTTGGAATCCCAACCCCACCTGAAAGGGGCTGTGGCTAGTTGAGATATGAAGGGTTCAGTTGTAGCTATGCTGGACATAAGGAAGACTCTCATACCATGTGCGAGGGTGATTGGAATTATACATGCACAGGATATGCACGATCATTCGATTTACGACCTCGATTTGGCCATTGGTCTGGGGGTGGAAGGCCATGGATTTGGTGAGCTTGGTGTCCAACAGTGACCAGAGGCTCAACCAGAATGTGCTGAGAAATCGACTGTCCTAATCTGAGACAATGGTTTGTGGGATTCCAAAATGTACCCAGACTCATTCAAAGAATAGCTTGGCAGTGGCTTCTGCTGTGATACTCTTTTTGTAGGCAACCAGAATCGCCATCTTAGAAAAACGATCAACAACCACAAAAACAAAATCATTTCCCTGCTTGGTGGATGGGAGGCCTGACATGTAATCCATTGAGATAGATTCCCATGGCCTGTCAGGAGTAGGAAGAGGGGTGTACATGCTCTGTTTCTTTGTGGTTGGTTTGGTAATAGAACAGACAATGCAAGACCTAATATACTTGCTGACCTCTTGTCGAAGTTTCAACCAGTAGATATGTTTTTGTAGCATCGCCACTGTCTTTTTGAAGTCGAAGTGTCCTTCTACCTGACTGTAGTGGGATTCCCAGATCATCTTCGCTCGCTCACTTGATGGAACACATATATGGCCTAGACGACACAACAACCCATCCTAAAGATGGAAATTATCAACAAGTGCCTTTGCACCCAACATTTGGTAGGTGGTGGTGAAGTCTAGGTCTGTCTCATAGATTTGGGGCCATCCAGAGGTCTCATTTCCACAAGAGTCTAGCACTGTGCTGAGTGACGTGATTAGTGGTTTGTTGAGGCAATCAACGACACAGTTGGTGTTTCCTATTTTATACTTGATGTTGAGGTGGAATTCCTACAAGTATGTGGACCACTTTTGATGGTCGTCATTCTGCAATTTTCCTTGTGTCTGCATGAACTACAGTGGCTTATGATCAGTGTGGATGACTATCTCCCTCCCAATAATGTAATGTCTCCACTGGAGAAAGGATTGCACAATGGAGTACATTTCTTTGTCATAAGTAGGGTACTTATGGACAACATCTGATAGTGTCTCACTACAATAGGCCACGGGGTAGTCGTGCTGCATGAGAACAACACCCACAACATAGTCTGAATCATCAGTCTCAATCTCAAAGGGATGTTGTAGGTCTGGTAGTGAAAGTACTGGGGCTGAGCACAAGCACTACTTCAAATCATTAAACGCTTGTTGTTGGGGTCGGCCCCATGCAAATTTTTCCTTACCACCACCCCTGTTTATTTGGATGGGGGCCCATGCAATATGGGAGAATCCCAACACAAACCTGCAATAGAAACTGGCAAGGCCTAAGAAGCTTTGAATCTCAGTGAGTGTGGTTGGGGCTGGATAGTCACGGATGACTTGGATATTGGCTGGATCCACATGTACGCCATGTTGATCAATGATGTATCCTAGGCAATGGACCTTGTCCATGCCGAAGGAGCATTTTTCCAAGTTGGCGTATATCTTGTGCTACCACAGGGTGTGCAGAACCTACTGAATATGCTACAAGTGTTTGGCCCAAGTCTTGCTATAAATGAGAATGTCATCCAGATAAACCACTACAAAAGTATTAGTGAATGGTCATAGGATATCGTCCATCATCCTCATGAAAGTGGCTGGAGCATTTGTCAGACCAAAGGGCATGACCAACCATTCAAAAAGGCCTTCCTTTGACTTGAATGTGGTCTTCCATACATCTGTCTGTTCTATCGGGACCTGGTGGTAGCCAGACTTCAGATCAATCTTACTGAAGTATTTGGCCCCCATGATTTGAACAAGGAGGTCGTCGATTCGGGGAATCGGGTATGGGTTTCTGACTGTGATTTTATTCAGAGCCCGGTAATCAATGAAAAGTTTCCATGTTCCATATTTCTTCTATACCAACATGATTGGGCTCTCTCAAGGTGACGAGATAGGATGGATATGCTCCTTGTGGAGAAATTCTTGGATCTGTCGCTTGATCTCCTCATTCTCTAAAAAATAGCAGCAATAGACTGGCCCATTGGGCAGAGGTGCACCAGGGGTCAGATCGATGGGGTGCTTGACCTTGCAGTGCAGAGGTACCTCGGTAGGTGAGGAGAAGATATCTGAGTATTCTTCCACAACCTTATCTACTTTCTTCTGTTGTGTGGAGAGGTCAGCCGCAGAGACCCTGGATGTGGCTGTGATCTTTCTCTCATTCTGAGAGTGAATCACAAAGAAGACAAAATTCCCCATCTGAGAGATGACCTTCCTGCATTGCTTAGCAAAGATCAAGGAAATAACACTAGGTGGGACAACCTCGGGTATCCTGTACAATTTCTTGTTCAAAGTAATAATAACACTACGAGGCCTAGACTCATATACATCATGACATTTCCATAAATAAGGTTTTCCCAAAATAATATCAAAAACTTCAAGAGGAGAAACATCACACAATACCTCGTCTTTGAAGGGCTTGATGTCGTACGACAGTCGACACTATTGGATGACGCGGAGATCGCTTCGTTGGTGGAGCCATCCAATGGTGTAGGGTTGTGGGTACGACATTGTCAGCAGGGCCAACTGCTTGATGACCTCTACTGAGATGAGGTTGTTTTGGCTACCACTATCAACAATGAAGTGAAACAGAGTTCCTTTTACCCACATGTGTGAATGGAAGAGGCTCTCTCCTTCTTCTGGCTTGTCTGGTTCAACATGCTAGAGCTTGGTGGTAGAAATGGTGGAAATGGGTTCTACATCAATGATTCGTCTTCCCCTTTCTGGTTCTGATTCAGAGTCAGAACCTGCATCTGATTCAGAGGCTTTCACTTCATCCACCAATGACTGCTTTGAGCGACAGTCAGCAGTGTTATGCCAAGGGCTCTTATGGAAGTCACACCACTTCCTGGTATCTTTCTTTGTCTTTCCAGTTTCCTTCTTTGCTTGTGGCTTGAACTGGTTGTCCTGATACTGTCCATATTTTCTCTGTCCTTTTTTCAGTGGGTTGGGGCTGCCCTTTCCTGGCTTTTATTGTGAGGGGTTCCCCGACCCAAATTGTCACGTATTTTGTTTGAGCTTCTGCTCTATTTTGACGGCATATCAGTAGGCCGTGCCCAAGGATGAGATGTACAGAAATTCCATTTTAGTCTGGATGTATCTATGTAGAGCACCACAATACTTGAGCACCTGATGTTGCTCTGAATCTTTGATACCCAACTTGGTGTGCAAGGTATGGAAGATATTTGTGAAATTTGGCACTGCTTGGTCTCTTTCTTTCTGCAATGTGGTCCATTTGGTATATAAGTCATCATAACTTCCTACAAGGTAGTATTGTTCCTTAATAACATCCCTGAAGGATTCCCAGGTGGCCATGATTGTAAATAATGAGGGTTCCTCTATTTCCTTTTGTTCACAGAAAGTTTCCCACCAATCTTTGACATGGGGAATGACTTTGAGGAGCACAAAAGTAATCTTTTCTCTATTCGAAAAGTTATGGATAGAAAAATACCCTTCTAGTAGATTCAACCACTTGTCTACAACATATTCATCTATCTGACCTTCAAATATAGGAATATAAAAGTTTATTTGTACCTTGAAGGGGGCGGTGGCTCCGCTCGAAGAAGATGCGTTGCCTGTTGGTAGTCGCCAAAGGATTTACGCGGAATTATTCATCATATCGTTCCTCTGTTGCATGAGGGATTCTTCAATCAATAGTTTGAAAGGATATTTTTTCCCTTCATCTTTCTTTTCTCCTTCCATGAGAGGTCGCTTGGGTGTACGAGAGATTTTTTCCTCAAGAGAAACAAGCTCGAGACCCAAATCTTTGTACTCCGACCTCGTTGGGGACATGCATTAAGACGACAAGGAGAAGACCACTCTGATACCACTGATCCATATTTTATGAGAAGAATGAAATGAGTACAGATTATTACCAGATAATTAACACAGAATAATAGAGATATAGTAAAACTAGTTTTCCATTCAATAAGGAAATGAGCTGAAACTGTAAAATGCAGCGAAAAACAAGCTTGCTGGAATGGTGGCGGATTATCTCTGAGAAGAGATGTGATGGGTTCTCTCATTCACAAGAAGAAAATTACAATGAGGCTCTCAAGTCCTTTTTACAATAAACAAGAGTTTCAAAAACCCCAAACATCCAAAAACCTAACCCTAGGAGATGAAGTGCCAAAATTCATGTGGGCCCCATTTGGGTAAGTCAGTACATCAACTTCCTGGGGTCGTAACTTTTGCATACGATCTTTGTTTTAGGCATATTATAGACCATTGGAAAGATCTATCCGAGGAATACAATAGTTGCACAAAATTTCTTGAAATTTTGCAACCAAAACATACCCCAAAAAACGTCGTTTAGGCCCTCAAAACGGTCCGGAAGTTCAGGACCTGAAAAACTGCTAAAAATAGTAAATTATCAAAATTGCTAGAAAGTTGTTTTGAGCCAGTTGGAAAAGGTGGGTGGCCACCGATATCCACTTGTATCAACACTAAAAATCATGCATTATAGTTTATAAGTATTCAACCAAATCTGAATCAAAGACATGCCAAGTGGGTTGAATTTATGCATAATTTTACTTTGTGATTAAACACATAAGTTGTAAGACAAATAAAATTGTTGATGCATTAAGTAGAATTAATTTTCATTTGCAAGAACTTCAAGTCAAGACTTTAGGTTTTGATGGTTTAAAATAAATGTATAAGGATGATGCATATTTCAAGGATTCTTATGCATCTTGTGAAAACCCTATTGCCAACAATCGAAGCCAGTGGTTGGACTATATGTTACAGGAAGGGTTGTTGTTCAATAACAATAAACTATGCATACATAAGTGTTCAATGAGGGAGAATCTGATTAAATAAAAGCACAGTGGAGGATTGTCAAGACATTTTGGTCAAGATAAGACTTTTTCATGGGTAAATGATTTCTATTATTGGCCAAGTATGCAGAATCGGGTGAAGAAATTTGTGGAAAAGTGCATAATTTGTCAGCATGCTAAGGGAAGGAGTCAAAATAGAGGATTGTATCAATCACTAACTATTCCAAACATACCATGGGATTTGATCAACATGGATTTTGTACTGGGATTACCAAAGAAACAAATAGGGAATGACTCTATCTATGTTGTGGTAGATAAATTTTCAAAAATGGCTCATTTTATTGCTTGTAGGAAGACTAGTAATGTAACTAATATTGTCAATATATATTTTTTCACAAATAGTGAAACTACATGGTTTACCCATAAGAATTATTTCAAATCATGATACAAAATTTGTAGGTCATTTTTGGAGAACCCCGTGGAAGAAACCTGGTACCGATATTAGTTTTAGCTCACCCTATCACCCACATAATGATGGGAAAACATAGGTAGTGAACAAAAGTCTGGGAAATATTTTGAGGAACCATGTGAATGAGAACTCTAAGAAATGGGACTAGATGTTTTCTCAAGATAATTTTTCATATAATGAATCACCAAATAGAAGAAAAAGAATTAGTCCTTTCCATATTATGTATGGAGTGCATCCAAGAGGAGTATATGGGCTAAGGAATTTTGGAAAATAAGAATTAACAAGTGTCGATGGTGAGGATTTTGCAACAAACATGTAGGAGATGAAAGAAAGTGTCAATCAAAGGTTGCAGGAGAGAAGTGGTAAATATAAATAGAGGGAAGACATGAAAAGGAGACAAGTGGATTTTTAGGTTGGTGATTTGGTCATGGCATACTTGAGAAAAGAGAGGTTTCTAGTGGGGACTTACAATAAATTAAAGATGAAAAATATTGGACCTTGCAGAATATTGAAGAAATTTTCTACTAATTCTTACGAGATTGAACTTCCAACTGATATTGGAATTTCTACAATATTCAATATGGAAGATTTGTATCCCTTCAAGGAAACATAAGGCATTTCTATAAATGAACCTGTAAGTGATGAAGATCATACCATTGGATGGAAAGAACAATTACCTAAGGAAATTTAGAAAGATATTGAAGTAGTATTGGATAAGAAAGTGGCAAGAAGGACCAGAGGTAAAGATTACTTCCAATATTTGATTAAGTGAAAGAATCAACCATAGGAAGATGCTACTTTCCAAGTATGGTATAAATGTTGAATATCTCATGAACAATTCTTTTCTTCCCCGAGAGTGTGTTGTAGGAGCATCTGCCAAGAGAAATTTTGAAATTGGCCCAAGTGGTCAGAAAACATTTACCAAGGGAGTTGGTTCCCTAATTTTTATTTAGATGTAATAGCTAGATATTTCTAAAAGATATCTTAGAACATATCTTCTATCGAGTAAGTTTAGCTTGTTATTGATTTTGTTGTTGATATGTAGGAATAATGTATAGATTTTGGGCTTGTTGAGATAGCTCTGGATTTTGTTAGTTTGAGAGTTACGAGAGAGCTCTAAGTTTTATTTGATTATTGTTGTAATTAAAAAAAGGTAAGAAAGTGTGCAGAGTGTGAGACCAAGTGTGTTGTAGAAGTTTGAAATACCATGAAGGAACAAAGCATCAATTTGAAATTTATTCCTTCAATCATTGAAATAAAGATTGTGTTCATGAATATATGTTTTTATGTGTGTGATGGTTAAATTATGTGTATTAATTGAGAGTATAGAGTGTAGGTGATCATGATTGAAGGGATCGATTGTAGGTGATCATGATTGCAGAGATTGAACGCGATATTAGAGTCCAACTATGCGAAATATATGAGTTACGAAGGTTCAGAAATTGACAGTTGAAATTAGATTCTGAAGAAGAGTTATCGGACCTAAAATCATATCTTCATATTGGAACCTTTCTACCTCCTATATAATTCCCATTCTGACATATCAACCCTGAGAGCAAGATCCAGTCATCCATCAGACTATATTTTCTAGGAATATCCACCATTGATCAATTTTCATTTGGAGTCTGTTGCCCAACCTGACTCTGACTCCAACCATAGTATTCCAACAACAAATATGAGTCGTCCATCAGAGAGATCTAGGGAATAATCTATACCATCCATCGAAGAATTTGTTTCAAAGTCTGTTCCAATAGTTCAGTGTAAAGGTATTGAATAAGATTATAGAGGAATATTCCCTTGTAGCTTTGTTTTGCATGCAATTAATATTTGTCCATCCATTCAAGAAGGATCAATGATCACGATTAAAATTTGTTTGGATTATGAAGGAGACCGTTTGGAATACTAATTCCGACTATTCAAAATTGCACCATGAATCCAATATTCCAAAATGAGACCTGGATCGTCCTTTCAATGACGATTGACAACTAGGGAGAATTTCTCCTTGGTAATCTAATTGTGGGTTAAAACTACAAAATTTTGTAAAGGAAATAAACTCGTGGTTCCAACATTTGGTCATGTGGAAGAAAAAGGGCTTAGCTCCCAACTAAACCTACTAATTTATCTAGAGAATTTGTATGAGGAGAAAGTTGTAGTGAAAGATACTAGACACAAAGATTCAATTCAAGGCCGTGAAATGAAATTCTCCAACAAAGATCCATTTATAAACTCTTTTTTGTGAGTATTGTAGCCGATAATATATCATATATTACACATCATTGTTAGAACAATGTAAATATCAACCATGTGCATAACTATAAAGAAATCATTATTAACTAACACAATGACCCAACTAGCTCCCATTTACATAGAAAACATCATATAGATCCCAACTGAACCTACTAATTTATCCAGAGAATTTGTATGAGGAGAGTGTTGTAGTGCAAGAGATTAGACACAAAGATTCGATTCGAGGCCGTGAAATGAAATTCTCCAACAAAGATCCATTTATAAACTCTTTTTTGTGAGTATTGTAGCCGATAATATATCATATATTACACATCATTGTCAGAACAATGTAAATATCAACCATGTGCATAACTATCAAGAAATCATTATTAACTAACACAATGACCCAACTAGCTCCCATTTACATAGAAAAAATCATATATATATATATATATATATATATATATATATATATATATATATATATATATATATATATATATATATATATATATATATATATATATATATATATATATATATA
>JZKD02S1905630.1:383635-393802 GCA_000966675.3 Picea glauca | reverse complement strand
AGGCTGTGTACTAGGATCCACAGCGATCCATTGTTCTTTGTCTACAAGAAGGTCCTCCATCTTGAGCTTCCATAGCTCAAAGTTTTTACCGTTGAACTTCTCTATCTCAATTCTATATGAGCTCACCATTCCTCTTACTTTACTCGAATCTCCACTGCAAAATCTCCCACTAAACCTAGGTTTATCACAGGCCCAAGATAAACTTGATCTATCAAGACTGAGCCAAACCCTCAGTAACAAAGGCATCCCTCTGAAGCCAAAAACGTGCTCTGATACCACATGTAAGTTTTAAACCTGCGAATTAAAGCAATGCATATAGATTCTTAAGCAATACAAAAATTAATCAATGTCTCATACACAGAGTACACAGATTTTATACCGGAAACCCTCAATCGGGAAAACCTTTCTTATTTTCATTATCTCAAATTTCACCATTCGCCATACAATATATACAATGTTTTTAGGTATTCCGTAGATACCAAAACCCTAATCCCTTAATCCAGGATTAATTTACAAATCCGCTAAAAATAGCAAAAAACCGCCCAAAAAAAAAATTTGGGGCGCTGCCCCGAGCTACCGCCTGATGTCAAATGCTATGCATAACCAAGGTGGGGCATACCTTCCCCGCCATGGGACCCCCCTAGGAAAGCATCCGACGCACACGACAAAGATCTAGGTGAAGGGATCGTCAGATGTAGTTGTCGTATCTGACACACCCACACACACACACATGAAAAGAATATAACACATACCCAACACAAGTGACACGTGTGGCAGGTTCCCAAGGCCCAAGAAGGCCTAACGTTTTTCTCCAGGAGGCCAACGTTGCCCGAAAAGGGCTTAACGTCACCCTAAAAGGGCATGACATCACCTTAGAAGCTTGTTTTAGGGTTTTATTATGACATTTAATGTAAAAAATCGATATTATTTGTCATTGGCCATGTCGGCCTTTTGACCTAATTTTGGTCTTTGGTATGGTATAAATAAGGGGAAATAGCCTCTTATTTTTCATCATCTTTCACTCACACTTGTGAGGTCTGAAATTTTCACCCTAATTAGGGTTTTATGACTGAAATTTAGTGCGCACTTGTTGAAGGAAGGTTATTCTTGGTGTTTTTTGGCATTTTCTTGGTGGAAATTTTACAACTAGGTGATGTGCTAGATTATTCCCGGTGAATGTAAGTAAAATTCTGCAATTCTTCTTTCTTTTGATAGGTTATAGTATCTTTACTTTGCATTTTTCTAAATATTATGAAATTGCTAGCCTATAACCCTAGGAGATCAAGAACATGTTATTGTCCTTATCTCAATTGTTATACACCTACTAGATTGTGCCAAGGAGCCATTTTTCTTGAAGCCATTGCTAAGGGCCTTGCCTTTGCAACACCCTAGAACTTGTTTCTTCATCTTAGTCTTCACTTTCTTCATCCTTTGATTTAAAGAGGGAGGAAAATATACTAAGGCCTAGGTTTACCTACACCTTATTATTCATTTTCCCCTAGGGTTTGGTGGTTGAAGCCTTGGCTTACCGACACTTCATCCATCAACTCCTCTTGTCTTTGGCTCTCTCATTATCATCCTGCTTATTCACCATTTTCTACCACTTTATGAATCCATTTTTTCCTAAGAAAGCACTAGTCTAAGACCTCCATTGAGTATTTTATCAACACAACCTTCAAAACCTATTCTTTGAACAACCTATTAACACTTTCTAACCCTAGAATATCTTGATCTACTAACCTACTTTCTTTTGTTATTAAAGTAAGCTACAACGATTTAACGCAACATTAAAATCTCATAAAGCAATTGTAAAGGTTGAATTATAGTTTGTCTTATGTGCTTCTTTCAAATGCTAATGTTATGACTTCAATGGTTAATGGTTTTTAGTCATTTTGAAGCTAGTATTAAGACGTTTTATGTGAAGTATTGCTCTATAAACATTGTTGTTATAAGATTTATGTTTACTTCATCATATTCAAAAAATTTCTTCACTTAATAAAGTCAATGGTTTTATGAAGTTCTAACCAACAAGTGCTCTTGCAAATATATACTTTTCATGTTTCTTTGTTTCGAGCAGGTACAATTCTAGCATATTACATCTTAATTGGTTATTTAAACTGAACTTTCTGATCATTGGTAACTTGTGAGAGGGGACCTTTTACCTAGCTACTTTTCCTTTCCTTCTCAAAACCCCAGGTCATCGGGGACATCTCCCCTGGGCCTACCACCCGAAATAGAAAGAGACATCCTATTAAGGTGATAGTGATAGGATTAGTCTCTAGTTACACTGATTTTCTTTCCTTTTACCTTCTCTACTATCAAAGTACAAATTGTGTGATAACATTTTGGCATCATTGTTGGGGAACACAGAGTCAATTCTCCTCAAAGATGACACTTTTTCGGTATGCCTCTCCTCAAGAATATTTATCTTACAAGATTACCTAGAGAATCCACTAAGGGTGATTCCCTTACCTCTTTGATAATTTCAAGAAAATTATCTAGCAACTTCACAAATGACAACCTGTAGTGGGCATCAATACATACCCCCTTCTACTACTGTAATTTCTATTACCCCTACAAACCCTGTTACCACTACAAATCATCCTAAGTGGTCTCATAAACATCTTTTTTACTCTTTTGATCTAGATAATACCCATGGAGGAATACATGATCTACCCAAGAAGGCTAATTCCTGGATACCTACGTTTTCAAGGGAAAGGGGATCATATGGTAACTCGCATTGGACCAAGTTCTGTGAGGGTTTTAATTTTCATCAATTTGGACAAGAACACCCTTATTTCTTTATGAGACTCTTTGTGAGCTCACTCACCGAGAGTGCTAGAAAAATGATTGACACTCAACCAAGTGGGAGCTTCAAGACCCCCGAGGACCTAGAGCAGGATTTGAAAGTGAAGTGGTGTAAACAAGAAAATGTACAATCCATTTACTCCCAATACATCTAAATTTTTAGAGGATCCAAAGAGAGCATTAGGGATTTCAATGATAGATTCAATCTTCTCCTTAAGAAACTTCGACCCAAGTTTAACTCAGAAAGTGTTATTCTCTAGCATTACTTGGACTCCTTAGATGGAACTTTGCATTACACCCTCAATCATTGATAACTCTCAATCTTAGACGAAGCACAAGATTTTTCTTATCAAATTGAGGAAAACCTTAGGTTCGAGGAATCCATCCATTAGATTAACCTTTTGCACAACAATGACTCCTGGGAAACAAATAATGAGGGCATTGTAGAAACTGAACCTAACCTTCTCGAGATCCTTGGGGTGGGATCTAGTGCTTACCCTAGGAAGTGGAGCACATGTTTCACCAACATACAATATGTTTCCTTATTCTCTCAAGAGAAAGAACCCCCTGAGAAAGTAGAACCCATTCAAAACATCTTTGCAACACACAAGTATGAAGAGATTGAAGTTTCCCTATTGCAAATTTACAAAGATGACCTTCTTGAAGAAATTTCTCCTTTTATCCACCAGGTAGAAAACATTGGACCAAGGTATGGGGAGACCACTCCTTTTTATGTTACTCTCTAAGTCAATAACTCCCTCCTCCATAACTGCGTCTTTTCCCCAAACTCTACGACCAACATTGTGACTGAGAAGGTCATGCATCAGTTGGGCCTAAGTGTATCAAAACCAAACACACGAGGAGATTTTGCAAAAGGAATTATCAAGGATTTGAATGTTTCCTTTGAATCTTTCCCTAGCGCTCCTTTTACTATAGACGTGTTGGTAATAGATGCTTTAAGAAATTGGGGTATCATATTCCACAAGGACCTTGTAGAACACTTGGTTGGGAGTTTCCAAAACAAAGGATTCGAAGTGGTCATACCTCACCTTGAAGGAGGATTCTTCACCTTGCACAAAGAACCCATTATAGGATCCCTAGTTGAAACCCCTGGTGAACCAGATGAACAGATCCTATGTATTAACAATGGCATTGATAATTGGTTCATCCAAGAAGCAAGTTTGGGAGGTGAGACTACTGAAATGCCTAAAGGATTATGGACTTTAGAGTTTGATGGATCTCATTCAAGTTCTGGGTTAGGGGTAGGTATCTCCTTGAAAACCCCTTCCCAAGAGACATTCTATTACTCCTATAGACTTGAGTATCATTGTACAAACAACATTGTTGAGTACGACGCTTTGATCCTAGGTATCAACGTGGAAATCGATAAAGGTGTCACACACTTAAGGGTGATAGGGGACTCAGACCTCATAGTGTCACACGTGTTTCTAGACTTTGCTACCAAGAATGAAAAGATGAAGAGGTACCGTGACCTTGCGTGATCCATTGCAAAATATTTTGATATGGTGACAATCAAAGCCATTCCCCGAGAATAAAACCATTTGGAAGATGCCTTGGCTATTTCTTCTTCTACCTTACAACCATGTGATGGTCCACTCCGATATATATGCAAAATGGAAGTCATGTTTAGGCCTTCTATCCCTAATAACTTGGAACACTGACAATTCTTTGAATATGATGATCAGATCATTAGGTTCATGGAAAATAGTAAAGAATTCATCGATTCACAAGTAAACTTATTGGCCAATTTCATGGACGTAGATATGGTTAACCTTCAAAATAACACCTTTCTTAAAGGATGTGTCCCTTTAGAAAACCTCTTCGATAGACACGATGTTTTTAAAGGAAATAATACCAACAAACAAATAGATGAATCCCTAGAATTCAAAATCGGTATGAAAATGGATCCAAGGATGGTCAAAATAGGGAAAGGAACCACTGAGAATGAAAGGATGGAAATTCTAGACTTCATAAGAGAATTCAGAGATACTTTCACTTGGAATTATGATGAATTAAAGGCCTATAGGGGTGATGTCATCCAACATGCTATACCTTTGATAGAAGGAGCCAAACCTTTCCGAAAAAAACTAATACACATCAACCCAAAGTTGGCAAACCAAATACAAAAGGAACTCCAAAAAATGGTTGATTTTGGAATTATAGCTCCCATCAAGTACTT
Organism: Picea glauca; assembly: GCA_000966675.3. Taxonomy (NCBI): domain Eukaryota; kingdom Viridiplantae; phylum Streptophyta; class Pinopsida; order Pinales; family Pinaceae; genus Picea; species Picea glauca. The sequence continues at coordinate 388,794 of JZKD02S1905630.1, read as the reverse complement.
GTCATGGATGTCGAATTTGGAAGTTTTCCGAAATAAAAATGGTGATATACGTTTGTGTGTTGATTTCCAAAACCTTAACCAATTATCCTTGAAGGACAACTATCCCCTCCCAAATATGGAACATTTGTTGCAAAGGGTTACAGGGGCAGGGATGATGTCTATGTTGGATGGATTTTCTGGGTACAACCAAGTCTTTCTTAAAAGAGAAGATCAACTTAAAACGACATTTACCACACCATGGGGAACATTTGTGTATTTGAGAATGTCATTTGGCCTTATGAACATCGGTGCTACCTTTCAAAGAGAAATGGATTTTGTCTTTTGGGATCTCATTTAGAAAATCATAGAGATTTACCAAGATGATCTCACATCTGTATCAAAGGAGAGGAAGGACCACATATCACACCTCATAATCATTTTTGAACGATGTAGGAAATATGGTATCTCCTTAAACCCTAAGAAATTTGTCTTCGAGATAGATGAAGGAAAGATTTTGGGTCACATAGACTCGGAAGGGGGAATCTCCATAGACCCTAAAAGGGTTCAATCAATTAAATATGTATGACCCCCAACCAACAAGAAGTCCTTACAATCCTTTTTCAGAAAGATAAACTTCATTCGAAGATTTGTCCCAAACTTTGCTGAAAGGATAAAACCCATGAGTTCTTTACTAAAGAAGGATGCTTTGTTTAAATGGGATGATAAATCCATCAAATCTTTTGAAGCATAAAAGATGATATCTCCCAATCCCCAGTCTTTATCAACCCATATTATTCACGAGATTTCATAATATTCTCTTTTTCCTCCCAGGATACCATTGCAGGTGTCTTACTGCAAAAGGACACTGACGATTATGAACACCCTATAGCCTTCATGATTAAAGTCCTTAGGGATTCAGATTTGAATTATTCTATTACTGAGAAACAAGCATATTCCTTAGTAAAATCCCTCAAGAACTTTATAAACTATGTGGGTTACAACAAAATCAAAGCTTATGTCCCTTACCCAGTAGTGAAGGATGTTTTGTCATAATAATATTGTATGGGTACTAGGGGCAAGTGGGTCTTCAAAATACAAGAGTATGAATAATGAATTAGAGATAAAACCCACCATGATTATAAAAGGACAGGGTCTAGCCCATATGCTCACTGAGAGAAAGTGAATAGATAAACGTGATATTCAGTGAGTTAGAACATAATGAGTGGTATTCCAATATCATCTACTACCTTAAGAATTTATCATGCCCAGATCACCTAGTGGACTAAAAATAAAGGGATTTGAGGCTTAAGGATATGAAATTTTGTCTTACCGAAAATGGCCTTGGTTGGAAGGATCCCAATGGATTTATCCTTATATGTGTCAACCGAGAAGAAGTTGAGAAGCCATTGAGGGAATTACACTCTGGATTTTGTGGTGGACATTTCACATCTCGTACTACTACTCACAAGATCCTGAGAGCTGGATACTATTGGCCAACACTATTTTCTGATACTCATTGATATGTCCGATCTTGCCATCCTTTCCAATACTTCTCTGGTAAACCAAAACTCCCAGCACAACGTCTAAAACCCATAGTGGTAGAAGCTCCTTTTCAACAATGGGGGTTAGATTTTATTGGAGAATTTTAAGGACAATTTGAGTAATGGCTACTAGTGGATCCTAACAGCCACAAATTATTTTACTAGATGGGTAGAGTCTATCCCTACAAATAAGGCCACTGAGGAAGTAGTCATGAACTTTTTGGAGGAATGAATCATAACTAGGTTTGGTGTCCCATCCAAGATTACCACAGACAATGCCAAGGCATTCATCTCTCATGAACTAGCATAATTTTGTTTCAAGTATGATATTGTTCTATCTCATTCCTCCAACTACTATCTGCAAGGAAATGGATTAGAAAAATCTAGATATAAGAACCTTATGAATATTATGAAGAAAGTCATAGGGGAAAACAAGAGGTATTGGGATAGAAAAATTAAATATGCTTTGTGGGTAGATCAAATAACAACAAAGACCTCAACAGGAAGAACCCCTTTTGAGATGGTGTATGGATTAGAAGCGAAACTTCCTATGAACCTCCAAATCCCCATCTTTTGTTTTGCTCAACAATATGCTACAGATAGAGAAGCAATCCAAGGGCGAATTAACTAGTTAATAGAGTTGGATGAGTCTAGAAGAACCTCCCTTAACCAAATGGAAAGAAACCAGGAAAAGATCAAGAACACCTTCGATCACAAGGAAAAACAGAGAGATGTCGCCGATGGAGATCTAGTGTTATTATGGCATAAGAGAAGGAAGAAACCTGGGATGCACAAGCAGTTGGATGGACTATCGATATGTAACACACCCACTATGACATAATAAAATTTTCTCTTTTCCTCAAGGGACAGAATCCCTGGAGTCCTACGAGGGCCTAGCGCAGGCTAGTTCTCCCTTGTTCACCTCCCTGTGATCGTGGGTTAGGACCACATGCCAAACAAACTAGGTGGCTTTTCGTGTTTTTCAACTCAACGATACAAGTGAGTCCATTCTTAAAGGTAGAATGGTGAGGGGGCTCCGGAGTGAAACCATGTCCGTAGATATGGGCGCATAGATTCTGGCCATCCTGATCTACCCGTCGCTTAACGAAAAAGCACTAGATCCCTTTCTTTAGTACCTATCTTCATAGGACCACATACACGCCTAAATGTAAGATAATTTCACAACTTGCGACCTCACGAGTCGGGAGTCGAAGACCCCTAAATTTTCTTCACCAATCATCGATACCTGAGGTTTCGATAGGGTATGGCTTCCTTCTGTTAGCGTCCTCTGCACGTGACTGTCGACTAGGATAAATGATAGCTCCTCTCACTATTCGTCGCTTCGTGAGTTCAATGGTTGAACTCCCGTTCCTTCCTTATGTGATCCTCTGAGACTTGAAAGTCAGTGAAGGTTGACCTTCTTGTCACACTTCTCGCAACTCGCCACTTCACGAGTTGTAGCATCAAATCTTGGCGCCTTCCCTTCATGAACCCCCGAGAAGCGATATTTATTTTCTTTCTCGCGTTCTCGCTACTCGCGACTTCACAAGTCCAAGGGTTGAGCTCTCATTCTCTTATCCCATGAATCCTCGAGATGTGAGAGGTCAACGGAGCGTTGACTCCCTTCTTCAGGCGTCTCGTTTCCACTTGTCAATCACACGGGCCCCACCTTGAAGTTCTGCCATGTTTTCTCTCATGCTTGGCTCTCGACACTTTGCTACTCGGGAAGTCGTAAATGACTCGTTTCAACCTCCGAACTCACAAACCCTCGAGACGCGATGTATCGAGACGCCGGATCCCATGGCTATCCTTCCTCTTTGATCAACAGCCCAGATCATATCATGATCTCTCGAATCGGGACTTCGTGACTCCAAGAGTCAGGTCTTCCACCTCCAAACTCACAAATCCCCGATACGCGAAATGGTTAGATCTCTACCACTTTTCCTCTTTGATCAACAGCCCAGATCACATCGTGATCTCGCGACTCAGGACTTCATGACTCCAAGAGCTCGGTCTTCCAACTCTAAACTCACAAGTCCCTGATATGTGAAATGGACAGATCTCTACCACCTTTCCTCTTTGATCAACGGCCCAGATCACATCACGATCTCATGACTTGGGACTTTATGACTCCCAGAGCCCGGTCTTCCAACTCCAAACTCACGAGTCTCGGATATGCGAAATGGATAGATCTTTGCCACCTGTCCTCCAACATGAATGGTCCTGATGTCTTCGAGACTTTTGGGATGTAGTCGAGTTCACTCTCCCTCCTAGGTAAATTTTAAGGTCGATGGCTTATGGAGCTCCGATGGGTCCCTAGGATATACAGTCCAGGATTCCATCGCAATCTCGTGACTCAGGACTTCGTGACTCCAAGAGCTCGGTCTTTCAACTCCAAACTCACGAATCCCCGATACGCAAAATGGACAGATCTCTGCCACCTGTCCTACAACATGGACAGTCTCGATGTCTTCGAGACTTTTGGGATGTAGTCGAGTTCACTCTCCCACCTAAGTAAAAGGGTTAAGATCGATGACTTATAAAGCTCTGATGGGTCCCTGAGATCTACGGTACATGATCCCATCATGATCTTGTGACTTGGGACTTCGTGACTCCAACAACCCGGTATTCCAACTCCAAACTAATGAATCCCTGATACGTGAAATGGATAGATCTCTTATGAGCTTGAATCACGAAGTTCAAAATCTCAGAGCTTCAGGCTCCCATGACCCTGAGGCCTTAGAAAGCTACTCTTTCTTACATAAGGATTTCTAGACCCGGATTGCATGAACCCTTGGACGGTTCTAGGGAAATTATCCCCAATCTTAATCGAGTCTCTGGTAAGGTTCAGTACGGTTACAAGGTTTATGGGGTAATTCTCGGAAAAGAGTACTCTCAAAGGGCCTTCCTAGAATATTATGAGAAACTAAGAAAATGAGATGATTCTCGGTGGAGAAAACTCATGCTCCAGACTTAATCACTTGTGCATAAGACAACTATGGCACGTAAGCATACATAGGAATCCATTCTATCAATTCAATGTTAGGTAAACGCTTCTATTCATAACTATTTACAAGCACATAAAACTGAACATGCGATCATGGAATTAACTTCAAATAACACTTATCAGAAATAATACTAGAGGTGATGCAACTGCTGAGAGGGGTTCTCATTTCCACCCAACCATAGGCTCAGCAACTCTGATAGGATTTAACACTAGCCACCCCCGAGCTGAGACCACGATGCTGCGAGACTGCGTCTCAATTTTCCAGTGACCGAGAACGAGGGTTACTCTCCCCCTTCTCTGCTATCACTCACTCTGCATATCTCTAGAGTTCTTCCTCCTTCCCTCACATCTGCCCTCTCCTCGCTCCTTCCTCACGCATTTTCCTCTTGCAAGGTTGTGTGTGGTGTGATTTCCCTCACAATGGTTAGGCCCGAGGCTCCTACGGATGGGCGGTTCACTTCCCCCATCCCTCATTAATTCCTAAGGAGCCATCTACCTACCAACCTGTGAGTAATTCATTTCGGGCCAGCGAGCTGCTCTTGGTTCTCTGAGCCAGTGGAGTCCCAAATACAGTATTTGTTTCGGTGGAAGTTAACACCACCTTTCCAGGTGCCTTCCACCACCTTTCTTCA
>JZKD02S1905630.1:337640-365516 GCA_000966675.3 Picea glauca | reverse complement strand
TATGTCTCATTTGATTTCGTAGATTCAGTTTTAGTCTCAAGTTTATGTAGCATTAGGATAATTTCCTTTCATAGATTAGTTGCATATTTTGTGCTTTCTTAGATTTAGATTCAACGATAGTAGTTTAACATGTTTATTGTCAATCATTAGCATAGATTAGAAATCCTCTTACCCTGCATATACCTTGCGTACATCTCATAAGATTACGACTCTGGATTGATTATTTATATTGCAATTACTATCATATAATTTGCTCGACAGTAATTAGCCATGTTTTTGCAAAATTATCATTTTTAAGGCATTCTAAAGCAATTGCTCTTGAAACTCTTCACCACTGTATAAGGAAGTGATACCATAACTATCAAGCCTAGAGGTATCTTGTACATTTTTTCCAAGAAACCTGATTAAGTGAGTCAAGTGTTTTTATCAAAGAGTAACAAGGAAGTCTAATTAGCAGTTAGTCATGGAAACATCATAATAATTACAAAATAAGAAAGTGAGTTGAGCCTAGAGATACCTTTCTATTATTTCTTGATGGTACCATCCACTACACACTAAATAGCTTTATTATATCATATCTTTAGATAGGCCACGTCTGCTTAAGTACCCCTTACATCAGGACAACCACTAATAATATAACGGAAATTCATCCTCTAACATAAATATCATCCCAATTAAAAAGAAAAGAAATAAAAAGTCGTTTCAGAGTTGTTCCCCCATATTCTTGCATAAGAAATCTTATACTAAAATCTTAAAGGATGGAGGGCCAGTCTTTGAGGGTTTAAGAGGCTAACCCATCGAGATACTGAACAGGTCTACTGGTAGCGGGTACTGGCCTATGGTATGCCTAGGTAAACTCGTCGGAGTATTGAACAAGCTTGCTGGCAGCGGGGCATTCTACCTAGCGAGGATGATGATCTGACAAAAGTAAATAATAAATCTAAACTTGTCCTAATGTACGAAATTACTTGCAGACAAAGTTGACATGAAGTATGTGTGGTTTAGCTAAGGTTAATGAATCTCATAAACTTGCCATCGGGGAATGACTCTAAGACTATATTGAACCTCTATTGCCTACCTCTTCTTATCTATATATAGGATCTTTTATCCTATAGGTGGGGTCATCTCCTAACTGTCTCGTCGGACCAATCTGTGAAATTTCATCTTTACGCTTGACATACTGTAAATCTTCGGCTGGTGGGGGATACTAACTAGTTTCCTATACTTTTGATTGTGGGGTGTTACAATACTTAGGTGTGGGGGAGGGGTTCATGAGCTGACAAATGATCATTGCCTAGAGAAAGGAGTCTTTGCAAGAATTTCTGTATTATTTCCATGATACAGGTTATTACATTGATAGTCATGTTATTTTTAAATGCTTAACTCTTGTGTGCTATACATTACTGAAATCATGCTTAACATACCACTCTTTATTGGTTATCTTCCATTACAAGCTACATACTGTAGGTTGGAAAATACATGTTTTATGCTTTCTATAACCCATTCATTATAGGTTTTGACACTATATGTCATATACAAGAAGAATGAGTAAGCATGGAGCACTCTGCCTCTACTCATTAACCACTATGGTTGTCAAAAATACTTCAAAATTTCAGGTTGTCCATTAAAAGAGGCGAAAATGCACTTAACACAGCAGTATCAGATGAAGTACCGGATGAGGTGTCGGATGAGGTGCTAGATGAAATGCCATTTGAAGTGCCATTGCATTGCATACCAGTAACTGTCCTAGATTCAAGGTAACTAGAATTCAATCACATTTAATTAAATTTGTTACAAGCATTGATTAAAAGATGCTTCATATGGTTATGATCAAATGTCCAAGTCAAAAGACTTGGACATTGATCTAAGTACACACCACTCCATTGCTCTCAATATTGCCATCAAATTTGAATCTCCCACACATGGCAGCTCACGCGCACATGTGGGAAACGTCCTCCACCATAAGAGCAACCAAAATCGGGTTGGGCACTCTATTGTTTCATTTTCCATTGCCATTTTCTCGACCCTGCATTAAGGAATTGTGCCCAACCTATGTCGAATTCGCCCTCTGTTCTAATCGCACTCAGACTGTGTTAAACCCATGCCATTTCTTGGCCTGTTTGCACCCTTGCTTGGTAAAATTTTCCCTCTGTTCCAATTGCATGCAGAACGTGCCCAATTAATGTCTTTGTGTGGATCGATTTCATCCTTGCTTGGTGAATTCAAACCCTGTCACAATGCCCAAGCGATATGAACCCTCTTCCTATGTAGACTTGTTTTCCATTCCAGAATTCGCATAGTGTAGGGAAGTGTTCTTGCATGTTGGCTGGGGTCCATTTTTGTCGAGTTTGAAAGGCCATGATGATGGTATTTCTATGCAATTTGCAGTTGGTTTGGATGGCAGGATAGCACATGTAGGGTCTCTCAATTTTGCAGTCACAGAAGAGTCAATTGCTGCTGCAACAAAAATTCCAAGAATGGGAGATAGGTGGTTCAGGAATCATCAATTGCCACACTCAAGTTACAATAGGGTGTTTAAGCCCGAATTCGAGAGCATTTTAGGAGTGAAAGGGTATGCTAAGGAGTGGATAAATCCAGAATTGGTCAATCCCCTTATCGTCATCACACAGTTAATTACATGTGAAAGTAGATACTCCACCTTCAAATCTTGTCACTTGAGATTGCTGGCTCATTTTCTGTTCAATAAACCAATTTGCAGTTGGTTTGGATGGTAGGATAGCACATGTAGGGTCTCTCAATTTTGCAGTCACAGAAGAGTCAATTGCTGCTGCAACAAAACTTCCAAGAATGGGAGATAGGTGGTTCAGGAATCATCAATTGCCACACTCAAGTTACAATAGGGTGTTTAAGCCCGAATTCGAGAGCATTTTAGGAGTGAAAGGGTATGCTAAGGAGTGGATAAATCCAGAATTGGTCAATCCCCTTATCGTCATCACACAGTTAATTACATGTGAAGGTAGATACTCCACCTTCAAAGCTTGTCACTTGAGATTGCTGGCTCATTTTCTGTTCAATAAACCTTTAAGCTTCCCTTTTTATTTTCTTGAAAGCTTGGAGAAAATGTCCTCTCAAGTGAGGAAAAATGTGACCAACCCCCACAATAGTCTCTTCCACCACAATTTGATCAAACTCCTCATTCTTACAGAACTAGAGAAGTAGGGGCAAAGTTGGGATGCCTTTATATACCAATTTGCAAATCCTCACTTGACAGTTAAGACCAGCAAAAATCCACTTAGCCTAAAAACTATCTCTCCATCCATGCCTCACTCTCCAAAAACTCCAAAATCCCTATTTGTTGGAACAATGCCAAAATCTTGTTGATATTCCTACTTCTTCATTGGGGAAGAAGACCAAGAACAAAGACCAAAAGAAGCTTATTGTTGACCCCCCAATGCTTTCATTTTCTCTTGATCCTACACCTAAGAAACCCCAAGAAGTAATGCAACAATAATTTCCCATCATTCCCACAAACAAGAGAGGAGCCAACCGATTTGGTAAGGGACCTTTTCGGAAGAGTACCCAGAACATAAGAATCAAGCCTTATGCCAAGCGTCCACCTACTTCAGATCCTATCCAAGTATCCTCCGACCTTGAGAGCCCTCATAAGAAACCTAGAGAAGTCTCTGCGGATGGATTAAAGACACTAAGGAAAATGAAATCAAAACCTACCTCACCTTTCTGATCTCCCATCACACCTACTTCACCCATGCCAACTCTTGATCCTAAATTTGATAAATTGATCACATCTCTCAAAGGACCTAAGCCTTCATCGAAGATCACTGATTCTGCCCCAACTATAGAGGATCTACAAAGGGAAAACCATCAGCTTCTCCAACAATTAGAAGAGAGTAAGACAATAGATACACACCTTCATCATGACAATGTAGTCCTTCAGGAAAACGTTAACTCCCTTTAGCAGTTGGTCGATGGGATGACCCAATGTAACCGCAACTTAATAGCACAATTAAAGCAACATAAGAGGCACAAGGCTAAGCCTACATAGCAAGAAGGATAGGCTTCTAAAGCTGGCCCTCCTTAGCAAGCCTAGTTTTGAGGGATGACTTCTTTTTGTTTGTAGTGGGACCTACAAGATCGTCAGTGTGGGGGTATGTTGAGCCCGAGATATGATCATCTTCATGACGTTATTATACACATTTTTCCATATATATATATGCATTTTTTATCTTTCAAAGGATCTTTTTGAAGAATTTTATGGTAAAATGATACAGTCGGCATGAGGTACGTATAATTCATGTTTTGTGATCCAATCAAGTTTAATTTATCATATTTTATGGTTTCCAAGAGTTAATTCATGTTTTTTTGTTGTTACAGGGAAAAACACACCATGTTTCTTGGTCCGACACTTGTTCCGGCACTTGATCTAGAACTTGTTCTGGTACTTGATCCGACACTCGTTCCGGGACCTAGTATTGCACAAAAACACACGACAAGTTGGCAGTTATGGTATTGGCAGCCAGTGGTGGAAAAATTGAGCACATGGGTTTTTTTTTTCATTGCCCCCTCCAGCTACTAAGCTCAAGACAACTCGATTTCAGTTGTCCAAAGAGGGCGCTCATTGGGTTCCTTCGTTTTGTTAGTTATTGATGAATTTAATGTAATTTGTCGAATTTAGAGGTGGTTCGACCCTCCTGTGGTTGACCACCTGGGTTGTAAGCTTATAAATACCAATAGGATGATCATTATATTGCTAACCAAGTAGAATAAGCATCGGAATTGCCAGAAAAATGATTTTTCTTTGTTTCTAGTTTTGCATTACCAGAATAGTGCCAAAACTGCGTTTTTGGATTTTTATGGTGAATTTGGCCTATTGAGGTCATGGTGTGCTTTTAGAGAGTGACCATGATTTGTTGGGGGGGGCACCAGTAGTCTGGTAACTGTCTTCATGTCTATTTTGAATTTTTCTAATTTAAATTGTCTTTTCATTTTCCTGTGTATGTATATTTTTATTTAATTAATTAGTTTGTTGTAGCTTAATTGTTTTAATTGTTTTACAGGTTAGATGTTGATACAGATTAGAATGTGTTGATTTTATAGATTAGAAAAGGATTGCAAGTCTCTAATTCTTTTTACTAATTTCATGTGAAATTAAAAAGTCTCTCTCTCACTATACTAACCCCGCATGCAGTTAGATGTTAGATTGTGCTTTCTTTTATATTTTTACAATCAAGCTTAGAACAGATTTTTAATTAGAACAGAGCATAGTTTTAATCTGAGTTTCTTCTGACAAAGATTGATGGATGGATAAATTTTCTTCCATTTTTTGAATCATATCTTGCTTACTTCAGTTTTAGATAGATTTCACTTGCTTAGTTATTGGTTAAATGTAATTGTCAATTCACTTTTTAATATCATGCTTTTAATTTATGTTTTCAGTCATTTTCTTATCATAGCTTGAACGATTAAACTAGACATAGTATAGTTTCCTTTCACACAATTTCCTTTCATAGATTAAGATGCAATTGAATTTCTTAATTAGATAATGATGATCTCATCATGATGTTGATGGTTTTTACATGAATATGTAGGGTATTTAACATTACTTTTATCATGGCTAAGTTTTCATTGGACTGCTTACTTCACACCTTTCATTTTTCCATTGAAAGCAGTATTGAGCTTATACCATTAGAAATGTCCTTTGTTGTCAAGTTTCATCGAGATATCATCCATCACCACTGAAGGCATTCACACAAGCACCAACATTACATTTGAGTGTTTCATAGATTAAAGATAGTTTCTTGCTTTCATAGATTAGAAGAGATAGTTTCTTGTTTTCATAAGTTTAGTTGATAGTCTTTCTTGCTTTCAACAGAATATATTTCCTTTCATGCATTGCATCGAGCATTTAAATTTCCTTTCACACAAGATAAATAGTTTTGCATTGGCCATTTAGTTCACTTGCCTCTTAGGCTAGGTAATTGTTCAATGAGAAGTCTTTGCTTACTTGTCTTTTTCTTTATCTTTTTGCTTGCTTGTCTATTTGCTTTAATAGGGTAGTTAGTTGTTTTTGCTTGCTTGTCTACTTTATTTAATAGGTTAGTTAGGTGTTTTTGCTTTCTTGTCTATTTTCTTTAATAGTTTAGATAGGTGCTTTTGCTTACTTATTTATTTTCTTTCATAGGGTAGTTTCTCATTGAATGTAGGTTGGCAAGTTAAAGGTAGTTTGCTTTCATCATTTGCTTAGTATGCTTAGTAGTTTACCTTTGTTTACTATCATGAACTAGTTTGCTTTACATAGATTTTTCACTTGCTTTCTTAGGAACTATCCATCAGTCCTTGGCCCAAAAGTACTTAGGTTACCTAGTTTCAATTTTCTTAGTAGGGTTTGTTCATTAGATAGGTTTGCTTGAGTAGATTATCCCTAGATAGTTGCTTTCCTTAGTTAGTCTACACTCCTACCAACCTTTTTACCTTTGGCATATATTTTCTACAACTCTAAGTTTACTTACCCCAGGTTGACAATTTAATTGAGGGTAGTTTAGTGTCTTTTTTAGTACATATAAATCACCTAACATTTTAGCATCATTTTCGGGGAGTTTTCTTAAGGTAAGAAGTAATTAAGAATTAGATCATCCTTACACCTTATCGTTAGTTTGGTGGTGGGGGATCTTTAAGATGAAAGGTAAGAACCTGTGCATCTACTATAGCAGTTTCCCCCAAACCCAATAGTAGTTTTTCTTTTTATTGTTTTCATGAATAGACTTAGGAATCAAATGGTATCTTTTTCTTCTTCTTTTTTTCTTTCTTTCATGAATAGGCCTAGAGACCCACAAGGTAGATACATTACATCAAAATTAGACCTTTCAACCATGGTTCCTTCCAATCTCTTTTGGGGAAGGAACATTCCACTTATAAAATCCACAGACTAATACCGAAAAACAGGAGATAGCTCGACTCAAAGAGCTAAAATAGTCTCTGAAGGGACTAAAACAGGGAGCACTATAGAACAAAAAATTGAAGCATCAATCATATTAGGATAGGAGGCAAGACCACTCGAGTAAATATTTTAAAGACCATGGGACTCTAATTTTAAAGACATCATAGATCCTGAACAGGTAAATATTTTGTTTGGTAGCTCAGCCAATGCAATTATCTCTCAAATTGACACAGGAACTTTGGCACCGATAATCTCAACCGGCTCGATTAGAGTCCTAGACATCGAATCAGTAGGAAGACTTTTTCATCAAGGGTAAACCTTGTTCTCTTCAAATATAAAACCACTTAGGTACTCTCTTTTTGGAAACCAAGAAAATATGGGTGATCGGGAGGACCATAACAATGTCATACATGGAGAGGAAGAAGAAACTAGAAACCAAACCGAAACTACCTTCGAGTTTTCGATTTTAGACACCACTCTGAATGTCAACATGAAGAATATTCCTCTCTTCGCACTACCTACCTTTTATGGTAAAAACAATGAAGATCCATACACCTTCCTCTTTGAATTTGACATCTTGTGTAGGAGCTAAAACTATGTGCAAGATGCCCAGAAATTAAAACTATTTCCTGCCACCCTCAAAGACTCTTCATTAAGATGGTTCATGGGGTTGGGAGAATCCAGGATTAGGTCTTGGGAATACGTGAAAGGCATCTTTCTTAAGAAGTACCATGACTACTGCAAAACCAAAGAGTCTCGTAATGACATCTTTAAAGTCCAATAGTTAGAACACGAGACCCTTGAAGACTATATGGAAAGATTTGGTTATATCTCCTAGAAGTCAAAATACCATGACCTCCCAGAGAATGCAGTTAGGGCTCTTTTCCTTAAGGGAATTTCAGAAGAATATTTAGAGATGCTTAACCTGATGGAATCAGATGATATTTCTCATAAACCATTTGCTGAAATATGTGAAATGTGTAAAAACTACTCAAGGAGTAGAGCCAAAATAGGGAAGAATGTTCGGGACCCTTACAATAGAAATTTAAAACCAGTTAGTTCAGGTGCTATTACGAGAGAAGAGATAGGGAACCTTCTAGAAAACTTCAAGAAAAACATCCTAAGTACAATAGGTTCCCAATTGGATACCCTTAAACTAAAAAAGAAACAGGAGGAGGAAAACGCAACAATGAGCATATATTGTCCAAGATGCAGGAGGAAGCATTCCTCAAGGGAGTGCCCATTAGATAACATTTCAGTTTGTGGCTTCTGTATAGAAGACCATGTGACTGAAAAATGTCCATCATTTTTCAGTTTATTAGCCATCTATAGGAGTGGAGATACTGGGGAGTCTTCTTATGCACCTAGGAGGCCATGGCAGCCTAGGAATCAACCCACATACCTAGATCTATAATCCCAAGTTCCACCGTATTATCAACAACAACAGTGGAACTCACCAGGTTGGAAAAACTGGTCTACTCAGTACCAACATCCTTGGATTCAAGGATAGAGGGGAGGACACAACCAAGGAAATCCTCAAGATCCACCTATTCCTATATACAACCATCCTTATTCTCAGTTCTCATCAAACACTCTGGAGCCTTTGTCGGGTTTTGTTCCACCACCTTTACCTCCTATCCCACAACAACAACCGATCCAATTTCAATATACAAGCTCCCAAAAACCGACATTATTACCGGCACAGCCAGTGCCGAATCCCAATAATAAGCCCCCTCAACCTCTTAACAATGTTGAGATGTAGGCCTTCCCGACATATGTTATTACTCCTGTTCCATTTCAAGAAATGCAACTAACATCGAGAAAAGTTCTAGATAGGAAGAGACCTTCAATAGTCATCCAGGAAGAAGAAGAAGAAGAAACCACCCAACAACCCATGGATGACACTAGGTGGCAAGATGTTATTATCTCGAAGAATCAAGAACCCAAGCTTCCCCAAAATGAACCTTCACAAATTATGAAGGTCCCTCCTTATCCAGACCGATTGGTAATCAAGAAACCTACCACCCGACCGGAATTTGACATTTTGAATGAATTGAAAAATATTTGTGTCAATATTCCTCTACTTCAATCCATTAAAGACATTCCAATCTATAGTAAGGTAGTCAAAGAATTGTGTATCAAGAAGCCAGGTAGGAAGAAAACGGACCCTCCTACAATACATTTGGTAGGAGGACTCTCTGAGTACATATCAGAGCAGCCAAAGATAACAAAGTATGGGAATCCAGGAAACCCCGTAGTGACTATAACCATTAAGGAGGTCTCCATCGGAAACACTCTCATAGACCTAGGGCAAGCCATCAATGTTATGACTGCTACTACCTTGGAATGATTATAGTTACAACCTCTTCTTCGGCCTACCCCAACCATTTTGGAATTAGAAGATAAGACTAGGGTTACACTTGAAGGGATTTTAGATGATTTCATGGTTACTTTAGCCTCATGGGAGTACCCTGTAGATTTTCTTGTCATTCATTCAAAGGATCCTGCCTGAGGCCATCCCGTTATTTTGGGAAGACCTTGGCTAGCCACAACCAATGCATTTATTGGTTGTAGGGAAGGAGAAATGACCATCTCAAATGGTCTCTCTATCCAGAAGCTCACCATTTACCCTCCAGCTCAACCTATTATGGAGAATATATGGTGTCTTGAATGTCCATACGAGAACAAATACTAGGAAGAACCCATATTGCCTTGTGACCATGCAAGGGCACTTCAGGAACATACACCAGAAAATCTGCTAAACCAATTCATTTCTGCTATTACTTGTGTGGATTTTCCACAGTATTTTCCCCAATTTGAGTACATGTTTGGGGAATAATTTCAAGAACAATTAGATCCATCCATTTTGTCTTTGAAATATTTTATTTTCAAAATAGATGAGTCTGTCATGTCTTATACTATTCCCTATGAGATTAGTCGAGGGAAATTTTTACATATAAACTCCGAGCTAGATACAGACCAATAGAAACATTTAGTAGATATCCTTAAAGATAAATTAGGAGCATTTGCCTGGGAATACACTGACATGAAGGGTATACATCCTAACACATGCATCCACCATATATATACCCAGGGGGAAGTGAAACCTGTTAGGCAACCCCAGAGAAGGATGGACCCAACACTCAAAAACATAGTCAAGGAGTAAATCCAAAAGTTGTTAAATGTCGGATTTATCTATCCATCTTTGACAGTAAGTGGGTATCGCCGCTAGCAGTGGTGCCAAAGAAAGTGACCAGGAAATGGAGAATTTGTGTTGATTTCCAAGAACTCAATAAGGCCACTTTGAAAGACTACTTTCCTCTTCCTTTCATTGACCAAGTTCTAGATACCTTGTCCAGAAAGAAGTATTTCTCCTTTCTAGATGGGTATAGTGGGTACAACCAGATTCTTATAGCACCCAAGGACCAGGACAAGACTACCTTTACTTGTCCTTGGAGCACCTATGCCTATAGGGTCTTACCATTTGTATTGTGTAATGCTCCTGCCACATTTCAATGAGCAGTATTAGGGATATTTGTTGATCTTATTCATGATTGTGTGGAGGTATACATGAATGACTTCACAGTTTATGGAAACACTTACCAGGAATCCTTAGACAACTTAGAAAAGGTCCTCATCAGATGCCAAGAAATGAACCTATCCCTAAGTCATGAAAATTGTAAAATGTTGTTAACTGAAGGAGTGGTTCTAGGACATCATGTTTCACTTGAAGGAATAAAAATCAATCATGCAAAGGTTGAGGTCATTATTAGACTCCCACCCCGCAAGAATCAGAAAGAGGTGAGAAGCTTTATTGGCCATGTTGGATATTACCGATGGTTTATTGAAAATTTTACAAAGATTTCTGCACCTATTTTTGGATTATTGATAAAAGATGTTGATTTTGTTTGTACTGAGCATTGTCAAACTGCCTTTGAAACCATGAAAGCCAAGATGTTTGTGGCACCAATTCTTAAAGGGCCCAATTGGAATCTCCCATTTCATATATCCAATGATGCCTCTGACACTGCAATAGGATGTGTATTAGGGTAGAAAGAAAACCAACAGTCCTATGTCATTTATTTTGTAAGCAAGAACTTGTCCCCTGCCGAGTTGAACTACACAGTCATCGAGAAAGAGTTATTGGCAGTTGTTCATTCTATTAACAAATTTCATCATTACATTACAGGTTATGAAGGATTTGTACACACTGATCATTTTTCCATTAGGTTCCTCATGAATAAACCTATAACTAATGGCCAAGTGACTAGGTGGCTCTTGTTATTACAAGAATTTAATATTACTATGCTTGACTGACCTGGAAAGGATAATGTAGTAGCTGACTTTCTTTCCTGAATAAAGAATGAGGATGATGACATCCATGTAGATGATAGTTTCCCAGATGAGCATCTCTTTACTCTTTCTGTGAATACCCCATGGTCTGCCGATATGGAAAACTATCCAGCTACTAGGAAGTTACCGTCTCATTTGTCACCTCATGAAAAGCGGAAAATTATTACATAGAGTGCTAATTACTCTTGGGTTGGTCATGATCTTTTTCGCACAGGTCCTGATTTGATTATTTGTAGATGTTTATGAGAGGATGAGATCCCTGAAATACTATGAAGTTGTCATGATGGACCATGTGGTGGCCATTTCTCTAACAAACACACAACATATAAGGTATTACATTTAGGTTACTATTGGCCTAGCATTTTCAAAGATGCTACCAAGTATGTGAGAAGTTGTGATAGTTGCCAAAGGATAGGTAGACCTACATCATCTGACGAAATTCCTTTGTAGGCCTAAGTTATGATAGATCCCTTTGAAAAATGGGCCCTCACCTTTGTAGGACCAATTTCACTCATGTCCTGTAGGAAGAATTATATATTGTCTTGTACGGACTATGTCACCAAATGGGTAGAGGAAAAAGCTCTATTTAGGTCCATAGAGAAGTCTATTGTTGAATTCATCTATGAGGACATCTTTACCCGCTTCAGTGTCCCTTGTGAAATTGTTATTGACCAAGGCACTTAATTTACTTCCAGGATGATGAAAGAGCTAACAGAGAAATATGGGATTAAACATTGTAAATCTTCTCCATGCCACCCGCAAGCCAATGGCCAAGTAGAATCCACAAACAAAGTTCTGGAAGCCATCTTGACCAAGACTGTTCAACTACATCACTGATATTGGGTTGATAGGCTTCCAAAGGCTTTGTGGGCATACCGAACTACCTGGAGAAATACCATTGGGCATACCCCTTATAAGCTAGTGTACGGGAAACAAGTACTTTTACCAATAGAATTCCAAGTAAGGACATTTCGTATTGCCATAGAATTAGGATTGAACTTGGATGAGGCTCAGAAGAAACGAGCCCTACAATTGAATGAATTGGATGAGATCAAGAAAGATTCCATCCAACGAAAAATATTGGTCCAAAACCAGAGGATCAAGTGGCATGACAAGTTTATTAAAAAGAAACACTTTCATCCTAGTGACTGGGCTCTATTGTTTGATTCCCGATTCAAAACCTTCAAAGGAAAAATTAGCACCCGTTGGTTGCGCCCTTACGAGGTAGACACTGTATATGACAATGGAGCTGTAAAAATTAAAACAATTGGCGATGGACAAGTTTCCTTTGTGGTAAATGGACACCGACTTAAGTTTTATCATAAGCCCATTTCCAAAGAAGATTTTCTATAGGTCATGAAAGATGACAAGGCATTGGCCTTAGTAGATGGGGAAGTCCCCCCTTGTTCTTGAAACATTTTCTAAGTTTCTTACTATCTATATGTAAATAGTTTTTGTATTTTGTTAATAAGGCAATTCTAGATATTTCTGTAAGTAATTATTTCACCGGGAGTACACCATTTCAAGGATATTTCATCAAAACATTGTTATACTTGAATCTTGTGTTTGTTAAAGCATCAAATGAATAATTACTTACTGTAATTAGCCACGTTTTTTCAAAATTATCATTTTTAAGGCATTGTAAAGAAATTGCTCTTGAAACTCTTCACCACTGTATAAGGAAGTGATACCATAATTATCAAGCCTAGAGGTCTCTTGTATAGTTTTTCCAAGAAACCTGAGTAAGTGAGTCAAGTGTTTTTATCAAAGAGTAACAAGGAAGTCTAATTAGCAGTTAGTCATGGAAACATCACAATAATTAAAAAAGAAGAAAGTGAGTTGAGCCTAGAGATACCTTTCTATTCTTTCTCGATGGTATCATCCACTACACACTAAATAGCTTTATTATATCATATCTTTAGATAGGCCACGTCCGCTTAAGTACCCCTTACATCAGGACAACCACTAATAATATAACATAAAATCATCCTCAAACATAAATACCATCCCAATTAAAAAGGAAAGAAACAAAAAGTCATTTCAGAGCTATTCCCCCATATTCTTGCATAAGCAATCTTATATTAAAATCTTAAAGGATGGAGGGCCAGTCTCTGAGGGTTTAAGAGGCTAACCCATTGGGATACTGAACAAGTTTGCTGGTTGCAGGTACCAACCTGTGGTATGACTAGGTAAACCCATCAGAGTACTGAATAGGCTTGTTGGCAGTGGGGCATTCTACCTAGCGAGGATGATGATCTAACAAAAGTAAATAACAAATCTAAACTTGTCATGATGTACGACATTACTTGCAGAAAAAGCTGACATGAAGTATGTGTGGTTTAGCTAAGGTTAATGAATCTCATAAACTTGCCATCAGGGAATGAATCTAATACTATCTTGAAACTCTCTTTCCTACCTCTTCTTATCTATATATAGGATCTCTTATCCTATAGGTGGGGCCATATGCTAACTGTCTCGTCGGACCAATCTATGAAATTTCATGTTTACACTTGACATACTGTAAATCTTCGGCTATTGGGTTATACTGACTAGTTTCCTATACTTTTGATTGTGAGGTGTCACAATACTTAGGTGTGGGGGAGGGGTTCATGAGCTGACAAATGATCATTGCCTAGAGAAAGGAGTCTTTGCAAGAATTTTTGTATGATTACCATGATACATGTTATTACATTGATAGTCATGTTATTTTTAAATGCGTAACTCCTGTGTGCTACACATTACTGAACTCATGCTTAACATACCACTCTTTATTGGTTATCTTCCATTACAAGCTTCATATTGTAGGTTTGACAATACATGTTTTATGCTTGCTATAACCCGTTCATTATAGGTTTTGACACTATATGTCATATACAAGAAGAATGAGTAAGCATGGAGAACTCTGCCTCTGCTCATTAACCACTATGGTTGTCAAAAATACTTCAAATTTGCAGGTTATCCATTAAAAGAGGTGAAAATGCACTTAACACAGGAGTATCAGATGAAGTAACGAATGAGGTGCCGAATGAGGTTCCAGATGCTAGTAACTGTCCTAGATTCCAGGGAACTAGAATTCAATCACATTTAATTAAATTTGTTACAAGCATTGATTAAAATATGCTTCATATGGTTATGATCAAATGTCCAAGTCAAAATACTTGGACATTTATCTAAGTACGCACCACTCCATTGCTCTCAATCTTGCCATCAAATTCGAATCTCCCCCACATGGCAGCTCTCGCACACATGTGGGAAACATCCTCCACCATAAGAGCATCCAAAATCGAGTTGGGCACTCTATTGTTTCATTTTCCCTTGCCATTTTCTCTGCCCCGCGTTAATGAATTACGTCCAACCTTTGCCAAATTCACCGTCTGTTCTTATTGCACTCAGACTGTGTTAAACCCGTGCCATTTCTTGGCCTATTTTCACCCTTGCTTGGTAAAATTTTCCCTCTATTCCAATTGCATGTAGATCGTGCCCAATTCATGTCTCTGTGTGGCTCGATTTCTCCCTTGCTTGGTGAACCCTGTCACAATGCCCAAGCGATATGAACCCTCCTCCTATGCAGACTTGTTTTCCATTCCAAAATTTGTACAGTGTAGGGAAGTGTTCTTGCATGCTAGCTGGGGTCCATTTTTGTCAAGTTTGCAAGGCCATGATGATGGTCTTTCTATGCAATTTGCAGTTGGTTTTGATGGCAAGATAGCACATGTAGGGTCTGTCAATTTTGCAGTCAGAAAAGAGTCAATTGCTGCTACAAAAAAACTTCCAAGAATGGGAGATAGGTGCTTCAATAATCATCAATTGCCGCGCTCAAGTTACAACAGGGTGTTTAAGCCCAAATTCGAGAGAATTTCAGGATTGAAAGGGTTTGCTAAGGAGTGGATAATGCCAGAGTTGGTCAATCCCCTTATCCTCATCACACAGTTAATTACATGTGAAGGTAGATACTCCACCTTCAAAGCTTGTTACTTTAGATTGTTGTCTCATTTTATGTTCAATAAACCTTTAAACTTCCCTTTTTATTTTCTCAAAAGATTGGAGAAAATGACCTCTCAAGTGAGGAAAAATGTGACCAACCCCCACAATAGTCTCTTCCACCATGGTTTGATCAAACTCCTCATTCTTACCGAACTAGAGAATTAGGGGCAAAGTTGGGATGCCTTTATCTACCAATTTTAAAATCCTCACTTGACAGTTAAGACCGACAAAAATCCACTTAGCCTAAAAACTGTCTCTCCATCCAAGCCTCGCTCTCCAAAAACTCCAAACTCCCTTGCACAAACTCCCTCTTTGCCGGAACAATACCAAAAGCTTGTTGATATTCCTACTTCTTCATCGGGGAAGAAGACCAAGAATAAAGACCAAAAGAATCCTATTGTTGACCCCCCAATGCCTTCATTTTATCTTGTTCCTACACCTAAGGAGCCCAAAGAAGTAATGCAACAAGACTTTCCCATCATTCCCACAAACAAGAGAGGAGCCAACCGATTTGGTAAGGGACCTTTTCAGAAGAGTACTAAGAACACAACAATCAATACTTATGCCAAGCCTCCACCTATTTCGGATCCTATCCAAGTATCCTCCGACCTTGAGAGCCCTCAGAAGAAACCTAGAGAAGATTGTGGATGGATTAGAGCCACTAAGGAAAACAAAATTAGAACCTACCTCATCTTTCTGATCTCCCATCACACCTACTTCACCCATGCCCACTCTTGATCCTAAATTTGATAAATTGACCACATCTCTCAAAGGACCTAATCCTTCCTTAGAGATCACTGATTCTGCCCCAGCTATAGAGGAGCTACAAAGGGAAAACCATCAACTTCTCCAACAATTAGAAGAGAGGAAGACAATAGATGCACACCTTCATCATGACAATGCAGTCCTTCAGGCAAAAGTTAACTCCCTTCAGTGGTTGGTTGATGGGATGACCCAATCTAACCCCAGCTTAAGAGCACAATTAAATCAACATAAGAGGCACAAGGCTAAACCTACACATCAAGAAGGAGAGCCTTCTAATTCCAACCCTCCTCAACAAGCCTAGTTCCAAGGGATGACTTCTTTTTGTTTGCAGTGGGACCTGCAAGATCATTGGTGTGGGGGTATGTTGATCCTGAGATATGATCATCTTCATGACGTTATTATACAGTTTTTGCCATATGTATATATGCATTTTTTTTATCTTTCAAAGGATCTTTTTGAAGAATTTTATGGTAAAATGATACAATCGGCATGGGGTACATATAATTCATGTTTTGTGATCCAATCAAGTTTAATTTATCATATTTTATGGTTTCTAAGAGTTAATTCATGTTTTTATGCTGTTACGGGGAAAAACGCACCATGTTTCTTGGTCCGACACTTGTTCCGGGACTTGATCCAACACTTTTTCTGGTACTTGATCCGACACTCGTTCTGGCACCCAGTATTGCACAAAAATGCAAGGCAAGTTGGCAGTTATGGTATTGGCGGCCAGTGGTGGACAAATCGAGCACATGGGTTTTGTTTTTCATTTCCCCCTCCAACTACTAAGCTCAAGACAACTCGATTGCAGTTGTCCAAAGAGGGCACTCATTGGGTTCCTCCGTTTTGTTAGTTATGGATGCATTTAATGTAATTTTCCAAATTTAGAGGTGGTTCGACCCTCCTGTGGTCAGCCACCTGGGTTGTAAGATTATAAATACCAATAGGATGATCATTAGATTGTTAACCAAGTAGCACAAGAATTAGAATTGCCAGAAAAAAGATTTTTCTCTGTTTCTAGTTTTACATTGCTAGAATAGTGCCAAAACTGCGTTTTTGGATTTTTATGGTGAATTTGGCTTGTTGAGGTCGTGTTGTGCTTTTAGAGAGTGACCACGACTTGTTGGGGGGCCCACCAGCAGTCTAGTAACTGTCTTCATGTCTATTTTGTATTTTTCTAATTTAAATTGTCTTTTCATTTTCATGTGCATGTATATTTTTATTTAATTAATTAGTTTGTTGTAGCTTAATTGTTTTAATTGTTTTGTAGGTTAGATGTTGATACAAATTAGCATGTGTTGATTTTATAAATTAGAAAAGGCTTGCAAGTCTCCAAGTCTCTTTACTAATTCTGTGTGCAATTAAAAAGTCTCTCTCTTATCCCGATTTATGTAGGAACACAATGAAATACATAAATACACATAAACGTAGAGATGCAACGAAAATAAGACTTCATTTCATTAATAACAAATGACTGAAAAATGCTTACAGACAGAATGGAAATAAACTAGCTAGGCCACTGGTAGCTTATCTCTTAGAAGAGATGTGGCGGCTACTGGCCTCTGAACTACCTGTTACAATGAGGCTCGAAGGCCTATATATTACTGAGAAACAATGGAAAACCCTAAACATCCAAAAACCTAACCCTAGGAGATGAAACGCCAGAATATGGGCCCCACTGGGGTAAATTGGTACATCAATTTCCCGGGGTCATAACTTTGGCATACTATCTCCGTTTGATGCACATGATACATTGTTAGAAAGATCTATCTAAGGACTACATTGCTGATAGTGAATATTGAGTCCAAAACAAAATCATATTAGTTAAAGAATTCATGCCGAAAAAATGTCGTTTAGGGCCTCAAAATAGCTCCAGAAGTTCAGGACCCGAAGAACTCCTAAAAATAGTAAATTGTGCTACAATTAAGGAAACTAAAAACTGAAAGAAACAATGGTGTGCGTCCAAGTGGAATAGGTGGGTGGCCACCAATATCCACCTAAATCAGTCCTCCCCCCTTAGGAAGCAATGGTCCCCATTGCGTTGAGTTCCTCCATGAGATGAGGAAACTTCTATTGAACTTGGTCCCTGGTGAGCCACTTGCCCTGGTGAAGGAGTTGGCCTGATTTGACAACTTGATATAGTTGGATCCTCTGTTGGCGGGTGTTCTTGATCTATGTGTCCATAATTCGATCAGTTGTGGCTTGTTCCATGCAATCTGGGTTTAACTCTATTGGTGTGAGTTGTTCTGCCATGTCAGATGTGTCTAGTAGAGGTGGAAAGTAGGGCCGAAGGTGGTCTACATTGAACACTGGGTGCAGACCAAGGAATGGTGGAATACCAAGCTTAAAGGCATTGTCCCCTATAGCCTTGGTGATGGTGTATGGCCCATATCGGAGCAGGCGAATCTTGCGGTAGGGTCCAACGAGGCGCTCCTTTTGCAAATGTAGCCACACTTTATCGCCCACCTGGAAGTTGTGTGGCACTCGATGTTGATCATGTCGTTGCTTGTACTTAGCATTGGCTCTATCCAAGATGTCATGAACTTGTTGGTGGATGTGCTGAATGCGCTCAATGAAGTTGTTTTCCTTGTTAGCCTCAGACTGGACATGTGCTGAATATGCCCAAGTAGCTGCAAATGGCATGGCTACGCCAATGGGACGTGGTGGTTGGAATGCCAAGCCCACTTGAAAGGGGTTGTGGTTGGTTGAGCTATGGAGAGCCTGGTTGTAGCTGTGTTGTACATAGGGGGGGCTCTCATCCCATGTGCGTGGATGCTTTGAGTTGTACATGCACAGAATCTGTACAATCATTCAATTGACGACCTCTGTTTGGCCATCAGTTTACGGATGGAAAGTTGTGGACTTGGTGAGCTTGGTGTCCAGCATCGACCAAAGGCTGGACCAAAATGTACTGAGGAACCTGTTGTCCCGATCTGAGATGATAGACTATGGGATCCCAAAGTGTACCCACACTTGTTCAAAGAAGAGTTTAGCAGTGGCTTCTGTTGTGATATTCTTCTTGTAGGCCATCATAATGGACATCTTCGAGAATCAGTCGATGACCACAAAAACAAAGTCATTTCCATGCTTAGTAGAAGGAAGGTCTGACATGTAATCCATAGAGATGGATTCCCAAGGTTGATTGGGGGTAGGAAGTGGAGTATAGAGGCCTTTCTTCTTGATGGTCGGTTTGAAAATGGTGCAAGTAGTGCAGGAATTGATGTACTTCCTGACATCTTGTCAAAGGTTCGACCAATAGAAATACTTTTACAGTACTGCCATGGTTTTCTCGACCCCGAAATGCCTAGTGACCCAACTATAGTGCGCCTCCCAAATCATCTTGGCATGCTCACTTGAAGGAACACAAAGGTGTCCCAGGTGACAAAGAAGGGCATCCTGGAGGTGAAAATTGGGAACTTTCTTACCCTCCAAGAGTGTATTGTATGTGTGGCCGAATTCTGGATCACTTGTGTAGAGAAGCAGCCAATCAGAAGTCTCGTGCCCACAAGAGTTGAGCATAGTGGTTAGCGCCACGATGGGTGGTCGAATGAGGCAGTCTGCAACATTATTGGTGATTCCTTTCTTGTACTTCAAGTTCAAATGAATCTATTGCAGGTATTTGAACCACTTATAATGGCGATCATTCTGCAACTTCCCTTGTGTCTGTATGAACTACAGGGGTCAATGGTCTGTGTGGATGATCGTTTCCTTTCCCAAAATGTAATGCTTCCATTGCCGACAAGCTTGCACAATGGAATACATTTCTTTGTCATAAGTGGTATACTTCTGGACTGTGTCGGAAAGTGTCTCATTGTGATATGCCACCGGATGCCCATGTTGAGTAAGAACTACCCCAATGGCATAGTCAGAGGCATTTATCTCGATCTCAAATGGTTGTTGCAAGTATGGTAATGTGAGCACTGGTGCAGAGAAGAGGCGATGCTTCAACTCCCCGAATGCCTTCTGTTGAGATTCGGACCAAAATAATTTTTCTTTAGCTCCTCCCTTGGTGACTTGACTCAAGGGCCAAGTGATATGAGAGAATCCCAACACAAACCTACGGTAGAAATTGGTAAGACCTAAAAACCTGCAGAGCTTTGTTAGGGTGGTTAGGGCCGGCCAATCCCGAATTACTTGGATCTTTGCTAGATCCACATGCACCCCTGGCTCATCAATAATATATCCCATATACTAAACCTGGGTCATGCCAAAAGTGCATTTCTCTAAATTGGGACACAACTTGTGTTATTGTAGTGTTTGGAAAACTTGTCGGATGTGGTGGAGCTGCTCTTCCCAAGTCTGGTTGAAGATCAGAATGTCATCCAAGTACACCACTACAAATGAGTTGGTGAATGGCCGTAGGATGTCGTCCATTATCCTCATGAAGGTTGCAGGGGCATTCGTCAATCTGAATGGCATGACCAACCATTCAAAAAGGCCATCCTTGGATTTGAAGGCAATCTTCCACACATCAGAGGGTTCGATTGGTACCTGGTGATACCCCGACTTCAAGTCAATCTTTATGAAATATTTCGCCCCCTTGATTTGGTCCAGAAGGTCATCAATCCATGGGATTGGGTACCTATTCCAAATAGTGATCTTGTTCAGTGCCCGATATTCAATGCAAAGTCTCCAAGTTCCATCCTTCTTCTGCACCAACATGATCAGGCTCCCACAGGTTGATGAACTCAGTCGGATGTGACCTTTCTACAAAAGCTCTTGAATCTGCCTCTTGATTTCATCATTCTCTAGAACAAAGTGCTGATAGATGGGTCCATTGGGTAGCGACGCACCTGGGGTCAGATCGATGGGGTGCTTGACCTGGAAATGTAGAGGCACCCCTACAGGGGAGGTGAATATGTCCTCATACTCCTCCATGACCCTATCCATCTTTTGTTTTCGTGCAGTGGGGCCCTGTCTAGAGGTCATGGCCACAGTATTCCTCTTTCCCTCAGGGCGGATCATCAGGAAAACAAATTTCCTGGTTTTGGAAATGATCTTACTGCATTGTTTTGCAGTAACCAAAGAGATGGTGGTAGGCAGTGCTATCTACGGTATCCTGTACAGCTTATTGCCCAAGGTGATAATAACAACACGAGGCCTAGACTCATACACAACATGTCGCTTCCACAAGTACAGTTGGCCTAATAACACATCAGAAACATCAAGAGGAGCAATGTCACATAATACCTCATCCGTGAAGGGCTTGATGTTGTAGGGAAGGCGACATTGTTGGCTGACTTGGAGGTCCTGTCCTTGGTGTGCACCACCCGATGGTGTATGGTTGTGGGTGTGTTGTGGTCGGCAAGCCCAACCACTTCATGACCTCTACCGATATGAGGTTCTTCTGGCTCCCGCTGTCAACAATGAACTGCAACGGGGAACCCTTTACCCACATCTTGGAATGGAAGAGACGCTCCACCTCCTCTGTATATTCTTGTTCCTCCTTCTGGATCTTCGTGGTGGCAATGGTGGCATTGGGCTTCGCATCGATAATATGCTTCCCCCTGTCATTCCCCTTGTCAGTTTCTGTTTCAGAGTCAGAGCATGCATCCAATTCAGAATCCTTCAACTTGGCTACCAGTGACTACTTGGCCCGACACTCACTTGTGTTGTGAGTGGAGCTCTTATGGAACTCACACCACTTCCCCGTGTCCTTTTTTGGCTTCGTGGTGTTGTTCTTTACTTGTGGATTTGGTGGGTTATCCTGGGCTTCTCCACCTTGGTTTGGTCCTTTGTTCTGTAGTTTGGTGGTACCTTTCCCTTGCTTCTGATTCGCAGACCCAAAGTCTCTTTTTTTCTGTTTGAACTTCTGCTCAATCTTGGGAGCATATCGGTATGCCACACCAAGTGAGGAGATGTTGAGGAACTCCATTTCCTCCTGAATGTATCTGTGCAGAAAAATACGGTACTTTAACACCAAATGTTTCTCTGAATATTTGATACCCAACTTTGTGCGTAGGGTATGAAACAGATTCATCATCTCATGCACATCTTGGTCCCTTTGCTGCCGCAGTGTAGTCCATTGTATGTATTTATCCTCATAGCTCCCCACGGGATAATTTTGTTCCTTGATGATGTCTCGAAAAGAATTCAAAGTGGGTGTGGCTGAGAACAGAGAGGGTTCCCCCTCTCCCTGTTGCTCCGAGTAGGTTTCCCGCCAGTCCTTGACATGGAGGGCAGCTTTGAGGAGTGAGAAAATAATCCTTTCTCGGTCGAAAAATTCATGAACCGAGAAATATCCTTCTAATAGATTCAACCATCTATCTACAACATCTGCATCTATTTGGCCCTCAAATATGGGAATGTCAAAGTTTAATTGTACCTTAAAAGGAGTGGCGCCTCCAGAGTAGTTGTTGGATGTCGATGCGCCACTAGTGGGAATCCGTTGAAGAATCTGGGAAAAGTTGTCCATCATCGTGTTCCTTTGTTTCTCGAGGGCCTCCTCGAGCAACATTTTGATAGGATCTCCTGCTCCCTCATCTTTCTTTTCTTCCCCCATGGGCGGTCGTCGGGGTTTGTGTTACCCATGATTTTTTTCATCTCGATGGTGTATTGACGATGGTGTACTCAGTCTCCCAACAAGAACTTTCTCCTGATAAAAGTGGCATTCATCTCCTTCTACAAAACATATTTTTAAAGAGAGTTCGCAGGCTGATTATAGCTTAGGGTGGGAGAATGACCCATTCTCGCAGTCCACCTTTAGCTAGGGTGTGAACTTCTCGCACTGTGCTCTATACCTAGGGTACGAACTTGTTCTCAAGCTTGGAAAAAGGAAGAAGTCTCGAGGGTTCTAGAAGGGAATATTCTAGAGAATGGGTTGGCATTCAAATGGTTATCATTTTACTGGTTTCTCTGATTTGGTGGGATCATTCTCATCCATGTAACCTTTTTATCCTCTCCTATATATTGATAGGATTCTCATGGAAAAGGTTAAGAAAGATTAATTGAAGAATTGGTGAAGGAATTGTGTGAAGAACCCAGCTTGAACAGGAGCTTGGAGACTCTAGCAAGTCTATCAAGAGGAATTGGATCTTCTTCATGCAAGGATCGAGCAAGTGTGTGTGTTGGAACCAAGAGTCACCGAATGGAATCTTGTGACATCAAGGAGATCAGGTTGTATCTTCTACTTTCGATTAATATGATACAACGACATGCCCTTTTCCCATAAAGTCATTCTTACTTTATTGTGTAATTCATTGATCATACACATAAGTTGACGATTGAATACATTTTGCTATCTTCACTTTGGTTGGTTTGTGTTGACTTGGTCTTGACCTCACAAGAGCACTGGAGTGAAGTAGGAGCAACATAGACCCTAGGAAGCGATACAAAGGTATGTCACTTGTTCCTCCTTACTAGCTATTTCAATGGTCGTAACTTAGGGAAAGAGTCATGTCCTGTCATGTTTTGTTCTAGATCCAGGTGGATCTAGGGAGATCTGTTAATGTCTGCACCTATCGATTTGTTCGATAACAAAATTGGTGACTCCACTGGGGATGCAACCCATTTATTCATGGATTTTGGTGTTTTTCCTTGGCCATTTTCTCTTTCCTTACCTTTCTTAATTTCTATCAATCTCCGAGTCTTCAAGACACCCTGATAGACTCACTAGGCCCAGAAGTCCCTTCAAATTTTTTATCTTTTTCCAAAATTTTGCCTAGTTTCAGGCCTTCTCGCACTGAACCCCATAGTGGCCTATGAGAACACCTTGAGTTTGCACTCTGACTTTAAGTCCAGTGCGAGGTCATCATACCCTGCTCAAAGGTAGCCTGTGAGAATGCTCCATTCTCGCACTGTGTATTACTGATAGCCCGCAAACCCTCTTTTAAAAATTTTTGGATTTAAGGTTTTTGCATGTTCAGATGCCCAAATCAGTATAGGTGTCTAAAAATAACTTCTTGGACCACTGGTTGATGTTTTCTTGACTTCAGATTTTGTGCATGATCAGTCTTCGAAAATCAAAGGCTCTTCCTGTCCATCTTTTTCTCAACTCTCATCTCTTCACTTGTCTTAGCAAGGTTATACTCTCTGATCCTGGAATCTGAGTACTTGTTTGGTTAAGAGTCGGTGATTGGTTTGGAAGTTGGGATTCTTTGTCTTTCTCATTTGCTCATTATTTGGAAGATTATTGTTCTTATGAAATTGAAAAGACTAGTTTTGTCTGCTTGTCATTTTTGTTTCCATTGAAAGATTGGTTTGGGTTTTTGTTTATTGCTTGTTCATTAGTTATTGGTTTTCCTTACTTTCACCACCATGGTGTAGATCCTTTTTGAAAAGTAAAAAAAATTTTTCTTTCAAAAGAATTTTCATTTTTGAAAATATTGAAAATCAATTGTTAAATTTGTTGAAATTGTTGAAAAAGAACAAATAGAGAATTGTCATTATTGCGTGATTCGTTGAGATTGCATTTTAAAGAAAATTGTGTATCGTATTTCAAGATTGTTCCAGAACACTTCTCTTTCCTCCCGTACATAGGATTCATCGAACGAAAATTGATATATTCCATTCCTATCTATGCATTGTGGGGTCAGAATCTCATACAACATCAGTTTCATCTCTGTTTCCTTTGAGTAAAAACAACCCTTAATAACATTGCGTAATTTTAAAATTTATCTAGTAACTCTTTTCTAGGGCTCTATTACACCAACAATTAGCTAGGCTAGTGCTTTGGAATAGGTAGAGAGATACACTCTCCAAAGAACAAAACACACAATAGCATCTTGTGTTAAGGAATGCCAAATTCCATTTACAACATTTTGTCCTGGGAAGCCCTTCTCACACAAGGGTCAAACCCGAGGTCACATTGATATTGACAGAGTTACTCACCCTTCTTTGTCTATATCAGTGTAGATATTACATGTATTACGGGGGTCACTTGGAGGTATACCCACAATGATGAGTGGAAGCCTCTCGAATTGAATTCGGGCTAGATACCCTGCCCTTGCATGTGGATCGGACTGTCGATTATCCCCCCAGGATTTATTGTTTTTAGTGGTAACCTTAGTGGCCTATTTTCTTAGGGTCTTACACAAGGTGACTTTGAAGGGGCGAGTCTTCACGGTACTTGGAATCGACGTTGGTCAAACTCACTCGGGCTCCTTGGAGGGTATACCCACGATTATGTGTGGGAGCTTGCACCAGGGTGTAAGTCCATTAAGCAGGTTGTCAGTGTAACTTTTCCACCCTAGCCCAGCCCCTTCTCATCTCATTGTTGCAATGTTGGATTTCATCACCAACTAGTGACTTCAAAATTAGAAGGTCTTGTTTGCTTGGTATTATTTCCTATATTTTGTTTACTAGCGCGTGTTGTTTGTTTACCCAAGTTGACCATAGGACTTTCTTCGTATGTTTGTAACTCATTCACAATAGACCCTTCACGTCGTTCACGTAGAATGCAGGGATTACCTCCAGAAAAATTGGAAGCTTCCCAACCCCTGCCTACAAGCTCACCTGAGGGCTCTCCTCAACAGAGTGAATTCCAAGACGTTACCACTCCACAAGTGGAAAGAACTGACTCTCTAGGACATTTCCGAATTACCAATACTCGAGAGGACTTTCAACTTCACCCCGATTCTGAGAGACCTATTATGTGAGTGAATTCTTCCGGAGACTTAGTTGTGTTGTCTTCTAGATCACCGATTGGACCCTTTCCAGGACCTGAGGGCCAAGATCCTTTTTGGTTTGCTGGAATTTTTAGATGGGACCTTTTTGGTGCAGGATTAGGCATTGAAATTATTGTCTCACCTATGTTCCTTGAAACCTTTGATCCAGACGCAGTACCTTTTACTACTGCTTATTATTTTCCTGGTACATATGCTCCACAATCTTATCACATCTTGACCATCCCTATAGAAATGGTCCATTACACAGACACTACGAGTATTCACACCGGGATTATAGCGTCTAGTCAAGCCCCCCATCGGCACACCGCTCTCACCCAGTTTCACCCCGATGCTTCCACCCGGATACCGTGTGTTGAATGCTTCTATTCCCACTCCTACGCAAACCCCATCCGAAACTCCTAGTGGTCCCTATTATTATAGGCACTCTCCTCCCGAATTCATTCCGACACTTCCTCAACCCCCTTTCGGAGGACCTTTTTCATCCTCTATTGGTGGCACTAATCCTAGTGGGACTATTCCATCATTCACACCAAATTACCAAATTCCTGTTGGTGGACAATCTCACCAAGGAGGTTTGAATCAACCCCCCCTTGTAGGAAAAATTCCTATTGGAACACAAATCCCAATTGGAACGCAACCCCCAATTGGATCTCAACTCCCGATTGGAGGACAACCCCTGTCGACCCCAACCTACGGACAAAACATACCTCCATCCTTGGCCCAGTATTGGAACCATCTGATACAACATAATCCTCAATCGACTGGGGGGAAACAACTTCCAGCTACATCCATTATACCCCCTAGTATAGGCCAACCATATCCAGGTATGTCCAATCCTATTTGGGGCTCGAATTCTCAAACTCACATCCTTATTCAAGGATACAATCCCATGAGTTACTTTCCTCCACAACAACCACCGAATTTGCCTGGGTCTTCGCATTATATGCAGACTTCTTATGGTCCCACTGGTTTTCCAACGGGGCTCCCTCCCCAAAGCCACCAGTACCCGCATGTGAATAGATAGTTACCCTTCTTGGCCACTTTGGATCTCCCAGATCTTTCAAGGATTTTAAATGATCCAATTCGTCACTCTCCCCAATGGCCCGCTATACCAGCCAAGCTACCATCAGACATCCCTAAATTCGATGGAAAAGTGGGAGAGGACCCGAAAAATCATGTCATGAATTTTCACCTCTAGTGCTCATCCAACTCCTTGATGGATGACTCTATTCGTTTACGTCTTTTTCAAAGGACTCTCATGGGTTCTGCTGCGAAGAGGTATATAGAATTACCACGAGGGTTCTTCGTCGACTTCAACACCCTAGCTATGGCCTTCCTCACCCACTACCAGTTACCGATCTGTTGTGAAATGGGGACCGAGATTTTGAGTTCTTTCAAACAAACCAAAGCCACTCATATATCCAATCACATTCATGAATGGTGAAGGAGACGACGTCTCATCAAACTCAAACTTCCCAATCAATTGCTGGAAAAGTGGTTCACAAAATCATTTGTGAACGACATCGCTCATGACATCACCATGGGTGGAGTTGTCACAAAAGAACATGCCATAAGTCGTGCTCAATACCTTGACCTCGTTTACTCACAAATGGGTACTCTTTACGACTTACTCCCTGATGCACCTCGTCCTTCCACTTCCACCACCTCAACTACCCCCGCTGCTTTTCATGCAGCCGACGGTGTGATTGGCACTTTCCATGCCCAACCACATTCTGCCTCAAGTACCAACCCCAAACCTACTTCTTCTAATGTTCAAAATGCTCTATCTCCTTACCCTCCCACCGGAAAGACTTCTGAGGTAAATGTCGTTCAATCTACCCCAGCTGGTAAAAACAAATCCGAAAAGGGAAAGGGTAAGAATAGGGAGGACAAAAATACTTTACAAGCAGAGAAAACCAAAACTCCCCCTATTGATGATAGGGATAAGCGCAAACCTCGATACCCTTGTATTATATGTGGTGATGATCAATACACGAAGGATTGTCCACGACGCGCCGAGGTCACTAAGTTCCTTCAAGGAGCCCCGAAACCACCTGCTCCGACTGTTCTATCCCAACCCTTCCCCTCTCAACAACAGGCCCAATTGGTCATTCAGAACCAACCTTCCCCTTCTACTATGTCCTATGTATTGATGTGTACTGGCGATTCAAAGAAGAATGACATTGCACTCACCACTTGAGCCAAAGATTATTCTCCCTCTAAAGAGAAGGT
>JZKD02S1905630.1:314016-328474 GCA_000966675.3 Picea glauca | reverse complement strand
TATTTTGATTATATTGAGTATCAACATATTCCTAGATGTCTAAATACATTAACTGATGCATTAGCTAACTATATATTAGACAAACATTTGGGTCATTTATAAATCAATCACATCAACTTTTACACAACACAAGATCAACCGATAGAAGCCGTATGTATATATAACGATCAAAAATCTTTTTACAAAAAGTTTTGTCTGAGGACCAAAATTTCAAAATCTGAAGTTCATAGATTCTAAAAAGTGACGTCATGGATGATGTTCATGGTAACACATTACTTCCTGGGCAACCCTACGAAGCATTTAGTCAACTGAATTTGACACTCCCATCGTATGACACTGATAACGTTGTGGAGCCTCTCCAAGAGGCATGTCTGGAATGTCTGTTGTCAAACCCTCTAAATTTTGTTCCACTGCTTCATAATCTTTGGGGTCCCATCATGGCACTAGAGCCACCTCTCCTCGTCGCTGAATGGGAGAAGTACTAGGTGGTTGATAAGGCCCCACGTCTATGTCATTTAAAAATAAGTTTTGTAATTAGACCTTGGACGAACATAAAAACATTTTCATATGATAAAATTCACAAAAAACATTGAAAAAGTAAAAAATGTGTACTTCTTACAAAGATCCCCCCACTGAGTGCCCTCAGGTAGGGCCAAGTCCGGATCTGCTCGGACTTCCAACCCGGCATAGGAATAATCATCGACCATCAGAATCTGTGGTCGCAACCAGTCGAAGAAGGCATCATTGTATTTGATGATTAGTCTAGCTATGTGCCGGGCCATGAGCTGACACCACCTCATCATTCTTGGATCCTCTGGAGCCAGTAAACCCCACTCAACCTGTAACCTCAACAAGCAAACCCTCTCAAGAAAGAAGGAAACCAACAATGACCCGTACCCAAATTTCTTCAGGTCACCTCTCCTGCATTTGGTCAACTGCCTCTTCACGCTACGAAGCACTGCATCTGCCTAGTTAAAGACCCGAGGCTCAGTACATTCTATGGCATATTGAAAGTAGCTCTGGAGAGACATGTGAGGAGAAGTGCTCCCAGCCATACAAGAAATGGTGAACAAAATAGTTTGAAGGGTCAAATCTCGCACCCCCCAAATGGACACCTTTCCTTTGCTCCTTTCCGCCTCTGAAACACAGTGCAAATGCCAGTATTCACTCATAGGTAGCCCACAACATCTGCTACCAGTCAAGCTCGCATGGTACCCATGCTGTGACAGTCCCGTCGAGAAGTAAACATCCTCAATATCCGAGGACAATGTGTGGACCCCTACGTGGAAAATTTGTTGGTCCACGTCCCACATATGCATAAGGTACTCCAACAATCTGACTTGGGCCCTCATACCCGGGATATGAAATAATTTCAGGAGACCACAGTCTCGCAAAGTGGCAATGGTGCTTGAGTTATTCCCATCGATAGCATCATATTCTTCATTCTCTCTTTCACGCCATTCCAGAACCATGGTGATAGCCAAATGCCTGCATAAGACACATAAGAAGAAGGTTAGCAACTCTCTTCAACACTTGGTAACTTTTTCATTGAGCAAACTTCAAAGAATTTTTTCACTTTGTAGTTCTTGTAAGTGCCATTTAGGTAGAGTGTCAGGTTCTCATAGGTGCCTTTGGGGCCACCTGTGAGAATGATGCATTCTCGCAGGTCCCGTGTGGCTGGCCTGCGAGAATGGCTAAGAGCAATTTTAACCCCTAAAACAAACTCAAAAACATGAATTTTACCAATGAAAATGAAAAATTGAACCATGAAAGGATAGAAGACAAGGAGCTTACCTCACTACCAGATACGGTTCGTTGAATGGATGCTCGTACCTCCCGCAATCGAGCGCCAAAATTCAAGGGCAAAAGAGGGGTTTTGGACTAAAATATTGGCAAAGTTACAATGACTATGGTAAAAAGAACTTTTACCCCCTTATATTCACTTTTACCATTTTTTATTGGTTTTTATAATTGTTTTATTTATTAAACCTAATGCCTAATACCCTTATGAGAGAAAATTTTGCAGACGTAATGACCTCGATGTTCATACACAGGGATACATATATTTTTTCTCTTTTTCATCTCATGTTTTGATTGTTTTTTATGGTTTTTGCACAAAACCTCGAGCTTGGTATTTGTCCGTTCTCATGCTCGAAAATACATGAGAACATGATCAAGAACACTTTTATCACTTTTTCAGGCTCAACAAGGTTATACGAAAAAGGAACCCCCCTGGAGTCCTCTTTAAGCTCTTTTTAGACTCTCTAAACATGAAAAGATTACTGAGCGACCTTGCTATCTTCACGCTTGTTAAAGTATTTGAAGAAAGCATCTGTTGGGAAATAATTTATCTTTTTTTTGGTCTCATAAGACTATTTTACGAAAAAGGAACTGAGAGATTCCTCTTTTAAGTGTTTTTCTAGACTCTATAATCATGAAAAACCTTCGATTTTTCTATCTTTGGACTCGTTAAACAAACATCAACAGACACGTAACGGGACCAAACCACTCCTTCCTAGGGTTCGTTAAACATACTCTAAAGGACTCATCTGAAGGATGAGCTTACATCAACAAGCATATGTTATCCTCCTCAACCTTGCATAAAAATAAAGAGGTACTTGCCAGAAATGGTGGGGGAAAATTTGGGAAAGGGATTTGTTTTCGTATTTATATTAATTGGCAGTAAGTGTCGCTCTTGAACATGACACCCCCTTATTCGTTATTTGTAGCCGGTTTGGGAAATCCATTTGCCTCTCATTTGATTTGCTATAAGGTCACATCATGAGTTGTCTCTAAGTCAATGTTTCCAAACCATTGGTCGTGTCATTCATATGTTTAAGAGAAGTTCATCCAAAACCTCTATTGAGTCGGCCATCTGCAGTTGTCCATTCTCTCTGTGTCGGCCTTCCTTGTGTCCAGTTCAACTTACATCATACTCTGTTATGATTTCAAATTATGTTACTCATTTCATGTGATTGATGGGGGATACATCAAGGCCCTCCTGTGACGAGTTTTTTTTTTTCGACTCCAGCTCATTATCCGAAAACAAGACTTAGAAATTCTTTGGTACCTTGGAACTTGCATGCCTCAATGGTAGGTTTCCTTGCTTTCGACAATGGGTTTTCATCATTGACTCCTGATCGAAAGATTCCATCAAATGTTCGACCTCAACTCATTTATTCACATTCAGTGGATTGTACTAGTGTACCTTGGGAGTCATCGACATTAATGGTGATTTCCCTCGCACTTGTTAACGGTTTCATCAATGAACGGTAATCAAGTGGTTTCTACCATGTTCGACTTCGACACATGTAATCACATGGTTAGATTCGTACTTTTGGGGTAACAAGATTGAAGACCCTGGATCTTATCTCTTTGGTCCAGGTTGCGATGGAATATGTATAATTTGCTAACACATAGATCCACTTTGTATGTCTCATGGCTATGTCATCTTAATTTTATTCTTCTTGCATAGATCCACAGTGTATTCTTGGTGGCTATGCGATGTTTTTATGGTATGGATCCATGGTGTATGATTGGTGGCCATGACCTATGTTTATGATGTCATCAGTATGTGATCTGAGTATGGGAATGACTACCTCAGGATTAGTATGATATTCTGTAGATGCTTGGTTGTTCGCAGGTTTCCAATTAGGTGCACTCCTGGTTTTCGACACACACACACAGTTTACAAAGTATTTCGACTGTCATTGATTCCGGCCTCATACTTTGGGGGGCATTCTTTTACCCATGATTTTGGTCATCTCGATGGTTTATTGTCGATGGTGTACTCAGGCTCCCAACAAGAACTTTCTCCTGAGAAAGGTGGCATTCATCTCCTTCTAGAAAACATATTTTTAAAGAGAGTTCGCAGGCTGATTATAGCCTAGGGTGCGAGAATGACCCATTCTCGTAGTCCACCTTCAACTAAGGTGTGAACTTCTCGCACTGTGCTCTATACCTAGGGTGCGAACTTGTTCTCAAGCTTGGAAAAAGGAAGAAGTCTTGAGGGTTATAGAAGGGAATCTTCTAGAGAATGGGTTGGCATTCGAATGGTTATCATTTTACTAGTTTCCATGATTTGGTGGGATCATTCTCATCCATGTAACCATCTCATCCTCTCCTATATATTGATAGGATTCTCATGGAAAAGGTTAAGAAATATTAATTGAAGAATTGGTGAAGGAATTGTGTGAAGAACCCAACTTGAATAGGAGCTTGGAGACTCTAGCAAGTCTATCAAGAGGAATTGGATCTTCTTCATGCAAGGATCGAGCAAGTGTGTGTGTTGGAACCAAGAGTCACCGAAATGAAGCTTGCGACATCAAGGCGATCAGGTTGTATACTCTACTTTCGATTAATATGATACAACGACGTGCCCTTTTCCCATAAAGTCATTCTTACTTTATTGTGTAATTCCTTGATCATACACATAAGTTGACGATTGAATACATTTTTCTATCTTCACTTTGGTTGGTTTTTGTTGTCTTGATCTTGACCTCACGAGAGAACTGGAGCGAAGTAGGAGCAACAGAGACCCTAGGACGCGATACAAAGGTATGTTACTTGTTCCTCCTTACTAGCTATTTCAATGGTCGTAACTTAGGGAAAGAGTCATGTCTTGTCCTATTTTGTTCTAGATCTAGGTGGATCTAGGGAGATCTGTTAGTGTCTGCACCTATCGATTTGTATGATAATAGTTTGCGAGACTGATCTTGCAAAGGTTCAACTAGATCGAGCCCCAACTCCTTATACCCCGACCTCGTTCGGCACATGCAAAGAAATATCAAGAACGAGCAGACCGCTCTGATAAAACTAATCCCAATTTATGTAGGAACACAATGAAATACATAAATACACATAAATGCAGAGATGTAGTGGAAATAAGACTTGATTTCATTAATAACAAATGATTGAAAAATGCTTACAGACAAAATGGAAATAAACTAGCTAGGGCGTTAGTAGCTTATCTTTGAGAAGAGATGTGGTGGCTACTGGCCTCTGAACTGTCTGTTACAATGAGGCTCGAAGGCCTATATATTACTGAGAAACAATGGAAAACCCTAAACATCCAAAAACCTAACCCTAGGAGATGAAATGCCAGAATATGGGCCCCGTTGGGGTAAATTGGTACATTAATTTCTCAGGGTTGTAACTTTGGCATACTATCACCATTTGACGCACATGATACATCATTAGAAAGATATATTTGAGGACTACATTGCTGATAGTGAATATCGAGTCTGGAATGGACTCATATTCGTCGAAGCATTCATGCCCAAAAAATGTCGTTTAGGGCCTCAAAACAGCTCCGGAAGTTCAAGACCCAAAGAACTGCTAAAAATAGTAAATTGTGCTACAATTAAGGAAACTAAAAAACTGAAAGAAACAATGGTGTGGGTCCAAGTGGAATAGGTGAGTGGCCACCAATATCCACCTGGATCAGTCCTCCCCCCTTAGGAAGAAATGGTCCCCATTGTGCTGAGTTCCTCCATGAGATGAGGAAACTTCTGTTGAATTTTGTCCCTGGTGAGCCACTTGCCCTGGTGAAGGAGTTGGCCTACTTTGACAACTCAATATAGTTGGATCCTATGTTGATGGGTGTTCTTGATCTGTGTCTCCATAATTCAATCAGTTGTTTCTTGTTCCATGCAATCTAGGTTTAACTCTATTGGTGTGAGTTGTTCTTCCATGTCGGATGTGTCTAGTAGAGGTGGAAAGTAGGACCGAAGGCGGTCCACATTGAACACTGGGTGAAAACCAAGGAATGGTGGAATACCAAGCTCAAAGGAATTGTCCCCTATAGCCTTGATGATGGTGTATGGCCCATATCGGAGCGGGTGAATCTTGTAGTAGGGTCCAACGAGGCGCTCCTTTTGCAAATGTAGCCACACTTTGTCGCCCACCCGGAAGTTGTGTGGCACCCGATGTCATGAACTTGTTGGTAGATGTGTTGAATGCGCTCAATGAATTTGTTTTCCTTGTTAGCCTCAGACTGGACATGGGCTGAATCTGCCCGAGTAGCTGCAAATGGAATGGCTATGTCAATGGGACATGGTGGCTAGAATCCCAAGCCCACTTGAAATGGGTTGTGGTTGGTTGAGCTATGGAGAGACCGATTGTAGTTGTGTTGTACATAGGGGAGGCTCTCATCCCATGTGCGTGGATGCTTTGAGTTGTACATGTGCAGAATGTGTACAATCATCCAGTTGACGACCTCTATCTGGCCATTAGTTTGCGGATGGAAAGCTGTGGACTTGGTGAGCTTGGTGTCTAGCATCAACCAGAGGCTGGACCAAAATGTACTGAGGAACCTACTGTCCCGATTTGAGATGATAGACTGTGGGATCCAAAAGTGTACCCACACTCATTCAAAGAAGAGTTTAGCAGTGGCTTCTACTGTGATATTCTTCTTGCAGGCCATCATAATAGACATCTTAGAGAATCGGTCAATGACCACAAAAACACAGTCATTTCCATGCTTAGTAGAAGGAAGGCTCGACATGTAATCCATAGAGATGGATTCCCAAGGTTGAATGGGGGTAGGAAGTGGAGTATAGAGGCCTTGCTTCTTAATGGTTGGTTTGGCAATGACGCAAGCAGTGCAGGACTTGATGTACTTCCCGACATCCTACTGAAGGTTTGGCTAATAGAAATACTTTTGCAGTAATACCATGGTTTTCTCGACCCCGAAATGCCTAGCAACCCAACTGTAGTGCGCCTCCCAAATCATCTTGGCACGCTCGCTTGAAGGAACACAAAGGTTTCCCAAGTGACAAAGCAGGGCATCCTGGAGGTGAAAATTGGGAAGTTGCTTACCCTCCAAGAGTGTATTGTATGTGTGGTCGAATTCTGGATCACTTGTGTAGAGAAGTGGCCAATAAGAAGTCTCGTGCCCACAAGAGTTGAGTAGAGTGGTTAACACCATGATGGGTGGTTGACTGAGGCAGTCTGCAACATTATTGGTGTTTCCTTTCTTGTACTTAATGTTCAAATGAAATGGTTGTAGGTATGTGGGCCACTTCTGATGGTGATCATTCTGCAACTTCCCTTGTGTTTGTATGAACTGTAGGGGTTGGTCGTCTGTGTGGATGACCATTTCCTTTCCCAAAATGTAATGCTTCCATTGCTGACAAGCCTGGAAAATGGAATACATTTCTTTGTCATAAGTGGGATACTTCTGGACTGTGTCAGAAAATGTGTCACTGTGCTATGCCATCGGATGCCCATGTTGAGTAAGAACTGCCCCAATGGCATAGTTAGAGGCATCTGTCTCGATCTCAAATGGTTGTTGCAAGTCTGGTAATGTGAGCACTGGTGCAAAGAAAAGGCGATGCTTTAACTCCCTAAATGCCTTCTGTTGAGATTCAGACCAAAATAATTTTTCTTTAGCTCCTCCCTTGGTGACTTGACTCAAGGGCCAAGTGATATGAGAGAATCCCAACACAAACCTACAGTAGAAATTGGCAAGACCTAAAAACCTGCGGAGCTGTGTTAGAGTGGTTGGGGTTGGCCAATATTGAATGACTTGGATCTTTGCTGGATCCACATGCACCCCTCGCTCATCAATAATGTATCACAGATACTGAACCTGGGTCATGCCAAAAGTGCATTTCTCCAAATTGGCACACAACTTGTGTTGTTGCAGTGTTTGGAGGACCTGTCGGATGTGGTGGAGGTGCTCTTCCCAAGTCTGGTTGAAGATCATAATGTCATCCAAGTACACCACTACAAATGAGTTGGTGAATGGCCAAAGGATGTCATCCATTAGCCTCATGAAGGTTGCAGGGGCATTCCTCAACCCGAATGGCATGACCAACCATTCGAAAAGGCCCTCCTTGGATTTGAAGGCAGTCTTCCACACATCAGAGGGTTCGATTGGTACCTGGTGATAACTTGACTTCAAGTTGATCTTGCTGAAATATTTTTCCCCCTTGAGTTGGTCCAGAAGGTCATCAATTCATGGGATCGAGTACGTATTCCGAACAATGATCTTGTTCAGTGCCTGATAGTCAATGAAAAGTCTCCAAGTCCCATCCTTCTTCTGCACCAACACGATCGGGCTCCCACAGGGTGATGAACTCGGCCAGATGTGACCTTTCTGTAACAGCTCCTGAATCTGCCTCTTGATTTCATCATTCTCTGGAATAGAGCATCGATATATGGGTCCATTGGGCAGCAGCGCACCTGAGGTCAGATCGATGGGGTGCTTGACCTGGCAATGTAGAGGCACCCTTGCAGGGGAGGTGAAGATGTCCTTGTACTCCTCCATGACCCTATCCATTTGTTGTTTTCATGCAGCGGGGCCCTGTCTTGAGGTCATGTCCACATTCTTCCTCTTTCCCTCAGGGTGGATCATCAGGAAAACAAATTTCCTAGTTTTGGAAATGAGCTTACTGCATTGTTTTGCAGTAACCAAAGAGATGGTGGTAGGCAGTGCTATGTCCATTATCCTGTACAACTTATTGCCCAAGGTGATAATAACAACACGAGTCCTGGACTCATACACATCATGTCACTTCCACAAGTACGGTTGGCCTAATAATACATTAGAAACATCAAGAGCAACAATGTCACATAATACCTCATCCGTGAAGGGCTTGATGTTGTAGGGAAGGCGACATTGTTGGCTGACGTGGAGGTCCCGTCCTTGGTGCAACCACCTGATGGTGTATGGTTGTGGGTGTGTTGTGGTCGGCAAGACCATCTGCTTCATAACCTCGACTGAGATGAGGTACTTTTGTCTCCCGCTGTCGACAATGAACTGCAACGGGGAACCCTTTACCCACATCTTGGAATGGAAGAGACACTTTGCCTCCTCTGGATCTTCTGGTTCCTCCTTCTGGATCTTCGTGGTGGCAATGGTGGCGTTGGGCTCTGCATCGATAATCTTCTTCCCCCTGTCATTCCCCTTTTCAGGTTCCGATTCAGAGTTGGAGCATGCATCCGATTCAGAAGCCTTCAACTCGGCTATCAGTGATTGCTTGGCTCGACCCTCACTTGTATTGTGAGTGGATCTCTTATGGAACTCACACCACTTCCCCGTGTCCTTTTTTGGCTTCATGGTGTTGTTCTTTTCTTGTGGCTTTGGTGGGTTATCCTAGGCTGCTCCAGCTTGGTTTGGTCCTTTGTTCTACGGTTTGGTGGTACCTTTCCCTTGCTTCTGATTTGCAGACCCAAAGTCTCATTTTTTCTGTTTGAACTTCTACTCAATCTTGGCAGCATATCGGTACGCCACACCAATCGAGGAGATGTTGAGGAACTCCATTTCCTCCTGAATGTATCCGTGCAGAAAATTGTGGTACTTTAACACCAAATGTTTCTCTGAATCTTTGATACCCAACTTTGTGTGTAGGGTATGAATCAGATTCATCATCTCATGCACATCTTGGTCCCTTTGCTGCCACAGCATAGTCCATTGTATGTATTTGTCCTTATAGCTCCCCACGGGATAATATTGTTCCTTGATGGTGTCTTGAAAAGAATTCCAAGTGGGTGTGGCCAAGAATAGAGAGGGTTCCACCTCTCCCTGTTGCTCCGAGTAGGTTTTCCATCAGTCCTTGACATGGGGGGCGGCTTTGAGGAGTGCGAAAATAATCCTTTCTCGGTCAAAAAATTCATGAACCGAGAAATATCCTTCTAATAGATTCAACCATCTATATACAACATCTGAATCTATTTGGACCTCAAATATGGGAATGTCAAAGTTTACTTGTACCTTAAAAGGAGTGGCGCCTCCAGAGTGGTTGTTGGATGTCGATGCGCTGCTAGTGGGAATTCGTTGAGGAATCTGGGCAAAGTTGTCCATCATCGTGTTCCTTTGTTTCTCGAGGGCCTCCTCGAGCAAAATTTTGATAGGATCTCCTGCTCCATCATATTTCTTTTCTTCCCCCATGGGTGATCGTCGGGGTTTGTGAGACTAATCTTGCAAAGGTTCAACTAGATCGAGCCCCAACTCCTTATACCCCGACCTCGTTGGGGACATGCAAAGAAAGATCAAGAATGAGCAGACCGCTCTGATACCACTGATACCGATTCATGTAGGAACACAATGAAATACATAAATACACATAAACGCAGAGATGTAGCAGAAATAAGACTTCATTTTATTAATAACAAATGACTAAAAAATTCTTACAGACAGAATGGAAATAAACTAGATAGGGCGTTGGTATCTTATCTCCGAGAAGAGATGTGGCGGCTACTGGCCTCTGAACTGCCTGTTACAATGAGGCTCAAAGGCCTATATATTACTGAGAAACAATGGAAAACCCTAAACATCCAAAAACCTAACCCTAGGAGATGAAACACCAGAATATGGTCCCCGTTGGGGTAAATTGGTACATCAATTTCCCGGGGTCGTAACTTTGGCATACTATCTTCGTTTGATGCACATGATACATCGTTAGAAAGATCTATCCGAGGACTACATATCTAAAGAAAAATATTGAGTTTAGAACAAACCCATATTTGCTAGAGCATTCATTCCCAAAAAACGTCGTTTAGGGCCTCAAAACAACTCCAGAAGTTCAGAACCCGAAGAACTGCTAAAAATAGTAAATTGTGCTACAATTAAGGAAACTGAAAAACTGAAGGAAACAATATTGTGGGTCCAAGTGAAATAGGTGGGTGGCCACCAATATCCACCTGGATCACTCTCTCACTATACTAACCCCGCATGCAGTTAGATGTTAGATTGTGCTTTCTTTTATATTTTTACAGTCAAGTTAGAACATATTTTTAATTAGAACAAAGCATAGTTTTAATCTGAGTTTCTTTTGACAAAGATTGATGGATTGATAGATTTGCTTCCAATTTTTGAATCATAGCTTGCTTAATTCATTTTTAGATAGATTTCACTTGCTTAGTTATTAGTTAAATGTAATTGTCAATTAACTTTTTAATATCATGTTTTTAATTTCTGTTTTCAGTCATTTTCTTATCATAGCTTGAACAATTAAACTAGACATAGTATAGTTTCCTTTCACGCAATTTCCTTTCATAGATTAAGATGTAATTGAATTTATTAATTAGATAATGATGATCTCATCATGATGTTGATGGTTTATACATGAATATGTAGGGTATTTAACATTACTTTTATCATGGCTAGGTTTTCATTGCACTGTTTACTTCACACCTTTCATTTTGCCATTGAAAGTAGTATCGAGCTTATACCATTAGAACTGTCCTTTGTTGTCAAGTGTCATCGAGATATCATTTGTCACCACTAAAGGAATTCACAAAACCACCAGCATTACATTTGAGTGTTTCATATATTAAAGATAGTTTCTTGCTTTTGTAGATTAGAAGAGATAGTTTCTTTCTTTCATAAGTTTAGCTGATAGTCTTTCTTGCTTTCAACAGAATAGATTTCCTTTCATGCATTACATCGAGCATTTAAATTTCCTTTCATACAAGAGAAATAGTTTTCCATTAGGCATTTAGTTCACTTGCCTCTTAGGCTAGGTAATTGTTCAATGAGAATTCTTTGCTTACTTGTCTTTTGCTTTATGGTTTTGCTTGCTTGTCTATTTTCTTTAATAGGGTAGTTAAATGTTTTTGATTTCTTGTCTATTTTATTTAATAGGTTAGTTAGGTGTTTTTGATTGCTTGTCTATTTTCTTTAATAGGTTAGATAGGTGTTTTTTCTTACTTATTTATTTTCTTTCATAGGGTAGTTGCTCATTGAATGTAGGTTGTCAAGTTAAAGGTAGTTTGCTTTCATCATTTGCTTAGTATGCTTAGTAGTTTACCTTTGCTTACTGTCATGAACCAGTTTGCTTTACATAGAGTTTTCATTTTCTTTCTTAGGA
This sequence comes from Picea glauca, assembly GCA_000966675.3. Taxonomy (NCBI): domain Eukaryota; kingdom Viridiplantae; phylum Streptophyta; class Pinopsida; order Pinales; family Pinaceae; genus Picea; species Picea glauca. The sequence continues at coordinate 316,658 of JZKD02S1905630.1, read as the reverse complement.
ACTATCCATTAGTCCTTGGCCCAAAAGTACTTAGGTTACCTAATTTCAATTTGCTTAGTAGGGTTTGTTCATTAGATAGGTTTTCTTGAGTAGATTAGCCCTAGATAGTTGCTTTACTTTGTTAGTCTACACTCCTACCAACCTTTTTACCTTTGACATATATTTTGCTACAATTCTAAGTTTACTTACCCCGGGTTGACAATTTAATTGAGAGTAGTTTAGTGTCTTTTTTAGTACATATAAATCACCTAACATTTTGGCACCATTTCCGGGGAGTTGTCTTAAGGTAATAAGTAATTAGGAATTAGATCATCCTTAGACCTTATCATTAGTTTGGTGGTGGGGTAACTTTAAGACAAAAGGTAAGAACCTGTGCATCTGCTATAACAGGTTCCCCCAAACCCAATAGTAGTTTTTTTTTGTTGTTTTCATGAATAGACCTAGGAATCAAATGGTAGCTTTTTCTTTTCGTTTTTGCTTTCTTTCATGAATAGGCCTAGAGACCCACAAGGTAGATACATTAAATCAAAATCAAACCTTTCAACCAAGGTTCCTTCTGATCTCTTTGGGGGAAGGAATGTTCCTCTTATAAAATCCGCAGACCGATACCGAAAAATAGGAGCTAGCTTGACTCAAAGAGATAAAATAGTCTCTGAAGGAACTAACATAGGGAGCACTATAGAACAAGAAATTGAAGCATCAATCATATTAGGACAGGAGTCAAGACCACTCGAGTCTTCCACAGAACCAAACAATACAACCTTTGATTTTACACCACCACCAGGGGGACTTTAATTTTAAAGACATCATAGATCTTGAACAAGTGAATCTTTTGTTTGGTAGCTCAGCCAATGTAATTATCTCTCAAATTGACACAGAAACTTTGGCACCGATAATCTCAACTGGCTCAAGTACAGTCCCAGACATCCAATCAGTAGGAAGACCTTTTCATCAAGGGGAAACCTTGTTCTCTTCAAAGATAAAATCACTTAGGTACTCTCTTTTTGGAAACCAAGCAAATATGGGTGATCAAGAGGACCATAAAAATGTCAGACACAGAGAGGAAGAAGAAACTGGAAGCCAAACCGAAACTACCTTCGGGTTTTCAATTTTAGACACCACTCTGAATGTCAACATGAAAAATATTCCTCTCTCAGCATTGCCTACCTTTTATGGTAAAAAAAATGAAGATCTAGACACCTTCCTATTTGAATTTGACATCTTGTGTAGGAGCTACAACTATGTGCAAGATGCCCAGAAATTAAAACTCTTTCCTGCCACCCTCAAAGACTCTGCATTAAGATGGTTCATGGGGTTGGGAGAATCTAGTATTAGGTCTTTGGAATCCATGAAAGACATCTTTCTTAAGAAGTACCAAGACTACTGCAAGACCAAATATTCTCGTAATGACATCTTTAAAGTCCAACAGTTAGAATACAAGACCCTTGAAGACTATATGGAAAGATTTGGTTATATCTCCCAGAAGTCAAAATACCATGACCTCCCAGAGGATGTAGTTAGAGCTCTTTTCCTTAAGGGAATTTCAGAAGAATATTTAGAGATCCTTAACCTGATGGCATCGGGTGATATTTCTCATAAACCATTTGTTGAAATATGTGAAATGAGTAAAAAATACTCAAGGAGTAGAGCCAAAACAGGGAAGAATGTTTAGGACCCTTACAATAGAAATTTAAAACCAGTTAGTTCAGGTGGTATTATGAGAGCAGAGATAGGGGACCTTCTAAAAAACTTCAAGACAAACATCCTAAGTACAATAGGTTACTAGTTGGATACCCTTAAACTCAAAAATAAATAGGAGGAGGAAAATGCAACAATGAGCATATATTGCCCAAGATGCAGGAGGAAGCATTCCTCAAGGGAGTGCCCATTAGATAACATCTTAGTTTGTGGATTTTGTACAGAAGACCATGTGACTGAAAAATTTCCATCATTGCTCGACTTATTAGCCATCAATAGGAGTGGATATCCTATGGAGTCTTCTTATGCACCTAGGAGGCCATGGAAGCCTAGGAATCAACCCACATACATGGATCTATAGTCCTAAGTTCCACCCTATTATCAACAATAATAGTGGAACTCACCAGGTTGGCAATCCTGGTCTACTCAGTACCAACATCCTTGGATTCAAGGATGGAGGGGAGGACACAACCAAGGAAATCCTCAAGCTCCACCTATTCCTATGTACAACCATCCTTATTCTCAGTTCTCATCAAACACTCTATAGCCTTTGCCAAGTTTTGTTCCACCACATTTACCTCCTATCTCACAAAAACAACTGATCCAATTTCAAAATACAAGCTCCCCAAAACCGACACTATTATCGGCACATCCAGTGCCAAATCCCAATAAGAATCCCCCTCAACCTCTTAACAATGTTGAGATGCAGGCCTTTCTGACATGTGTTATTACTCCTGTTCCATTACAGGAAATGCAACTAAGATCAAGAAAAGTTCTAGATAGGAAGAGACCTTCAGTAGTCATCCAGGAAGAAAAAGAAGAAGAAACCACCCAACAACCCATGGATGACACTAGGTGGGAAGATGTTATTATCCCGAAGAATCAAGAACCCAAGCTTCCCCAAAATGAACCTTCACAAATTATGAAGGTCCCTCCTTATCCAG
>JZKD02S1905630.1:285374-296443 GCA_000966675.3 Picea glauca | reverse complement strand
ATGGAAGAATTGTGACTATTGATCAACTTTCATTCATCGACCCCGACTGGGTTACCTCCCTAAGTGGTTCTTATATGCAGACAGTATCACCCCCGCCGCATGTCAATTATGTGGCATTGTCTCCCATGACCTCAACTTCCGACGATTTGGATCCGGTAGTTGACATGGTGATCTCTTCGGTAGGGTTATTGGAGCTCGGTCTCTTTACCCCTGTTGCGACCCTCGACATGTGTTCCTTCCAGAGTGATTCTCTTCCATCCAGTGAAGATCTCCTGGAGGCCATGACCGAGTTTTGTCCCTTGACATGGTATCCTTCCAGAGCGTTATCCTCTTGGAAGCCATGATCAAAAAGAAGTCATGAGCATAGTTTCTCTTCTCTGTGGCAAGCTCATTAAAAAATGAAACAGAGGCCACTAGATTTCATGCTGGGGGCATGTCACGAGCATAGTTTCCCTTCTCTGTGGCAAGCTCGTTAAAAAATGAAACAGAGGCCACTAGCTTTCATGTTGGGGGCATAACGAGCATAGTTTCTCTTCTCTGTGTCAATCTCGTAAAAAAATGAAACAATCACCTCTCCCTTCAAGTTGAGTCTTTCGCCAGATCTCGTAGATGTCGAGTCGAGTCTTTTGTTAGGTCTCGTTTTTTAACCTTCATTTCATCCACCTGTATCCTTTTTCTCCATCTAGCACAGAAATCGGTGACAACCTCAAAGTTGGTGAATGAATTGAAGCTTGGGAGGCATGTCTCCAGCCTTTGATGATCATTCTGGAGTCAAGCCACCAGCTTTCAAGCTGGGGGCATACCGAGCTTAGTCTTTTTTCTTTCTCGTACTCGTAAAATACATGAGAATGCAACCGGGTAAACTTTTATCTCTTTTTCGGACCCGTACGGATACGATCACACGAAAAAGGAACCCCCCTGGAGTCTCCTTTAAACCTTTTTCAGACTCTCTAAATATGAAAATATTGTCGAGTGACCTTGCTTCCTTTCACACTCGTTTAAAGGTCAGAAAGGGCGTCTTTCGAGCGATAGTTTAACCCTTTTTCGGTCTCGATGGACTACTGTACGAAAAAGGAACTGAGAGAGTTCTTTTTTAAGTGCTTTTTCAAACTCTATAATCCCAAAAAACCTTCGAGTTTTCTGTCTTTGGACTCGTTAAAGCACACATCAACAGGCCCATATGGGAACAAACCCTTACTTCTTCTGGTTCGTTAAATAAAGGAAGAGGAACTTACCGAAGGTGAGTTATATAGAGCATGTGTTATCCTCCTCGAGCTCGTTAAATTAAAAAGAGGTACTCATCTATCTGGATGGGGGGAAAATTGAAAGGAGAAAGCCAAGCAGTCTCTTGAGAACACCATCTAGCAATTCTTAGAATCGCCCTTGAACACGGCACTTTGTCACTTTGCACATATCATAATTCGTTGAACCTCTGCACTGAGTCAATCCTTTGAGTTTCCTTTCACTCCTTTGGGTAACCCGACGCAAGTCGTCGTATCCATTGCACAGTTTTGGTCCATATCATGTTTTGCTGTTGTGCCTCAGTGTTCAAGGGAAGTATCTGCCTCGAGAGTCAACCATCCCAAATATCTTGCCTCAAAACCTGTCTCAGTCCATATCTGTTTGATCTACCAACTGCATCTCTATGTCTATTTCATGTCATTGATGGGGGATACATCAAGGCCCTCCCTCGACAAGTCTATTCCTGTCGACTTCAACACATTATCTAGGAACTAGACTTAGAAACTATTTATTACTTTGGGACCTGCATGCCTCAATGCCAGGCCTCCTCACATTCGACAGTAGGTTTACATTATTGACCTCTGATCGAATGATTCCACGAATGTTCGACTTCAGATCATTTATTCACGTTTGGTGGAATGTACTGGGATACCTTGGGAATCATTGACATTAATGGTGATCTCCCTCGCACTTGTTAACGGTTTGCCTCATTAATTGGTAATCAAGTGGTTTCTGCCGTGTTTGACGCCAAAACATCTATTCACATGGTTAGAATCGTATCGCACGGGGATTGGTAAGAAGACCCTGGGTGGAGTAATTCACCTTGATATATGTTTCGCCCAGGTTGCGAAGGAGTTCTGGACAAAGAATACATACATTGCTACATAGATACACTTTGTATTGGTCTTGGCTATGTTTTATCATCTCGTAGATCCACTGTATATTCTTCGTGGCTACGATCAGTCTGAGTTATCACAGTATAGATCCACAGTGTATCTTCGATGGCTATACCCTTTTTTAACCGATATGATTATGGATCCGCAGTGTACTTTATGGCGGCCATATCTTGCAAGTCTTGATCACCCAAGCATAGGTATGCCTGCCTTGGATTTTGGAATATGTCATGATATTTGTCGGATGTTTGTGTGCAGCTTTCGTCAGGTTCTCCGAGTCTATACCCTTGCTTGAACGTCTGCAAAGTATTTCAGCCATGAGTTTGTATCTTCTGGCTTCATACTTTGGGGGGCATTCTGTTACACGTCAAAATTGCTAAGTATCGCATTGTCCCTGTCAATCATCGTAACTGTCGCATCTTCCCTACATCTTTCGCAAGTGTCGCAAGTTGACCACTAGTGTCGTAAATGATGTTCAGACATAATGTCGTGATAACGACACTAAGGAAGCACTTATGACACCTCATATGACTGATTTGAAGATCAATAACTGATCCACTGGAATCAAATAACTCTTGACACCTGAAAGAGACCCTGAAACAGTGGTTTGGAAGGGGAACGCTCCTCTAATACAGCTGGAGAAGTGTTGGCGCTCCTCTACCATGATTCAGAAGGGTTATAATGCCCTTCAGCCCTTCTGGAGGAGCACTTCTTACCTTAAGAGCGCTGGCGCTTTCCCAAGGCACATCAAGAGTGCTATAACGCTCTGATACCCCTTTTGGGGGAGCGCTCCCTATTCTGGGTCAATTGTTAACCCGTTGAGTCGAATGAGGAGGAGATCATTCGAGATTAGAAGGAAGTTGTGCTCGAATTCTTCGTTTCGTCAAAATATCCCTGATCCAAGGAGATGGTTCCTAACTGGTTCTAAACATAACTCAAGAGGTTAGGCCTTTCCCAACCTATATAAAGAGGCTCTATGATGGTGGAAAGGGGGAAGAACTGAACATATGAAACTTATGATCTTGGAGGAAACCGACAGTCAGCCAAAGAGAAGTGATCAGTGAAGCTGTTGTTATCTAGGTTGTGGATCTTTCAGGGAAGGGTTGGACGAAGAGGACTTGACGAAGCTGTCGCATTCGCATCTACGATTGTAAGTACTGTTGTCGTCATTCTCATAAATATGACACGCTTGGCCTGTTTCTTTCTAGTTTGTGTCTGATACCACATGAACTTATCATTTATTGATAGATCTATTTTCAAGCTAATGTCAATAGAGTAGGAAGTGGTCGTACCTTGTTTTGTCTACAGACCTCAGCGAGGAGCAAAAGGATTGGAGCGCAACTCGGAGTGTGCAGGGACAAACGTCGATTAAAAGGTACTTTTGTTATTCTCCCTTCTCATGCATTAGGCTTAGATAGATTTGAAAGGAAGTCAGTGTCCACGTTAAGCATTTTTCTGTCTAGGGTTAAGGTCAAGCCTTAGAGGTGATCTACCTGTCTGCAGGGCGATTTTCCTACAACAATTTCTATAAGTAATTATTTCACCGGGAGTACACCGTTTCAAGGATCTTTCATCAAAACATTGTTATGCTTGAATCTTGTGTCTTCTAAAGAATCAAATGAATAGTGACTTACTGTAATTATAAAAATTATCATTTTTAAGGCATTCTAAAGCAGTTTCTCTTGAAACTCTTCATCACTGTATAAGGAAGTGATACCATAACTATCAAGCCTAGAGGTCTCTGGTACAGTTTTATCAAGAAACCTGAGTAAGTGAGTCAAGTGTTTTTATCAAAGAGTAACAAGGAATTCTAATTAACAGTTAGTCATGGAAACATCACAATAATTACAAAATAAGAAAGTGAGTTGAGCCTAGAGATACCTTTCTATTTTTTCTCGATGGTACCATCCACTACACACTAAATAACTTTATTATATCATATCTTTAGATAGGCCATGTTCGCTTAAGTACCCCTTACATCAGGACAACCACTAATGATATAAGAAAAATTCATCCTCTAACATAAATACCATCCTAATTAAAAAGAAAAGAAAGAAAAAGTCGTTTCGGAGTTGTTCCCCCATCTTCTTGCATAAGTAATCTTATACTAAAATCTTAAAGGATGGAGGGCCAGTCTTTGAGGGTTTAAGAGGCTAACCCACCGAGATATTGAACAGGCATGCTGGCAGTGGGTACCAGCCTGTGGTATGACTAGGTAAACCCACCGGAGTATTGAACAGGCTTGTTGGCAGCGGGGAATTCTACCTAGTGAGGATGATGATCTGACAAAAGTGAATAATAAATCTAAACTTGTCCTGATGTATGACATTACTTGCAGACAAAGATGACATGAAGTATGTGTGGTTTAGCTAAGGTTAATGAATCTCATAAACTTTCCATCGGGGAATGACTCTAAGACTATCTTGAAACTCTCTTGCCTACCTCTTCTTATCTATATATAGGATCTCTTATCCTATAGGTGGGGCCATCTCCTAACTGTCTCGTCAGACCAATTTGTGAAATTTCATATTTACACTTGACATACTGTAAATCTTTGGCTATTAGGGGATACTAACTAGTTTCCTATACTTTTGATTGTGAGGTGTCACAATACTTAGGTGTGGGAGAGGGGTTCATGAGCTGACAAATGATCATTGCCTAGAGAAAGGAGTCTTTGCAAGAATTTTTGTATTATTACCATGATACATGTTATTACATTGATAGTCATGTTATTTTTAAATGCTTAACTCTTGTGTGTTATACATTACTGAACTCATTCTTAACAGACCACTCTTTATTGGTTATCTTCCATTACAAGTTGCATACTATAGGTTTGACAATACATGTTTTATGTTTTCTATAACCCATTCATTATAGGTTTTGACACTATATGTCATATACAAGAAGAATGAGTAAGCATGGAGAAATCTGCCTCTGCTCATTAACCACTATGGTTGTCAAAAATACTTCAAAATTGCAGGCTATCCATTAAAAGAGGTGAAAATGCACTTAACACAGGAGTATCGAATGAAGTACCAGATGAGGTGTTGGATGCAATGCCATTTGAAGTGCCATTGCATTGCATACCAGTAATTGTCCTAGATTCCAGGGAAGCAGAATTCAATCACATTTAATTAAATTTGTTACAAGCATTGATTAAAAGATGCTTCATATGGTTATGATCAAATGTCCAAGTCAAAAGACTTGTACATTGATCTAAGTACACACCACTCCATTTCTCTCAATATTTCCATCAAATTCGAATCTCTCACATATGGCAGCTCACGTACACATGTGGGCAATGTCCTCCACCATAAGAGAATCCAAAATCGGGCTACGCACTCTATTCTTTCATTTTCCCTTGCCATTTTCTCTGCCCTGCGTTAAGGAATTGCGCCCAACCTCTGTTGAATTTTCCCTCTGTTCTAATCGCACTTAGACTGTGTTAAACCCGTGCCATTTGTTGGCCTATTTTCACCCTTGCTTGGTAAAATTTTCCCTTTGTTCCAATTGCATGCAAACTGTGCCCAATTCATGCCTCTGTGTGGCTTGATTTCTCCCTTGCTTGGTGAATTCAAACCTTGTCACAATGCCCAAGAGATATGAACCCTCCTCTTATGCAGACTTGTTTTCCATTCCAGAATTCGCACAGTGTAGGGAAGTGTTCTTGCATGTTGGCTGGGGTCCATTTCTTTCCAGTTTTCAAGGCCATGATGATGGTCTGTCTATGCAATTTGCAGTTAGTTTTGATGGCAGGATAGCACATGTAGGGTCTCTCAATTTTGCAGTCACAGAAGAGTAAATTGTTGCTGCAACAAAACTTCCAAGAATGGGAGATAGGTGGTTCAAGAATCATCAATTGCAGTGCTAAAGTTAAAACAGGGTGTTTAAGCCCAAATTCGAGAGCATTTCAGGAGCGAAAAGGTATACTAAGGAGTGGATAAATCCAGAATTGGTCAATCCCCTTGTCGTCATCACATGGTTAATTACATGTGAAGGTAGATACTCCACCTTCAAAGCTTGTCACTTTAGATTGCTGGCTCATTTTCTTTTCAATAAACCTTTAAACTTCCCTTTTTATTTTCTCAAAATCTTGGAGAAAATGTCCTCTCAAGTGAGGAAAAATGTGACCAACCCCCATAATAGTCTCTTCCACCATGGTTTGATCAAACTCCTCATTCTTACCAAACTAGAGAAGTAGGGGCAAATTTGGGATGCCTTTATCTACCAATTTGCAAATCCTCACTTGATAGTTAAGACCGGAAAAAATCCACTTAGCCTAAAAAATATCTCTCCATCCAAGCCTCACTCTCCAAAAACTCAAAACTCCCTTGCACAAACTCCCTCTTTGCTGGAAAAAATACCAAAAGCTTGTTGATATTCCTACTTGTTCATCGGGGAAGAAGACCAAGAACAAAGACCAAAAGAAGCCTATTGTTGACCCCCAAATGCCTTCATTTTCTCTTGATCCTACACCTAAGAAGCCCCAAGAAGTAATGAAGCAATACTTTCCCATCATTCCCACAAACATGAGAGGAGCCAACCGATTTGGTAAGGGACCTTTTCGGAAGAGTACCTGGAACATAAGAATCAAGCCTTATGCCAAGCCTCCACCTACTTCAGATCCTATATAAGTATCCTCCGACCTTGAGAGCCCTCATAAGAAACCTAGAGAAGTCTTTGCAGATCGATTAGAGCCACTAAGGAAAATGAAATTAGAACCTACCTCACCTTTCTGATATACCATCACACCTACTTCACCCATGCCCACTCTTGATCCTAAATTTGATAAATTGACCACATCTCTCAAAGGACCTAAGCCTTCCTCGGAGATCACTGATTTTTCCCCAACTTTAGAGGAGCTACAAAGGGGAAACCATCAGCTTCTCCAACAATTAGAAGAGAGGAAGACAATAGATGCACACCTTCATCATGACAATGCAGTCCTTCAGGCAAAATTTAACTCCCTTCAGCAGTTGGTCGATGGGATGACCCAATATAACGTAGCTTAAGAGCACAATTAAAGCAACATAAGAGGCATAAGGCTAAGCCTACACAACAAGAAGGAGAGGCTTCTAAAGATTGGCCCTCCTCAGCAAGCCTAGTTCTAAGGGATGACTTCTTTTTGTTTGCAGTGGGACCTGCAAGATCGTCGGTGTGGGGGTATGTTGAGCCCAAGATATTATCATCTTCATGATGTTATTATACACTTTTTTCCATATGTATATATGCGTTTTTAATCTTTCAAAGGAGTTTTTTGAAGAATTTTATGGTAAAATGATACGATCAGCATGAGGTACGTATAATTCATGTTTTGTGATCCAATCAAGTTTAATTTATAATATTTTATGGTTTTCAAGATTTAATTCATTTTTTTCTGTTGTTACAAGGAAAAACGCACTATGTTTCTTGGTCCAACACTTGTTCTGGCACTTTATCCAGAACTTGTTCTGGTACTTGATCCGACACTCGTTCTGGGACCCAGTATTGCACAAAAACACAAGGCAAGTTGGCAGTTATGGTATTGGAAGCCAATGGTGGACAAATTGAGCACATGGGTTTTGTTTGTCATCGCCACCTCCAGCTACTAAGCTCAAGACAACTCGATTTCACTTGTCCAAAGAGGGCTCTCATTGGGTTCCTTTGTTTTGTTAGTTATTGATGAATTTAATGTAATTTGTCAAATTTAGAGGTGGTTCGACCCTCCTGTGGTTGACCACCTAAGTTGTAAGCTTATAAATACCAATAGGATGATCATTAGATTGTTAACCAAGTAGAATAAGCATCAGAATTGCCAGAAAAATGATTTTTCTTTGTTTCTAGTTTTACATTACCAGAATAGTGCCAAAACTGAGTTTTTGAATTTTTATGGTGAATTTGGTCTGCTGAGGTCATGGTGTGCTTTTAGAGAGTGACCATGATTTTCTGGGAGGCCCACCAGTAGTCTGGTAACTGTCTTCATGTCTATTTTTCATTTTTCTAATTTAAATTGTCTTTTAATTTTCCTGTGTATGTATATTTTTATTTAATTAATTAGTTTGTTGTAGCTGAATTGTTTTAATTGTTTTGCAGGTTAGATGTTGATACATATTAGAATGTGTTGATTTTATAGATTAGAAAAGGATTGCAAGTCTCTAAGTCTCTTTACTAATTTCATGTGCAATTAAAAAGTCTCTCTCTCACTATACTAACCCCGCATGCAATTAGATGTTAGATTGTGCTTTCTTTTATATTTTTACAGTCAAGCTTAGAACAGATTTTTAATTAGAACAGAGTATAGTTTTAATCTGAGTTTATTCTGACAAAGATTGATGGATGGATAGATTTGCTTCCATTTTTTGAATCATAGCTTGTTACTTCAGTTTTAGATAGATTTCACTTGCTTATTTATTGGTTAAATGTAATTGTCAATTCACTTTTTAATATCATGTTTTTAATTTCTGTTTTCAGTCATTTTCTTATCATAGATTGAGTGATTAAACTAGACATAGTATAGTTTCCTTTCACGCAATTTCCTTTCATAGATTAAGATGCAATTGAATGTCTTAATTGGATAATGATGATCTCATCATGATGTTGATGGTTTATACATGAATATGTAGGGTATTTAACATTACTTTTATCATGGCTAAGTTTTCAGTGGACTGTTTACTTCACACCTTTCATTTTGCCATTGAAAGTAGTATCAAGCTTATACCATTAGAACTGTCCTTTGTTCTCAAGTGTCATCGAGATATCATCTGTCACCACCAAAGGCATTCACACAAGCACCAACATTACATTTGAGTGTTTCATAGATTAAAGATAGTTTCTTGCTTTCGTAGATTAGAAGAGATAGTTTCTTGTTTTCATAAGTTTAGTTGATAGTCTTTCTTGCTTTCAACATAATAGATTTCCTTTCATGCATTGCATCGAGCATTTAAATTTCCTTTCATTCATTGCATCGAGCATTTAAATTTCCTTTCACGCAAGAGAAATAGTTTTGCATTAGGCATTTAGTTCACTTGCCTCTTAGGCTAGGTAATTGTTCAATGAGAAGTCTTTGCTTAATTGTCTTTTGCTTTATGCTTTTGCTTGCTTGTTTATTTTCTTTAATAGGGTAGTTAGGTGTTTTTGCTTGCTTGTCTATTTGCTTTAATAGGTTAGTTAGGTGTTTTTTCTTGCTTGTCTATTTGCTTTAATAGGTTAGATAGGTGCTTTTGTTTACTTGCTTATTTATTTGCTTGCATAGGGTAGTTTCTCATTGAATGTAGGTTGGCAAGTTAAAGGTAGTTTTCTTTCATCATTTTCTTAGTATGCTTAGTAGTTTACCTTTGCTTACTGTCATGAACTAGTTTTCTTTACATAGAGTTTTCATTTGCTTTCTTAGGAACTATCCATCGGTCCTTGGCCCAAAAGTACTTAGGTTACCTAGTTTCAATTTGCTTAGTAGGGTTTGTTCATTAGATAGGTTTGCTTGAGTAGATGAGCCCTAGATAGCCGCTTTCCTTAGTTAGTATACACTCCTACCAACCTTTTTACCTTTGGCATATATTTTTCTACAACTCTAAGTTTACTTACCCCGGGTTGACAATTTAATTGAGGGTAGTTTAGTGTCTTTTTTAGTACATATAAATCACCTAACAGTTATTAAAGTAAGTTACAACCATTTAATATAGCATTAAAATCTCATAAAGCAATTATAAAGGATGAATTATATTTTGTCTTACGTGCTTCTGTCAAATGCTAATGTTACGACTTCAATGGTTAATGGTTTTTAGTCATTTTGAAGCTAGTCTTAAGACATTTTATGTGAAGTATTTCTATATAAACATTGATGTTATAAGATTTTTGTTTACTTCATCATATTCAAAACATTTCTTTACTTAAGAAAGTCAATGGTTTTATGAAGTGCTAACCAAAAAGTGCTCTTGCAAATATATAGTTTTCCTATTGCTTTGTTCCGGGTAGGTTCACTTCTGGCATATTACGTCTTAATTGGTTATTTAAACTGGACTTTGTGATTGTTGGTGACTTGTGAGAGGGTAACTTTTACCTAGCTACTTTCCCTTTCCTTCTCAAAACCCCAGGTCACTGGGGACGTCTCCCCTGGGCCTACCACCCTAAATAGAAAGAGACATCCTATTGAGGTGACAGTGATAGGATTAGTCTCCAATTATGCCAATTTCCTTTCCTTTTACCTTCTCTACTATCAAAGTACAAATTGTACGATAACAGTAACAAGATTCAATATGATAACCCCAAGACCTTAGAGGAAACCATAAGGATAGAAATTCATCTTTATGAGCAGAGAAAAGGAAGGCCAGTGTTCCAAAAGTCTTGGATTGACAAGATGAAAGGGGAAAAGGATCAAAGGAAGAAAGGTTTTAATCCACCCTTTTTCAAGAGAAACACCCAAGCAAATCAACAAGTTCAAGCATCCCAAAATGAGCATGAGGATGCATATTCATTTGGGAAAAGGCTGAGGTAGCAGTCTGTACTGTTGGACAACTGAGAGGGGGGGGGTTGAATCAGTTGTTACCATGCTTAAACAATTATGCTTCTTTTCAAAAAAAAACTTTACAGGGCACTCTATGATGATGACAATCATGCAGGGAAATAAACATTGACACATTCAGCATCAGTCACATATATGAGAAACACAGAGACAGATATTTCCTGAGGAAACCCATACAAGGTAAAAACCTCTTTTTATTTATATGATAAGTATTATCTACATTCCTTACATTATCATACATATGAGCACCAACTCATCGTGAGGCTACAACCTCTGTTTTTGCAAGCTGCAACTTGTTGAGAGCAACAACTCTCTGTTTTCTCTAGGACCCACTAGAAGGGAGCACCAACCCCCTGGTTTCTCTAGCACCAACTAGAAGGAAGCACCAACTCCCTGGTTTCTCTAGCACCAACTAGAAGGAAGCACCAACTCCCTAT
>JZKD02S1905630.1:244585-262998 GCA_000966675.3 Picea glauca | reverse complement strand
TCAGATTAAGTCGCGATTCTGCATATCGTGATTTCGAGAGGTTAGGGAACCCCGTTCCTTTGACTCTCCAGTCAGCGAACTGATGATCTTTCCCCATGTGTCCTACCTGATGATGTAGGGTCCTCCTTCTTTCAGGATTTTGTGAGCCCGCTACTCCTTGCGCGTTAAAGAACGTGTAGTTTCTCCTTGATCCGATGATGGTCGGATCCTGCACTTGGATTTAATGCCTGAGATCTATCCTCCTCTTTAGCATGCTCTTCTTGTCTACATTGAGATCTGACAGCCATCGAGAATTCTGAATTGTTGATCCAACGATCACGGTTGTTGCTCTTCCCCGATTATCACTGCATTGTTGATCATCGTTGTTTTACTCAAGCCATCATCATTGTTGTACTTGCCATCAATGAAAAGCATACGCTGCCTATAAAACATGCCAACAAGACAAGCTCATATAAGAGAGACAATGAGGTTCTCAATCAAGTAGGGAAGATCTTGGGGGATGAACAATGTCTTTAGACTTGAAAGGAGAAAGGGATGCAAACTCAATATGAAGTGAATAATTTATCCAGAGTAACTTTGCTCTCAAAGTTGAATTCTTCTCCTATTTTCCTAGCTTGGATATGGTTGATTTATAGCCTTCAAGTGGAACTAAAGGGCCAAGTAGGAACGTTTCTAGTACACAGAAGGTCAAGGATCATGGATCCCATGACATGACATGAAAACCGACATTATTTTTTAATTTTGGGAAAAAAACCCAATGTACACGGGCTGTAGTGGTGCAACCTGTGTATACGCATGTTGTATAGTGGTTATGGTGCATATATGTGGAAAAATATTTTTTTAAGCTCTGGGATTTACAAAAAGGGACTTCAAGTTTGCATAGGGAAATGGAAAAAGGCCTTCTGAGAAAATTTTCATAAGGTGAGGAAAATCTTGCTATAACAGATGCCCCCTAATGTGTGAGGTCAGAGGAGTATCTGCGATGGATGAAATACATTATAATACCCAGAAGTGGAGTAATGGAGACCCAGCTGGAAAATCTAGTTACTCATGAGAATATTACAATCTGTACTGACTTTTCACACATGGATGCCAATTTGAATTACACTGCAGATCCATGTGAAAATACACCAAAAATTCATTCATGGCCATGAATAGACAATAAAAAGGTGGCTACATGCCAAAGGTTTTCATAGTCATGAACAAGGACTAGTAAAACTAGTCTCAAAATCAATCTGAAGATATATGTATACAATGGAGTAGAATCTGATCCCCCATGATCACTGAAGTCACATAGGTATTGGTCCAATGAAAGATAGCAATAGCTCAGGAAAGATGTGACTATGAAATGATGTCTTCAAGTGTTCTACACGATCCTCCAAAAGTGCAAGCCTTCATCATGTGAATAAAGGAGTTGAGGTCAAACACAATGAGACTTTGTTTGATTACCAGTCATTAAGGTATATTGTTAACAAACATGAGACAACCTACCGATAATGAAAGTAGGTATCAAGGCACCGAGTACATTCTTACAAGTATGAATATAGGTGTCTAGGTCAAACACTTGAAGAATCCATCGATCAGGGGACATTGAGGTGTTCCCAACTACCGATGGTGAGAGAACCTACCACTAATGACTGCAAGCCTCTAGGTACTCATAGGACTCTAGGTCTCGTTTCCAAAATAGATGAGTTGAAGTCGATAGAAGGAGACCCGCTGAAATGAGAGCATTGAGGAATATCTCATCATTCAGCATGAGGTACAAATAATGAGCTTGATGATTTGGAGGAAATTAGATGAATAACATGTTCATGAAACAATGATCCTGTGCTTTTTTCACGTGTGCCAGATGCAAGAGGTACATGAAAAAGACCCTCTGAATAGCAGCCAATAAGGAAAATTGTTGAAAAAGGAGAGGAAACCACCAATAAGACTAATGGCATCCAAGACACTGCATGAATCCCAATGTGTGAATATATTTATTGATGTCGAACACAAGGGAAACCCCCCAGTCAACGACCAATGATGAAATGTCGACTGTTGGGTTCAAGGTTACCTACCAATGATGAAAGTAGGACCAGGGTGAACAATAGGACTACAAATTCATGTAACTCTAAGACATACTGAGGGTATGGCCAACATGAAAAGTCAATATTTCTAAGGAATGGATGACATAGATTGATAGACATCCTTTGAACAAGAGCACGAGACATGTGGAAGACTCAGGAAACATAGACTCAATGATGAAACTTTGAGATGCAGGAGGCATCAATCAAACTCTCCATAGGGACTGGAAGAGTAACCAGACAAGGGAGTAAACTCTACATAACGAGCTCAGCTTCCTAAGGTCACACTAAACCCAAAATTTTGATGAAAAGTGGACTAAAAACTTTTATGCTTTGTTCAAAGGCAACACAAATGCTGCCAATATAAGATAATATTCTTTTCCCACCCGGTTTTTTTTTTTCATAGTCAAATGAATGCTACGATATAGAGAAGGAAATGAGTGTCGCACGTAAGCAACTAGTTCTAGTAGTTGAACATGCCTATTCTCAATGAAAGGAGGTGCATGCGGGATATGGACACTCGGGGGAATGTTTCCTCTTGGGTATAGGGTATCAAGTTGTGAATGATATAAACAAGGCTCTGCTTGGATGATGATGAAAATTGTTGAGGTGAAAGGATTATAACGCAAAAGCGAGAACTAACAATAGGCTCAATTCTGCAAGCAAGAGAATGAGATGCAATTACAACTTAATGCCAAAAAAATTCCTTTTTTGTAATCTTAGTCTACTTGGTTTGAAAAAGGGGTAAACTTGCACCAAATAGACATCCTTTCAAATCCAATTTGCGTGTGTGAAAGAGACAAGTTCACTCGACAATATTTTTTCTTTTTTAGAGAGTTGGAAAAGAGCTTAAATTAGACTCATTGGGATTCCTCTAGGTATAGTTCATCATGTTTATGAGTAACAAATGAGATTCAAACATAAAGTCATGTATTATCTATAAGGGACTCTCGATCCTACAAACAAAAATATCTAGATGGGCACCGAATGAAGCAGGGGATCTAACTAGGGTACCCATGTTTGGTAAGTCTCTACCATTCGATAACGAAACTTCCAGTTGTATATAGAAGGTTTCGTATCTCTATTAAATGAGTTTCTACCTAAGTCATACGAGTTGCAGTCATCGGATGATGCAAGTGTGCATGATGGATTGGATACCTATCCTATATGTTGGGTGACAAAAATACTTGTCCAAAGTTACGAACGGGCGACATGGCACTGAAAACCACAAGAATCCTTGGATAAAACCACCAAAACCAGCTCCATCCATTGTCGTATTAGTCCATTAGGCCAAAATGTTGTATGAAACTATGTAAAGTGGGTAAATTTTTTCTATAAATAGTAAAAAAACCAATTTTACTATACCATTTGTATTTTTTACCCAAATAGTGTATTTTGGACCAAATTGCCTCCGAATTTCAAATGCTGACTGTGGGAGCTACAAGTGACAGAATCGACAACCATCTAGTCCAGGTAATTCATCTTACTCCCCTCTTTCTTTCTAGTGGATTAAATTTTTTAATCAGACCTCCTTTTTTAAGTTATTTAGGGTGCAACTTAGAAACTAAGTTGTACAAGGGCTACAGATTATCGGGTCATGTATACACATACCTATACATGAATGTTTGGAAAACAACCAGTGTATAAGAAACCCTATACATGACTGTGTACACTCTAGCTCATGTACATGTCCGTGGATAAGGTTTTTTAAATTTTTCTAACTCAAAAAATGGTTTGAATCTTGTAGGATGGTGCTAGAGTGGAGAGAAAGGGAGCATGAAGAGGTGGATGTTGCAGTGGAGAGAGATCAAGGGGCCCAAATGGCCTTAAAAATATGTGGGCTATACAATTTTTGGGCTCTCAAAGGTATGAGGGCTCAAGTGAGACTACTTCAATTGCTTGTGAACTATTGGGATCTAGACACTGAGACCTTCAACCTTGATGGAAAACCATTGAGGATTGAAGTTGAGTACATGTAATTCTTGATGGGATTGTTGAGCTAGGGTGAGGTGGTCAACTTCAAATCTCGGGGAGCTGGGAGTGGCATGAACATAGAGGATTACATAGTCACTCATTGCATTGCAGGGACTGAGAAGGTAGGGATCCAACTCCCAATCAGAGTGATCAACAATCCGATTCTTAATATTTTTGTCCTAGTGTTGACACAGATCACAGGGTTGGACTCTTTGCACCAGACATCGAGGCCACTTATTTTCTATTCATTGGAGTGCTTTCGACCATGGTTTACGACTGGTGCACCTCACTATTGGCCAACATGAAGAGCCAATTGACATAATGAAAACTGGGTAGAAAGAGCTACTTTAGGTTCATGTCTATCCTTTGTATTTTTTTCTTTGAGCGGGTTCCATGTTTGGGCCCTAGATTTGATATTGTTCCGTATGGACCTCATGATCTAGCCATGGCACGGTGGACCGAGGTGATGAGGCGGTAGGGGGGTGGTAGGGTTCCAACACCCTAGAATGATGGGTTTTTCTTCTGGTGGAGTCAATAGGTGATGGATATGGAGGACTACCCTTACACAGGGATTGAATTTAGAGGATATTCGTACATGTAGTTACCACCAGGTTCCTCCTACGGAGACACAGGTATGCCAAAGTTTTTTGAATATTTCATTTTTTTGTAATTTTGTATAAGAAAACAAAAATATTTTTGGATGATGTCAAGTATAACTAAACATGTGTGTGACATAGACGTGGGTCCATGATGGTCGGATGATCCTCCATGACACCACCGGAGGCACTGGGGGGATGAACCGGTAGGAGGGGATGCTGATAGACTGCTTCAAAACGTGCAGGGAAACCTATCTCATTTGACACAGAGGATTCCCATGGTCTAGGTGGAGTATCCATTGGAGGTGATGCAACGACAGGTGGTAGGTGTGCCCCATGCTTGGGTACAACTCTTTTGACATCTTGCGAACACCATAGTACACTATCATGACACTCATCTAGTACCACAGGCGTAGATGTCGTGACTATTATATGATCAATCATTTATATATATTGAGGGTGTGAGCCCCAATTTTGTACTATAACATCATATTTTTTGGAGAGATGAAATATATATAAAAACATTGATCTTTGACTTTACTTATGTTACAATGTGTACATTGATGAAAGGTTTTTCTTTGCTTTAGTTATGTGACAAATTCCAATCTAAAACAAAATTAGCATATGCATCAGATACATAATTAGAACTTCTAGGTATGTGATGATAAGTAATCAAATCAAAATGTCATTCTAAAAGTCATACTTGTAATAAATGTCGAAGTAGAGTAAGGTCACGCACATGGTAACTATCGTTCAACTGACATACTACTAACTGGGAGTCCATGTGAACTTCGAAAGAGTGAATACCATGTGAAATGGCATTGCGCAAAAGTTTTGTAAGGAAACTATATTCGGCCACATTATTCATGGATGGCCCTAGGAAAAAACCACCTAAGGACACCAGTAGACCCTCAGGTGAGTAAACAACCCAAGCGGCGGAAGCCAAGTTCCATGTATGACGACTGGCCCCGTCTGCAAATCCTAAGTAGACCGAAGACTCCGTTGACATTTGCCAACCAAGGGAAAAATTGATAAGAAAGATGAAGATAAAAACAAAGGGAAAAGATATATACACTAAAATACATTAGTATACAAAGAGTTACGCCCCATCTTGGGGCTTAAGCGTAATATATTTTCAAATAGATCCCATTCTTGGGCTCAGCCAACATGTTCCCTTCATAATCTTCTAATTCATAGGATCCTTTTTCTAAGACATGTCACATGATATAGGGACCATGCCACATCGGTTTGAACTTTCCTTCCCCCAAATATTCTTTTCATTGATCATATAGAAGGACCAAGTCACCCTCAACATACTGTCAAGGAAAGAAAGACTTATCATATTGTACCTTGACACATCTTTTATTCGCTTCAATATCCATGGAGGCGTCTTGACATTACTCATCTAGACTCTCTAGGTGTACAAGGCATTGTTCAAGATCAAAAGTGTCAGGTAGGAGTGCAAGTGCCAATATAAGAGAAGGGATTTCACATTCAATAGGTAAGATCGACTCCACACTGCGTAATAACTGGAAAAGAGAAAAATCGGTGGAAGTTTTGACTGAGGTTCGGTATGCCCAAAGTGTTGGATAAAGCATGATATGCCAATCATATTTTCTCTGACTGATAGTTTTCTGCAAAATTGTCTTGAGAGACTTGTTTGCGGCCTCTACTTATCCATTTTCTTGGGGGTAGTAAGGGGAATAATGACCATGTCTAAAACCCATCTTTGATGCTAATTCTTTCATCATTTCATTCTAAAAGTGACTGCCATGATCAGTGACAATCTCACTCGGGATTTTGAACCTGGATATAATTTGATTGAATATAAATAACGAATGGCCTCAACCCACTTATTAAATTAGTCTATGGCCTCAACTATAGGAATGGCCTCAACCCACTTATTAAATTAGTCTATGGCCACAATAATGTGTTGATGCCCCCCTGCTAAAGTTGGGTTGCAATCCAAAAAATCCACCCCCCCCACTTGTTTTCTCTATTTTCCATGCACAGTAGGGTTGCAATATCTTTCGTACCAATACAACAAGTGCATCATATGGACTTTTACTGGGAGTAATGATTCCTGCCACTGAATGGAGAAAATGGAAACTATTGCATGCACAAATGTTTCAATTTCTGATTTCTGAAAGTGGTGAAGGGACCAATGGTAACGACTGGATTGAGAGGGGATGGATGCGAGATAATTTTTTGAGTGAAAACCTAGCAGGGGTGACACTTATTAACCGCCTTGATGCAATCTTTAAAAATAGATGGCCAAAAATAACCAGCTAGCAAAATTTTCCGAGTTGTCGCAAGCCCAGATAGATGACCACCACAAGCCCCACTGTTGCATTTGTTTAGAATAGAATCAACTTCTCCATGATTCAAACAATGACACAAGATATTGTCTACTCCTTGGTGATACTGAGTGTCATCGATGATAAGGTAGTTCTTATCTTGGTATCATATACATCGTCGGTCATCTCACGAGAGATGATGAGGGAACTTCAAAGTTTGAAGATAGACAACAATATCTCCATACCAGGGGTCCAATGATGAGACAAGGACAATGTGTTCATATGAAAATGAATCAACATGAATGACATCCTCATTTAACCAAGGGAAGTCAGATATTAACTCTGCAAAAACTAGTGACTTTTTGGAATTCGCAGAAGCAAAATCGAGATCGAATTCTTGTAGAATGGAAATCCATTTATTGTACTTTCCCCTTATGATATGCCTCATAAGGACGTATTGAAATGGATAGACATCGACAACCATAACTATTTTTCAAATAAATATATAGTTTCATAATCGTTGGATTGTGTGAACGACAACCAAAAATAGATTTTCAACATGAGAATATTTGAGTTCATGGTCGACTAAGTTTTGACTAAGATAGTAAATTATGTGCTCATGGAGCTTGTCATCCTCCTGAACCAACACCATACCAATCATCTCTTCAGACGCAGTGACATAAAGAAACTAATATCTACCATAGTCTGGAGACTTCAGCAGAGGCATCGATACCAATGCTTTCTTCAAAGGATCGAAGGATTCTTGGGCTCGCTCATCCTAGATAAAAGGAGTGTCCTTCTTTAGAAGACACATGAAACCCTTAGTAATATTGACATAGTTCACTATAAACTGTCACAAAAAGTTATCTTTCCCATGTAAACCTTGAAGTTGATGAATAGTGTGTGGGGGAGGCAATCGAAATATTGCCTCAACCTTTAACGAATCTACCATGATCCCATTCTCAAAGAATAAAAATCCTAGAAGTTGACTTGACCTAACACAAAATATGCATTTATGACGGTTCAAATGGATGATATAATGGAAACATATTTCAAAAACTAGTCGAAGGTGTTTAGGGTGATCCACTCTCTTACGAGAGTGAGTAGTGAGATCGTCAAGATAGGCTTCGACTATGTGCTTGAGATTGTGAAATGCAAAGGTCATAGCTTGTTGGAAGGTTTCTTCGGAATTCTTAAGGTCGAAAGGCATCTTCTTATATGAGAAAGTACCCCAAGGGAAAATAAATGTCTTCTTATGTTGGTCCTCAGGTTTAATCTGAATTTGGTTATACCCTGAAAATCTATCCATAAAAGAAAAAACTTTGCTTCCCATACATTCGTCGAGGATATAATCTATGAAGGGTGTCAGGAAGTTGTCTTTGGGACAAGATTTATTCAGGTCATGAAAATCCATGCATACATGGATTGTTCCTTTCTTTTTATTCACAGGAACGGGGTTGGATACCCATTCTGTCAAGGGAACTGGGTAGATAAATCCAACGTTAAGCAGTTTTTCTACCTTTGCCTTAATAGCAGGGGCCTTCCTAGGATTGACAGCTCTAATTCATGGTCGAATAGGTTTGGAATATGGGTAGGTTTTAATCTCATGTTTGAAAATCCGAGGGTCGATTCTTGGCATATGTTAATATGACCAAGCGAATACATTGCAGAAATATTTGAAGAGCTCGGTGTAGATAAGAATTTCTTCTGACGAACAATCTACATTGATGTATACATTTTCAACTTTGTTATGGATACAAGAGATATCGATAGTGATGGTAGGGGATATACTCACCAAGTTTCCTTGGGCATAAATGAAGTGCATATCAAGTGGAACTATGACGTGAACGACTATCTCACTCAAGGTAGATCTAAAATCATCTTATTCGATTATGGAAAGCTCTGGGAGAAAATAAGAGCTATGATGCATATCATCCCATGGCCTTTAAAAACCATTCATGGCCTCTATGATGTATTCATCCGAAGGTAAAGTCTCATCGATGTAGTCATGTGAACAAGACGATGAAGTGGCCCACACAGGCTATAGAATAGGATTCTCCTGGTTCGTTTGTGAGGTAACAGGATCCAAATCGGCAGAAGAGTCAAGAACAACCTGATATGCTATCTCTGATGTCGATAGTGGCATGGACATTCCAATATGTGACTAATTCTCACAAGACGCAGTTGAGGAAGGTAGGGTCCAAGGATCGTTAAAATATGAAGTGCAGAAAGGAACAAACCTCTTTGACGAAGAATACCTACTGGACATGGCGTATATATGATGAAATGATGCCATGAATTCGATGGTACCCATAAGGGATGAATACATTCTGACACCGATATTCTCAGTTGTCGGCTAAGAATTGTCGATCATGGGGATCGACGGTCCAACATATGCATTGGGGATAGAATATGCAAAGGAAAACTGGTTAATCACCATGATCTTCCCATCATGAGGAAAGCAAAGAGTGAGGAAGATAGGTGATATGATTGTAGTCATAAAATAAGTCCAATTGTGTCCTAGTAACAAGTTATAGTTGAGGGGTGCATCAACCACCTTGACATCCACCTCTACTGTCTTCCCACTTAATTGGACCGGGAAGGCAGGAAGAATATCTTGAGGGCAAAAGGAATGATCATCAAAATAAATTAACATGGTCGAAGACTGATAAAGGGTCGGAGAGCCGAGGTCTTTCCAACAAACTAGGGACATCACACATGTTGCAGTTCCTTCATAAAAAACAATACGTTTGATGGTATACTTTGAGTAACCCACGTGGATTTGGAATGCCACATGGTAAGGCAAGTGAGGCTTCACATATGTGATGTCAAACTTGATAACTTTAGAGACACAAGGGTCTAGAGATCCTAACATAGATAACAAGGAATTCCTCTGTGAGGGACAGATCTGGAGTACCTCCAGAGCCGACATCGCACAAGGGATTTGACCCAGATCCTCAACAATAGAGTAATTATGGGCGGCTCTAGGATTAGAATTGTGGGTAGAGTGCTTGAGTACTCCTTTCGGAATACAAGGTGGGTGCTCTATTTTTTCGATCTGTAAGGGCATCTCCAGAGGAGGGGGAGATTCTAGACCAGGTACAATCTGTGGAGAATTGTAATCATGAGATCAAGTGGCTACATTAACCTCATATTTAACCATATTGATGCATAAATGGTCACCATCTTGCATCGGTGGGTTTTGAATCCCATTCACCGCATTTCCGGCATTTGAGGAGATCAAGGCCATGTGTTGATTATGTGGAAAAGGATTAGTCAATACAGTGGGTAGTAGAGATAAAAGCCTCACAACTTCTGCAAGTTTCGGGCATAAGTGGGGAAGGTGATCGTCTATACAAATCTTGTAGGGAAACTTCACCTTCTACCTTTCTTTCTTACCCTCACCAACATTATTATTCGACTTATCATTATTACCATTGTCCTTTGGTTTATTATTATTCTTCCCACCCCTATGATTATTACTACGTCCTTTATTGTTATTCCCTCCTGGTTGTTGGTTACCATTCGGGTTGGTTGATGATAGCACATAATGTACATCCACCAACTGAGTGGGAATGGAGGACACAGAAAAATCAGGCCCTCCTACATACTGGTTTAGAGACAACTCTTTCAAATGGCTTGTCACCAAGTCTGCATATTTCACATTGGCAGAGCCTACAATGCCATCAACATGAGGCCCATGATTTTATCTAGGGTCACAGTTTGACCTCGGTGCGTATGGAATAATCTTGTATAACATCCCAAACTGAGCATATATAATATATAACTGTTGGGATTTAAAAATCACTTCTTCCTCAGATGTAACCCCGGATGTAGAAATATCATTCGAAATATAAGGTTGTAGAGACTTAAGGAACCACTCTAGCAGGAATTTTGGGGGTATGTAGGCCTTGATAAACCTTTTCCATCTATGCCACTCCTGGATCTGATCCGAGATATGGGTGGATTTATCCTAATGTAAGGTTGATAGAAGTTCTATGCCAACATCATAAAGAACTAACAATTGGAAGTGGTTGAGGAAGAATAAAACCATCTGATTAAAATTTTTGTATATCTCCCTTGGTATCTCGATGTACCATTTCATAGCGACCCCCGTTAGGGTGCATTAAAACAATCTTAACCAAGTAGAATCATCTTTAAGGGAATTCGAAGAGAACCAAAGGTGAAAAGTAATAGCGTGATCACCAAGATCCTCACCAGTTTTTCCTTTAAATTTTGGAATATTTGAAGGAAGCTTGGTGGGGATGGGGGGCCATGTTGGATCATGACACACATGATCATTCATTAAATTAGACAAGTATGGAAGATTGAGTGTATCCAGAAAAGGGAGACAGGGTTGCGACATCTGGCCCCAGGCTCCCTAGAAATATTGTTGTTGGGAAATCACAGCCCTTCCAGGGTTCTAGTAAGAACCATGGCCTTGTCTGGGATTGTAAGACCCTCCTCCAAACTGATTCATGAGGGGTTGGTTGGGAACCATTCCAGTAGGAATTTTATGATGAGGGTTGTAAAAACTTCCCCTAGTTGGAGTGGACCCAGATTGGGGGTTGCCCAAGGTATGAAAATGACCTCCTCCGGGTGTGAATCCAGAGGATAAACATGGATTCATCATGCCAGACGTGTCGGTCGAAATTGGTATAGAGAAGGTGGGTGTACAGGATAGAGCGTAAGTAATAGCTTGTCCACCAGGTTGGTTACTCCATCTAGAAGCATTAGGACTAGGATGGTTAATAGGAGGTAGGCCTCCAACTTTAGGAGTCATTTGTGGTACATGAGCACCACCAAACGAGAATGGAGTATGTGGAGGAACCATGCCCCCAAGTCTAATACTAGTATTCAGACTAGATGTTGGGATGGAGGATGAGAATTACGATGTGAAATTTGACATACCATAAGAAAAATGGGTGGAGGCCATAGGGATGGACTGAATATTGTATCTCAGTGAGTGACAAAGGGACCCAAAAGGGTTCATGGCTATAGTTTGAGTATTCACTATAAGACGGGCAGGAGTGATGATAGGAACCTTTGGCACTACAACCATTGTGGTTGAAGGTGTCGAAGGGGTACCATTAACTATGGTAGGTATGAGAGTTAAAGGAATCCCAATATCTTTCTGACTTGATTTAGTACTCATCCTTGTATGATCACAAGTCTAGTAAGTGGAGGTATGTGTACCATGTTTGATAAATTTACACCTTTTAGAAGGAAAATACTCAAAATGTGATGGTAATTGTAACAAGTGGCAAGACCTGCGGGGAAGTTGGTATAGCTCCATGATGAATCAAGACTCGAGATATACAAAAAACAAATCCTAAGGCCTACTAGTAATCAAAGAGCACACCAAAATAAAATAAACAAAAGGCCAATATGCACACAAATAGGATAAAGTGGTTGAAAGGGGCCTCCCTCCCTAAAGTAGGTATGCCTCACCCAAGAGGGGCCTAAGAATCCCTGCAAAAGATTAGAGGTATCAAAATCATTTATAAGGGCCCTCGTGGGCTTAACAACCAGTCGGTCAGATCCCCCCGGAGAGGTAATCCTGCATAAAGGTTGTGTGTTTTCTGACCCTTATCTAACCCAGGGTACCAGCAAAATAACCCCTGCAAGGAACCTATGTGGTACCTCTGTCAAGCAACTAAGAAACCATGATATAACCGATGTGCATGCGAATAGTCATAATTCAAGTCTACCATATGGGAAGGGTAACAAAGCCTGAAACCTCAAAAGCACCACCTCTCACATAGGTAAAGGTACTAGCAAGATCCCCATATATGAATAGATCCCCGAAAATATATCTGACGCTAAGAAGGTATTGGGGGGGTATCCCCTCAACCAACCTCATGCGACCTTGTTCTTAACTCCGGTGTAAGTAGAGCCTCCTGATGTCACCAATTATACAATCGATTTCACCACTCCCTTAGTCAGACACATGTGTTGATTTAATAGCCTTGGAGAAGTTTACTCACAAAATCCTATTCCAAGGCTCTAAATCCTAAGCTATTTTGTGCACCCTAGAAAATAAAATCATTTCTAATCAATTTTAAATTATCAGTGTTGCTTTTAGTGGCCTTTCTTACTCAAAATAGGTGTGGTCATGAAACTAATGATGTTATGACTCCGCAAGTAAAATAAATGAATATGAATAAAATGCAAAGACCTAACTTCAATTCCCAATAAATGATAAGCTTTCAACATGCAATTTTCAATTTAGTTCTGCAATTTCAAATAAGATGAAATCTTTCTATACATGTACTAAGATCAATGATAAGGACCCAAAAGATAAAATGCCAAGAATGCAAAATGATTAATATTTTTGTATTTTCAATATAAAAGAATGAAAATGCAAGGACTGAACAACAACTTGATATAAATATTCTATTGTATGTAAACATAGACAAACCAAGTAGGATATCAAGAAGAAAACACTCAGCCCAAGATGCAAGGACAATCAAATGAAAAGGATGATGAGAAAGGCACCGCCCGAAAATTCAACCAAAGAAAGGTTTCATATCATTCCACATACACTTAATAGTCATAACAAAGACCCAAGAAGACTCAACAACCATAAAAAATTACCCATCAAACATAAAAATTAGCAACCAAACAAAAAATAATGATGTACATGATTGTTCAGGAGAAATCCACATATATACTCCTCTTGCAGAAGGACAACACACATATGTACGTGACTGTCAGGTAAAAACCTGTGTATATGTGTTAAAAAACTGCCAGGCTAAGGAGAAGGCTAAGAAACTCAGACTCAAAATGAATAGAGGCTGTCAAGCAATCAGACGACAAGAAACTCAGTATAAACGAGAAAAATCAAAGGATAAAAACACTCCAAACCCCTAAAAGAAGATTCTATCCCTAGTATGGTCGTTAATTCTGTTACGAGGAATATCTCTCTATGGCTAGGGGTAAACCACAATAGACAAAAATGACTGTAGAAATCAACTCTAATCTCAGATATACTATATAATCAAATATACTAACAAGACAAAATAAAGAGCCTACCTCGTCTAGACGTTCAATGAAGTCCACCATTGAGCACTTGACTCAAAGCAATACACATGTAACTTGTCCTCAACAACCAAGAAACGCAAGCATACAGTGATAATACATAATGTTAGCAAATTAAATAGCATAATCCATCGACATTCATAAAAAATATGCCCATGGAATAACAATTCAAATATTTGCAAGATATTAATTGGACGAGAAAAGAGTATTTCTATTAAAATGTAATCAGCGGAAGTGAATGAATTACAAACTTTTGTGTCAGCACAGTTCAATATTGAGAAACTAAGTCCCTTCCAGCTGGGCCTCCACCAATTCAATCCTCCACCAAAGGCAAGCTCATATAAGAGAGACAATGAGGTTCTCAATCAAGTAGGGAAGAGCTTGGGGGGTGAACAATGTGTTTAGACTTGAAAGGACATAGGGATGCAGACTCAATATGAAGTGAATAATTTCTCCAGAGTAATTTTTCTCTCAAAGTTGATTTTTTCTCCTCTTTTCCATAGCTTGGATATGGCCCATTTATAGCCTTCAAGTGGAATTGAAGGGAAGAATCAGAATGTTTCCAGTATATGGAAGGTCAAGGATCATGGATCCGGTGACATGACATGAAAGCCTGACATTATTTTTTAATTTTGGTCACAAAACCCGATGTACGCGGGTTGTAGTGGTGCAACCTACGTATACACATGTTGTATAGTAGTTAGGGCACATATATGTGGAAAAATATTGTTTTTATCTCTGGGATTTGCAAAAAGGGACTTCAAGTCTGCATAGGGAAATGGAAAAAGGCCTTCTGAGAAAATTTTCATAATGTGAGGAAAATCTTGCTATAACAATAGTGGACTCTGTAAAAGACCACTTTATACCCTACATCTCTCATCTTGACTCATCTAAGAATATGTACGATGCCCTAACTAGCCTCTTCTCAGTCAGAAACATTGGACAAGTAATAAGTCTGAAGAATGAGCTTCATGACATGAAAATGAATGATGATGACATCATAACATCATACCTTGTGAGAATATCCCAGTTAAGAGATCAACTACAAGCTATTGAAGAAATCATTTCAGAGAAGGAACTAGTAAATATAGTACTTAATGGCCTTCCCAAGACATGGGATACATTTTCCAAAAGCATGAACATAAGAAAGGAGTATCCCACATTTGAAGAACTGTGGACTTGTTGTGCATAAGAAGAATCAAGGATTAGCACAAAAGAGAAATTCCAAAGGAAAGATGATGATCAAGCCTACACAACAAATTTCAAGAAATTTAGGAATAAGAAGAATTTTGACTCAAGGAAGAAACCAAATCAAGAGAAGGATATGTCAAAAATACAATGCTTCAACTGTCGAAAATATGGTCACTACAACAATCATTGTTTGGAGTTAAAGAAAAGGAAGGAAACACATGAAGCATCAGTTTCCGAAGAAAAGGAAACCTCAAAGAAATTCAAACAAGATAAAGCGGATTTCTTCTTCTAGTCAAGGTAATAATATTCTTCTGTAACATAGTCCTTGTACATACCATGTTTACATAGTTCATGTATATCTATTTCTTAGAAGATAAGATGGTCAGTGAAATGACAACTATGGAAGAATAACAAGATAAGGATTACTATTACGATGATCACTAGTCAAGTAATGTATTTGAAAAGATGAAGTATGTTGACAATCCTTGGTAACAATTCCTGTGGAAGCTATTATATAAGTCACAACTGCCAGATAAGCCGAAATCATAATCAAACTTGAAGAGACCCAGAAGAAGTCAAAATAGAAATAAGTCATCAATCAAGAGGAAATTAGAAAAATACTTGTGACACTTTGCAGAAGGAAACAAGGATACAGACGAAGCATGGACTCTCTTAGATAGAGGGAGTTGATTATAGAATTCCAAAAAGAAGAACATGCATTCATACATGAAACAATGATTAGGAGGGAGATAATTCTAAATTATATGATCCATTGAGTATTATGAAGTATATGTCCATGCTCCCATTGAAATTAACAACCATGATAAGCATCACGTGTTTATAAGAAGTCTTCTTCAAAAAGAATCCTTAAAGTATCCTTAGTTGTCCATCTACATCCATGATCCTATGATGAAATGAAGAAGTTGGAATCTTCAGGGAATGGAATCTATAGAAGACTCCATGGACCCAAGAGCTAAAGAGAAACATGAGGAAGAACATGAAGATTCCAAGAAAGAAAGAAAATCTAGAACAACCAGTTATTATATTGAGAATCACAAGAATACCAACTTGGTTTGAACCCACTAGAAGCAATCAAACAGAAGAAATGGAAGTTATGATAAAGAACAGTGCATGCAAGAAAATGTGAAAAATACTTTTGAATGGAAGCATTGCAAGATTTAGAGTTTCTTCCAGAAGGAGGGAGGAAAACTATAACGATATCTCACCAATATCCATGGATTGAAATTTACATGTAAAAGACCATTCTTCCCAAATAAAGAAAGTGAGAAAGAAGCTTATACCAGAAAGAGACCCATGTATGCAGATACAATAAGACCTTGTATGGATTGAAACAACCTGATGTAGAGTATATCATATACAACAGAAGCGTGGTGAAAACTTTCTATAATAAAGATAGTGTATTAGAATAGTTACTCAGAAATCCGAGATGATGGATTGTTAATCCATGGAAAACTCTCACGATGACATAAGAAGTGCCACTTGGATATGTTTTAGTTTGAGCTTTGCCATGATGTCATGAGCTAGCAGGAAACAAAAGTACTAAACTCAAACATGATGTATTGTAGTGATCAGAGCTATATGAATCCTTCAAAGAAAATCAATGTTCCATGATAGATCGAAGTGCATTTATACCAAGATTTATATTCTCTATGATGAAGTCCAGAAAAGAGAAGTGGTTCTCCAATATATCTCCACAGATGATCATATAACAGATATTTTGGTAAAGCCTCTATCCAAGATGAAAAGTTTGCGTACTTAAGAAACAAGCTCGGGCTCGTGGAGATGACTTCCTTATTGAAAAAGGAAGATATTACTCCCAGATTGGGAGGGAGAACTAATGTATTATTGATTTATGGACAATCATTTTTCAATTCGAAAAATGATCCAGGATGAGCATTTCCTTTCCAATTCGGAAAGTGATTTGATATTTCTGACGAACATGAATTTTCCAGTTCTAAAAATAGTCCAGATTGGACAATCATTTTCATAATGAAAATGATTCAATAGATTTATGATGTACCATAGACAACGATTCCCCTTGTGGACAGTGTGGGGGAATGGTCTAGGACATTCATTCTTCTTGGAAGTCACTCTGAGTAGTGGTCAAGTAGAATGGTCTGCCTCGTCAGGTAGTCATTCTTTCGAAGTTCACAATTGTGAGCAGTTTCGAAGAATGGTCTGTTTTGGAGGTTGGTGCAGGATAGTCATTTCCTCAGGAAATGGTTCAGACAATCATTCCCTAGGGCAGAATCATTCTCTCCAAGTTGCACTATGATTAGTGCCGGAAGAATGGCCCACTTAGGTGAATGGTCCAGGTTCAAAAATCAGGGACAGTTATTCTTCTATGCTTGAGAAGAATAGTCTAGATAGCCCATGGCTGATGTTTTACCTTATGAGGGAAGATGCTCTTCCATATCTCATAGATGTGAGTGGAAGAATGGCCCAGATGACTCAGTTTGTATCATGATATTGTTATAAAGGTTGATATCGAATGATATGATCACTGTGGAGACTGTATGTCTCTGGACAATAGTTATATGCCATTGTGTTGGATGTGTTCCATTGTTTGTTACTATGTGTCACTTATAAAGTAGTTGTGTGCTACTTGGTGTGGTTGTGTACCACTAGATAGTAGTTGTGTACTACTATGGATAGACACATGTGTGTTCTATTGAATGGCATTGTTCTGATTTCCACAAATAATATCAGTAGTGTTGAAAATGGTTACCATCTAGATGGATAGTCAGTGTATGGTCTAGGATAGTTATTCTTATAGGATGTATGTTCAAATTAGAAGAATAGTCCTTGTATGTAATGTCCCCACTTTGGGACATCATCATAGTGTAGAGATTTATGATGACCAGAGTAGCCAGATGGATGTTATAGCGAGTACCGGGGTATTTGAAAGGCATTTTGGGGTCCAACTTGTATTGATGATCATATTCCATCATTATGAGCCATTCCGCACAGGTTGGCTTTGGTTTCGTTGCATTCCGATGATTTCCATGATTTTGACTATTTTAAGCTATAAGTCAATGGAATTCACTGAAGAGGTCATTTTGGGCACATTACTTGGAGGAACCTCTCAGTGTAATAGCTCATTGGAATCGGAAGGAGCAACACTACAGGATGGGATGGATAGAAGTGACTTTCAGTGGCTAGGGAAGCCACAAGGAGAGATAAGGAGCTTTTCAAAGGTAAAAAGGTTAATTAATTAATTAAAGTGA
>JZKD02S1905630.1:151180-223443 GCA_000966675.3 Picea glauca | reverse complement strand
TATATATATATATATATAAATATAATTATTGTTGTCATAAATTGATTTTTAGATCTAGTATATGCATGGTAAGATTTCTCTTGAAGGTTGAAACTTGTTGGCACACATTTGGTATCCTTTCTATTGGATTTACTTATTGATTAGAATTAATAGGAGTGAAATATTTCATTTTGTTTTCTTATATAAAAGTATATTTTATATCATCCCTAAGTCTGAAAATTCATAGGCTTAAGATCCAATAAACCTCTAGGAAAGAGGTGAAATTTTTAAAGTTGTATTAAATCTTGTACTACACCAATATTTCTACACTTGGAAACCATGACTTGTTTATGCCTAGAGAAATGATTTAGTTGAGATAATATCTCTAAGTGAGGCATTTGTTGCAGCAACAAGTCCATTCAAGGGAGAGGATAATTGTTCGTCAATGAGGCCTTGATAAGATTCCTAAAGTCAATATGTTGTCTCATTTCCCAACTCTTTTTCTCAAGGACCATATCAGCTACCAAAGTTGAATACCTGATAAGTATGATTATACCAAATGTCAATAAGTTTCGAATTTTTTGCTTAACTGTGGCTTGTAATTGGGGGTTGATTAATTGTATTATTTTCCTAAATGTCTAAGATGTAGTTTCAAGGGGATAATATTTTGTATAATAAAGTATTATAAACTTTCAAATCTTCGAAAGTCTAACCAAAGAAATATTCAAAATATTTAAACAATTCAATAAACTTATTTATTTATTTAAGCTATCAAATTATATTATCAAAGTATTGAAAAAATTACATGGGAGAAATTACAAAATGTTTGTTGTTCGCCATCAGTTTGAGAGGCTCGAGAGATAGTGAATCAACATAGAAAAAAAATCCTAGCCTAAGTCTTCTAGAAAAGAGAGTCACAAGCCTGAAAAGTTATTTACAAAAAGCAATCATAGAGATAAGAAATTAGTTGGTAGGATTTGCAGGAGGATCCTCTTGAGCTTTAGGCGTAATCGAAATTGGAAATGCTATTGCAGTCCTAAATTAGACTTGCAGTGTCATTGTTACTCAAGTTGATATCTTGAGCACGATGTTGATTTTTTGCACTCTCGTTAGCAAGTCTGTCAGTAAGTGAATTGGATGAGTGTCTTACATGTGAGGGGATGATGAATTTGATGGAGGAGAGTAATTGTTTGAGACATTCAATCCTTGCTTCCAGTCTCCAACTTGAGGATATCTTACTAATGACATGGACATGAATAAGTTTTCTTAGATAATGGATGACAATGAGAGAGTTTCCTTCAAGAATTAATTTTTGTATTCCTTCTCTGATGGTAATCGAGAGATCTTGATTCAGAGCACCAAGTTTCACTTCATTGTTGGTGGCAATTCCTTTTCCACTTGAGTAGATTCTAAGTATTTGTCCCTTGTGGTTCCTGGATACCCCACCAAAACCTGCAAGGCCTGGGTTGCCTTTAGATGCACCATCAAAGTTTAGTTTAACAAATCATGTTGTCAAGGGGGACCATTCAGAGGGAGAATTGGAGCTTGAAGCATGAGGATGTTATTTTAAGAATTGAGAGTTATAGGATATGCCTAGGGATTGGAAAATAATGGCTTCCTCTTTGTTACAATTCTAGTCTTGATCATACTAGGTCTTAGATAGGATTGTTTCTTTTATGGAATTAAGAATTTGAAGCCATATTTTCTCATTGGGAAGGATGATATTCTTGAAGATTCTTTTGTTCCCTTCGTTCCAGATCCCCCAAACTAGAAAGCCTTAAGTATATTCCATGCTCGTGAGAGGATGGGGTTAGTGAAGACTATAAGATGCTATTTTTTTATGGTTGAAGTTATATTGTTTTTATCCTGAGGGGTTTTCCTGAATGTCATAGCGCTTATGTCCCATAGAGAGGAGGAAAAACTATAATTATTTAGAAAGTGTTCCATAGTTTCTCCTTCATTTTTTCATAGGGGGCATAATGCGGGGCTTGTAAAGTTGTGTTTTTGTAGATTATCCCAGGTAATAATTTTATTCTTGAGGAGTAGCCAAAGAAAAAGATAGACCTTCAACCAAATATTTTGGTGCCAAACAAGTTGCTAGGAGTGTTGGGGGGGGAGAGTTTGTTGAGATGCAATCATGATATAAGCTTCTTTGATTGTGAAGTTTCCAATGGGGGTGTGACCCCAACGGAGTTTGTCTGACCCTCCTTGGTGAGTGATTTTTTTTATTTTTGAACTCAATCCAAAATTCTACCCAAAGGGTTTGGAATGTGAGCTAGACTCCAAGCCCATTAGGGAGCCAATATCTCTAGCGATTTATTACTTGAGATCCATTCCAATATTTCCATATCTAGATCTTTCCTTGATGGTAAGGTGATATTTTATGGGAGATGGGTTATCATTGACTCCATTTTGGAAGTTGTTTCCATGAATCTTCCCAGAATAGAGTATGTTGTCCATTACACACTTCCCAAAAGCAATGTTGTTGGATGATATATTTGTTTGACCAAGTTGTATTCAAGATGGTAGAACCTGTAATGTTACCCTCCAACCTAATCAGATGTTGATTTTCTCTGTGGGGGGTATATTTTTGTTTCCATGTTATCTCCCATAGATCATATTTTCTTTGAAGCCACCTCGACCATGTCTTAGCTACTAAAACTACTAAAAGAGTTTATGAGTCATGCAGTCCTAGTCCTTTTTTGCTTTGGGCTAGAAAACCTTGTCCTAGTTGACTAAAACCCATTTTTTCCCTTTTTTGATCCTCCCCATAGGAAATTGTGTTGGAGGTGTTTGACAGACTTAATAATGGATTTATGTTCCACAAGAGCAGAGAAAAGATACAAGGGCATACTTTTTTATTTCTTCTTCAATACAAATCCACCCTAAAAATTAATAACTTAGGTTTCTCTTATGAACCAATATTCTCCTACACGTTTTCTTGTGTCTATCTTGTTTAAGTTTCTTTATGTTTATACTTAAGTTTAAGTTTGTCATATCATCCAAACGAGGACTCTAAATATAGTATGCCTTATAAATTTAGTTGGACGATCTCTCTAAATCCTTAAATTTTTATTTCCCTTACCATCCCACTTTGCTATCGAGCAAGTCATTTTCTTCAATTTTCTCTCTGTTTAATTCGTCAACATTCTATAGGAAATGGAGGATATGGCCATCTGCATTAAAATATGGTCAATGCTTATTGTTATTAGGGAAAAAGTCTTAAACGAAATTCAAATCTAAAGAAAATTCCTGAAATTTATGGATTGGAATTAAAAATTTATGTTAAAATCGATAAAGAAATAGACAATTAATTAAATTCAATTGGAACATTCTCAATAGATAAAGGCTTAAAATTCCTTAATCAATTTTCAGAATTGATGTGTGCATCTCTTTAGTTTAACTTCTTCACAAAATTTTCAGAATTGATGTGTGCATCTCTTTAGTTTAACTTCTTCACAAAATATTGAACCCAAACCTGATTAACAATCAATTCAACATCTCCATGTACTACCAACTATTTAGTATTCAAATCCAAGTCTTGTTAAAGGCTAAGGACCAAGGTGCCATTATCTATATTGTTATTGGTATACTCAAAATACATTATAAATTAGAAGGAATTTTTTCCACTAGATTTAGATTCAAGGATAACCCTTGCCCCAACATCATAATTGAACATGCCTCATAAAAATACATACTCCATAACTTAAAGGGATATTCACCTTCTCACTAGAGTTTAGGGGAGGAGAGGAGGTGGGTTTTAAAATTTAAAACTAGTGTATATCACTATCCCACTCTCAATCATAGAACAACCTCTCTCTTATTTTCATTGAGGCCTCAATATGTATACAATATTTAGGTTCGCACTATACCCTTAACATGGAGTTTATGGAACCATCATTTGTGTCATGTCATTGCTCATGAAAACTCCAAGGGAATGACTTCATGACCTCCCTAAGAGCATAACATAAGGTGTAGGCACATAAAAAATAATCACATCCATGATAGTATGATTTTGAGGAGCTACATGCAACCTAGGGAAGAAGTATTTGATGTATTTGAAGGTGGGAATAAGGAAAGAATAATGTCTCAACACATGTTTTCTTTTTCATAATACTTGTACACTCAAGGCCAAGAGATATCATGATAATAAACTATATAATATCATTTATAACCTTGGAATCTACCATACAATTATGAATAACATGGTAATTAGTCTCCAAGGACTCCAAGAAAGGAGGTAGTCTTTATAAGACGAGAGGTAGTCTCATGAGAACATCAATTAAATTAGGGGAAGGAGAATACATAATAGGATTATGAGTAGGGATAATAGGCTCAAATATAAGATCTCTATTCAAATTTTCTCTCTACTCCATCAATATAAGGACATCTAATAGAGAAATATTAATCATATATCTATAAATATATCAAATAATGTTATAAGAAGGTTTAGTCTAGTTACCTTTGGACTTTCATCTAAAGACTTTCCAGGATGGGAGGTTGCATTAATGGAGGAAGGCCCCTTCTTAAGTTGAATAAATGATGAATATGGATGAAAATATTATGGAAATATATGTGGAGATGAATATTATATCACAAGGATATTTCAAGCTCATGTTGATGCAGTAAGCTACTTATTATTCACTTAATTGGCTACTTATTATTCACTTAATTGGCTATTGTCCTCATTTGAACTATATTTGATATGGAACTTAGAGAAAATATTTACCATAGACTCATCCCTAGGTATCTCCCCCCAAACAAAAACTAAAAGAGATAGTTTATGCTCATTCTCCTTTATTAACTCCACAAATCTAAAATATGCAAGACTTTAATAATAATAATTAGGTTAAT
Source organism: Picea glauca (assembly GCA_000966675.3). Classification (NCBI taxonomy): domain Eukaryota; kingdom Viridiplantae; phylum Streptophyta; class Pinopsida; order Pinales; family Pinaceae; genus Picea; species Picea glauca. The sequence continues at coordinate 218,610 of JZKD02S1905630.1, read as the reverse complement.
GAAAATGTGACTTTAATAATAATAATTAGGTTAATGAAAATGTGAGGGTCACACATCCCTCACGTTGTGACCAATGAATACATATAAGTATACTAATATGAGGTTGATTGTACCATCATCATTCATCTATCAATCATTCATTATTCAATATTTTATACATTTTGGCATAAAAACTCTATTAATTCAGTAATAAATAATAAATAATTAATCCATTTGGTATTAGAGACAAATTCTTGGACAATTTTGGGGGTTAACTCTATAGATATTACATTAGATCAAGATCCTCTTAATTGTTTTTTTGTACAAAAACGTAAATTAGCATGCCATACAATAGCTATACCAATTATAGGTGTCACTCTTCCACTACTATCCTACATGATTTGTACAACCAAGCCCCATATTAAATTCCGTATGATCCATTATGATTCTATACTCGGCCATCCTACCAGTCTATATGTTCCCAACATCATTTTCTCCCTTTCTGTCATACATTTCAATGTCACACGATTTCACTCAATCGTTGAAATTTTTATCCAACCATATTTATCATCACCCCAATGTGATGTTACCTATTAAACTTAGCACCATTGACTACCTTGTGCAACAAATTATCTTGGAGTGTCCTAAGTTGCACTTCTCCATTTTCCCTTATATATTCAATCATATAAGGACCAAGCTAGGTAGTCTCCAATTTCCTTGGCTTTCCCTTAATCCTTTTGTTGTATAGAAGTACAAGATATCCAATTTCTATTTCCTTATATTTCTATCATGCCAAGCCTTTTGATGTAGTTTCTAGAATTCTTGACAATGGAGTGCTATCAATGTTTCTTCCTATAGTTTGTGAAGTTGGTGTAGTTGATCTTCCTTGGCTTTTTTCGAGTTGAATTTTAACACTATAGCTACCCTGTCAACATCATCTATAAAAAGTGTTGTGGAATAATTTCCTCTTTTTCACATATCAACTTAGATGGTGTACGACCAATTGACCTCTTATAAATAGTTCCATATGACCATATAATAGTATGAACTTTGTCATCCCTATTGACATTACACATTTTGGTGATTCCTTTAGATACAATTTTGTTAAATGAATCCACTACTGCATTTGATTATGGGTGATAAGTGTAACAACCCTAGTAGAATATATGTTTAGGGATTATTAAGTAAAGATTTATTAGGTAATTAATTTTTCTAACATATTATTAATTAAACAAAGATTGGTATAATGATACTAATTAAATATTTATTAATTAATTAATGGTTATAATTTGATTAATTAATTACCTGTTACATTCATTGACATGGGTATTAAATTAAGAGGGTTAATAAATTATATTGTTTAAATTAAGGGTGTACGGAAGAGGGGATAAGGAGCATTAATAAACGGATAAGGAACATTAATAAGTGGATAAGGGGCATTAACTAGGTGGATAAGGTAATAAATGTGTAGGTAAGGAAATAAATGAGGAGAAAGGGTGGTGAAGGGGGGATATGAGGGGAGGAGGTTTACAAAGGCAGGGATTATCATTCTACGGGGGTTTTGGGAGGGTTCTCTTGGATTTGCATAGAAGTTGAGTTCTGTAGTCGGGAAGGATTAGTACAGGGGGCACCAGTTTGCTGGAGGTTTTGGGCACGGGGGCCAGGATATCCATATGGTATCCTGGAGCTAGGAAGTTGTCCTAGTTGGCAGGGTGGAAAATCGGTTTGGGCAGAGTTGGGCAGCGCATTAGGCAACAACAAAGCAGCGGGCTGGACAACCGTGTCGATGGAGAAACTAGCATCAGGAAGAGGTAAAATTGTTTTATTCTGTTATGAATTTTATTATTTGTTGATAAATTTATATGCGCATGTGCTGAATTTATAAGAAATTACCGAGTTTCATAAATCAAGTAGAAGTTAATGTTTTGTTTGTGGAATTAATTGATGTTAAATTAATACGGTTCCTACAATAAGGGGAACTCTTTTTATGGCCAATCAAGAATTATTACAACAATAATTATATAGTGTTGTTCACAAAATGGGTGCACTGATAACTTATCAGTGTAATTGGATAGTCAAATCTCATGATGATGTTATCATACATAAAAAAATTCTACTACCTCTTTAGTACAAATTTTGACTAGTTCTGCCTCTACCGACCTAGTAAGGTATTTGATTGTTGTGATAATGTAATTGTCTCCTATCCTTTTTCCTTGTTTGGGGAAAGGTCATACAAAGTTGATGGCCCAAATATCAAAGGGGAGACTTAGGTTGATCAATTTAAATTAATCTTATCTTTCTTTAATGGTTAACCCAACCATTGATAATTGTCACACTTATTGATTTTTACTCTATAATCCTTGTTTTACGTGGGCTACCACAATCCAACTTGTAAAATTTTCCTATTTGTAGTATCTACATTAAAGTGACCACTTGCAAGACTAGAATATGATTCCTCAATTATGATTTCTCTTTCATGTTCTAAAATACATATCCTAAGTACATAATCTGGCCCAATCTTATAGAAACAACAATTTATTAATTTGTAAGGTGTAGATTTCATAGCAAAAACTTTATTTTTCTTCTCTAGTAAGTCATAAGGATCCTTTCCTTCTTGTAAAAACTTGACAATTTATGTAAGATTTTTTAGCGGCAATGCAAACTTTCAACAAGTAGGCATTTTAAATATTATCATCTATCCCTATAGGTTCTTTTCTTGTTTTGAATATGGATAGATAGTATAGTCCTACATTTTCTTTACTTGGTATAACTATCACTTCAACTTCAAATTCTTATTAAAATAATATCAATCTACAAATTTCTTGTTTTGAATATGGATAGATAGTATAGTCCTACATTTTCTTTACTTGGTATAACTATCACTTCAACTTCAAATTCTTATTAAAATAATATCAATCTACAAATTCTCCCTTGATGGACTAAATTATTAACTATATATTTCAATTCTTAGTGGTATGCATAAAAAATAAATGGGTTGGAAATAAATAATGTCAAATATCCTGTAGGGAACATATTATTCCATGCCTTTCTCTTTTTGTGGTTGAATAGTTTCTTTCATATGTATTGATATTTCGATTGGCATGGGAATTTAGATGATCGAATCCTCCTTCTCTAGGTTGCACCAAAAAGGACCCCACTACTACATTAGACGCATTGACATGCATGCAAAAATTCTTATTCTAGTTAAGGAATCTAAGTTTTGGTGCTTCGACTAACTTCTTCCTTAATGTTTCAAATGACTTGTTGAAATTTGTACTCCAAAAAAATTCAACGTCATTCTTCAACAACTCATCCATTGAAAATGTGATGTCTAAAAATCCTTGATAAACTTCATGTAATATCCAGTGTGACCCATAAAAATTTGTATATGTGTCATATTCGTGGAGGACTTTAAGTTGAGTATAACTTTGTTCTTTGCCATGTTGATATTGATTTCATCTTTGTAGACTATATGCCCTAGAAGTATGCCAACTGAATGCAGAATACGCATTTATTTATAGTAAATTGGAAATTTGGATATGTCAACACCTCTCGAGAATCATCTGAAGCTAGTGTATGTGATTTCTCATGAAGTTGTAAATGGTCCAATCATTAAAGTATACCACCATGGTTTTATAGATATATTCTTGAAATGTCTTTACTATTATGAAAATACATCATTGACATTTTTTAATCCAAAAGGCATGACTCTCTCATAAAAGGATCCAAAATCTATTAGAAATGTGATCTCTTTTTTATCTTATTTTGTAATTGGTACTTGGTTGTACCCCAAAAAAACCATTACTAACTGAATAACACTCATGTCCTACTACCTCATTAACTATTTCATCTACAAGCATGGTTGGAAAAGGATTTGTTGGAAAAGGATTTGTGACTGTTACTTTTTTCAATGTTCTAAAATCAACATTGTTCCTCAATGTTTCCAAGTCATGCTTCTTGGGTTGAAGTACCATGGGGATTTCCCACTTTGACTTGTTGATTTGATAACTGATACAAGTTTCCAACATGTTTGCAATCTCCTTTTGTATGATTTATTTATACTTGTGAGCCAATTTTTAGGGTCTCTTCTTCATAAGTTTGGTGTTAAGGATGAGTTCAACCTTCATCTTCTCCTTTTCTTGAATGAGACATTTTAAGTCTTTTTAATCCCTGGGAAAAACATCTCGATAATCCCCAATAAGTTTTTTATCTTTGTTTTCTACTTTCCATCTAGTAGTCATTAATTCTATCCATTTTGGTAGACCATCATTTGAAATATCGACTTCTTTGATTTTTAACTCTGGGTCCATCCATTATGGTGCTTTCAACTCATCCAACTTTCTTTATCCCTCTTTAACTTTGTTATAGACTGATGGATAGTCTATTTTATCTTCTTCCTCTTTTTCTAGGTCATCTTACTTTGTTGCTTTCAAGACAATATTAACTTCTTCAAAACCTCTAGGTGATATTTTCTTAATTTAAAGCTCTTCCTTATAAAACTTTCATTTTCCATTTCAATTCTTCTAGCTATCTAAAATTTATACTCTTGTTCTTGACATTTATTTTGTTACAAGTTGATATCGACCTTGTGTTGAAATGGGACTTCCCCTTGTATTTCATATTCTTAACGGTAAACTTTTCTATGATTTTTTGTATTTCTCACATGTAAAAATATGTCCTCAAACACTTAGTTAAATTCTAATTTCAACCTCCAATAATACTAAAATTGTAATGCAGTAAAATACAAGCATTCTACAATAGTTTATGAAAATAAACACATTAACTAAGCAATCTGAAAATAAAATAGCAGTGGAATAACCATGAACAAGAGACAAATCACCACACTTGACACTATTGTTTTCTAGGCAATGCCCTTGGAAAAACCCACAAGGGGAAAACCAATCAAGGGAATTTCCTCTTATTGAGCTTCTAGGGAAATGTTTTAGTTGACAACAACAATTAGATCAACATTAAATACACAGTACTTATCTCACTCTCCCAACACAATATTCTTCTTGAAATTAGTGCCAAAAATCAGTCTTGAATAATGTACCTTGGTTGTACAGCATGCACGGCCTTGTACAGTCAACAACAACTCCAAAAATTCCTTGGAAATCATGCCTGAGAGCTATTGTATGGTACAATACCTTGCTATACAAATTTCTTTCAACAAAACTTCCCTGGAAATCGTGCCAAACTATTGTTGGATGATTTCCTCGATTTTGTGTCTTCCTCTTGCTATACGACCAACTATAACTATTGTATGGTCCCTTCTATAGCAGTTGTATGGATAGTATTAAATGTTATACTTTTCTCCTTGGAATGCATGCCTATCCCATCCTAGGGATGTGCACCAATTCCCTTAGTTGTTTCTTTTTCCCTCAGAAAAAAAACTCTCTTGGAAATCATGCCTTTTCATCTTCCCTCCAAGTTCTCCTCAAAAAGTGCACCCCCCTCTCCACTAGTGCTTCCTTTATGCAAGATTTAATGTGTAACTGCCCAAAACCAAAAATATCAAGGGTTGAGATTCAATATTGATCAACAAGATCGATGTATGTGACTTGATATTTCATTGAGGTCACTTAAGTCACTTAAGTGACCCACACCCTCATAAAGTCACTTTTACACATAAAAAAATTAAAAATCCCAACTTGACTTTATTAAATCACTTTATAAAGTCAATTTATAAAATCACTTTATAAAGTCACTAGGGAGAAATATGCTTGGTCACTTCCGTATGTTGGGCATTGCCAATGCAAAAGTACCTCTGAGCTACCAAATCTAACACTCCATCTTAGTGAGGGAGGGACTTCTAGAACTCTACCAGAATCTATCTCCAACTCCATCATCTCATCCACTGCTATAGTTTATCCCTATGAACTAGAGGTCTCTATTCCCACTACATTGGAATCCTTTTCTACCACCTCCAATTATCTATGAATTGAAGACATGATACTAGGAGTATCCACACTCTCTTGAGCATCTATCTATGTCAACTCATACCTTATGAGTCCTCTAAGAGTACTAGAAGAAGACTGAGTCCCCGTTATCAACTCTCTCTCTCTCGTGCAACCTTCCTACTCTCTGACACGTACTATGAATCAATAAATCCATTCGATCCAACCACAAGCTATCCCAATAACCTATACAACCTCTCATGTCTGACACCAAGAAACATTGTTGTGTCTAGAGTAGCTCCCTCAAGATATAAAAACACATGTCCACTAAAGAACACAACTCCAAATCCATCAATCTCCAAATCTAACACTGAGAGAAATTTAATTTTCATCTCTAGAATAAACAACACCTCGTCTACCTCTAAAAGACCTCCTGACTCTATTTGGAATCTAACATTTCCAACCCCCTTCACTGCAAGTTGTGAGTCAGCCCCACTATCCACAAAGAAGTCTAAGTATATTTTTGAAAGACTAAGGAACACGAACCTCATCCTCGTCATATGCAGAGATGCACCTTTGTCCACAAAACACACTTCAATGTCCTCGAACATTGGAAAACCACTGCCTGAAGGACTAGTAATCAGAGAAAATTACTTCTCGAATTTTTCACCGAACTCAACAACCTTAGCTGATGTTGACACCTCTATTTCCTACTTCTTCTTCTTCTTGTTTGGACATTTACTAGCATAGTATCCAATCTTGTGACACTTAAATAATTTCACTTTTCTCATGTATTTCTTCTTCTCTTTTCTCTTTACCACAAGAGCAATATCATTCTCGTCTACAACACCCTATGCCCTCTCCCGATATCTACTCTGAGACCCCTCCCATATATCATCCTGAGTAAAATCATCCCATAGTCTGCTCCAATTCAAAAGCTTCTCTCTCCCCACCATACACTTCATGAAAACCTCCCACTCTTTGGTGAATCCCTTGAGGGATATACACACCAAATTTGAGTCTGCAATAAATTCTTCAATAGCTACCAACTCATCCTTCATCTATGCAACTATGGTGAGGTAGGAGGCCAGACTCTCTCCCTTGGCCATCCTAGTATAGTGGATTTTGTCCATAAGAACCATTTTCATGTTCTCATTCTTTGCCTTATACAAATTTTTCAGTGCATCCCGCATCACTTTGGTGGTCTTCGTCTCATCCAAATGTGGAATCAGGTGGTCCCTGACTCCATCCAAGATTATTCTCTGAGACCTTTCTTCCTTCACCTCATGGAAATCTAGAGAAATGGGATCCGATGAAGGTACTGGCATGGTGGTACTTGAAAATGTCCAAAACTTGTTCTCTTTGAGAACACTTGTAATCCTCACCTTCCATTGATGGTAGTTGGAGATCCTCTCCAACCTATCCTCATAATTGAGACAAGATGTCATATGTGTCCAACTAACAACAAACCTTTATTTCCCCTCCTTATTCTGAGAAAAATCCCCTACAAGTCACTGTTATCCAAATGCCAAACTCTATCAATTGAACTTCATATCCCTAGTTTTGATACCATGTAAAAATATGTCCTCAAACACTTAGTTAAATTCTAATTTCAACCTCCAATAATACTAAAATTGTAATGCAGTAAAATACAAGCATTCTACAACAAATTATGAGTAGAAATACATTAACTAAGCAATCTGAAAATAAAATAGCTGCTGAATAACCATGGAGAGGAGACAAATCACCACATTTGACACTAGTATTTTCTAGGCAATGCCCCTGGAAAAACCCAAAAGGGGAAAACCACTCAAGGAGATTTCTTCTTATTGAGATTCTAGGGAAAATTATGAGTTTAAAACAACATTTAGATCAACATTAAATACACACTACTTATCTCACTCTCACAGCACAATATTCTTCTTTAAAAAGTGCCAAAAATTAGTCTTGAATAATGTGCCTTGGTTGTACAACCTGTATGGCCCTGTATAATCAACAATAGTTCCAAAACTACCTTGGAAATTGTTCCAAATTGTTATTGGATGATTGTCTCGATTTATGTTCCTTTATATTGTTGTACGGCTAACTATAACTATTGTATGGCCCCTTATGTAGAAGCTATATGGATAATATTAAATGTTGTAATTTTCTCCTTGGAATGTGTTCCTATCCCCTCCTAGGGATGGGTGCCAATTCCCTTAGTTGATTCCCTTTCCCTTATCTCAAAAACTCTCTTGGAAATTGTGCCTTTTTAGCTTCCCTCCAAGTTCTCCTAAAAAATGTTCCCCCCTTATTACAACTGTAAATTGAGCCATATACAAGCCTTGAGGACAATTCATCATTGAGAGCAAAGAGACTTTGGAGAAATTTCACCTCATATTGAATCTGCATCCCTTTGTCCTTGATATTTTGAACTTCTTGTGTTCATCCCCCAAGCTCTTCCTATCTTGATATGGAGAACCTCATTGAATCCTACTACTTGTGAGATTTCCTTTGTGGAGTATTGAAGTGGTGAAGGCCTAGCGAGAGGGAATTGGTTTCTCGGTTCCGATATGTTTCATTACATAAGTTTATACCATATGTGCTTCTATTGATTACATTAATAGAAATACTCTTTTCCTATCCAATTATATGTCAAAAATATTTGTATTAATTTCAATGGGAGTATTTGTTATGTATGTTAATGGATTATGCTATTTTATATGCTAATATTATACATGATTTTCGCATGCTTGTGTATCTTGGTTGTTGAGGACAAGTTGCAGGTATAAAGCTTTGAGCCATGAGCTCAACCAGGGTCTTCTTCAGACAACCAGATGAGGTAGGTTTCTATCCTTTTCTTGTTATAATTTTTATTTATCTAGCATACTTGAGTTTAGAGTTGATTTATGGGTGTCATTTAGTTTGTTGTGTTTTTCCTCTAGCTATAGAGAGATTTTCCTCGTAATAGAATTGGCAACTCCACTGGGGATGATCTCCCTTTTGGGGTATTGGGTTTTTTCTCCTCTATTTGCTCTATGTTTTCCCAAGTTTTTGTGTCTCCTGTTTCTTGGCCTAACCCTTGCCCAGGCAATGTATTCTTTGGCATACACAGGTTTTCCCTTGACAGTCGCATACATATGCGAGCTATCTATCTTCACAATGCATACATACACTTTTTTTCCTTGAACAATCATTCACACTATCCTCTAAGTCTTTTTGGCTGAGTTTAGTGTTTGTTGGGTGAGTTTTGATGGTTGATGAGACTTCTTGGGTCCATGTTCTAGATTTTAAGTGCCTACAAAGTGATAGGAAGCCACGTTATTGGTGAATCTTTTGGTCGAACTCCTTTCTTGTCATCTTTCTCATTTATTGTCCTTGCATTCTAGTCTGGGTAGTTGCTTCTTGGTGTCGTGCTTGGCTTGTCTCTTTTTTCTTGCAATAAGGTATGCATGTGAGGTTGTTATTCAGTCCTTTCATTTTCATTTCATTATATCAAAAATACAAAAAAAAACGTTTTTCTTTTTTTGCATATTACTTATAGCATTTGCACTTTTGGATGATTTACATGATTTTTTGCATATTAGGAAAGATTGCACTTCATTGAAATTGTAGAGATTGCATCTTGGAAACAAGATTTAGAGGCATACCATCTCTTTGAAAATCAAAACTAGTACTTAACAATGTTTTTATATTTTCTTATTTTTTATATATGTTGATTCATAATACCATCAGTTTCATGATCACACCTCTTGAGTAATAAGAAGAAATTAAAATTAACGTTGAATAATTAAAATTGATTAGAAACGATTTTATTTTTCAGGGTACACAAACAACTGTAGGACCTAGGGCCTTGGAATAGGATTTTGTGAGTAAACTTATCCAAGGACATAAAACTTAATGTATGTGTATAACTAGGGAATGGTGAAACCCATTGTGTAATTGGTGTCCTCAGGCTCCACTCACATCATAGTCAAGCATGAGGTCGCGTGAAGTTGGTTACAAAGATATCCCTCAAATACCTTCCTAGCGTTAAATATATTTATGGGGTTCTATTCATATCTAGGGGTTTCGCTAGTACCTTTAATTCCTTGAGAGGTGATGCTTTCAATATTTCAGGCTTTTCTACCCTGCCCATATGGTGGAACAGAACTGTGACTGCTCACCTGAGCATTGGTTATGCCGTGGTGAATTTAGTTGCTTGACCTAGGTAGCCACATAGGTTTCTTGCAAGGATTATTCTATAGGTACCCTGAGTCAAATATGGATTGAACAACACACAAACTTTATGGAGGATTTTCTCTCTAGATGAATCTGACCGACTACGCTATGAAGCCTATGAGGGTCCTTATAAATAGTTATGTTACCTCCACTCTATTTTTTGGGAGTCTCATCCCCTCCTGGGAGAGATATACATTATTTGTTTGGGAGGTCCCTTCAACCATAATTTCATGTTTGTGTGCAGTGTCCTTTAAATTTATTTAGGAGTGTGCTCTTTTATTGTTAGTTTTCCTTAGTATTTTGTATTGTGTCTCATTTTCTGAGTCATCGTGAAGCAATACTATCCTCCTCAATAGTCTCTTCGTATTTTGAATCTACCACCATGATTAGATCATTTACCGAAGCCACCTCCCAAAAGGCGTAGATTTAATAAGAGTGGTACATATATATCCACCTCGCAAGCTCAAGATCATCCTACCATGAGTATTGAGTCAGACATGAATGTCTCGGGAATTCCTTTGACTCCTATGTCCTCTATGATTAGTGGGGTCCCCTTGACTCCCTTATTGTCAGTGGTTTGGATTCTGGAGGCTCCCTCACCTAATGCTACCCAAATCATGGTCTCTACTTAGCTTATGGGAATGAATCCTTTTGTATTTCTGAGTAGTACGTTGAATCATAGTACTCAGTCCATGCCTTAGGCCTCTAATCCTTTCTCTTTTGGTATTCTAGACATGACTTCACACTTGTCATCCTTTGTTTCGTCGTCTCATGTGAATCCTAGTTTTGGGTATGGGGGCACGATGCCTCCTTATAATTCCTTTTTGTTTAGTGGGGGGAACATCCCTCAACCAAATCCTATGGTAGGAGGTTGGAACCCTCCTCCCCCTGGATCCAATCCTAGCTACACTTTTCTAGGATCGAGTGCACAAATGGGAGATACTTCTACTTCTTATATCGCGTTCACCTATCCTTCTTCCACGATGCATGTTTCTATGAATTCTTTTCTCATGGAAAACCTCCCTCTTACCTCTGGTGTTTCATCTAGAGGAAATTAGTTTTATAGTATGTGAAACCCCCCACACATAGTTCCTTCATCTGGGGGAAAAATATATCCTCACATGAGTAATCCTTATTATGTCACTTTCTTCTCGCAAGTGACTTCCTCAACGATGATGCCCTTACAATAATTTATGAATCATTTGGGGGGAGGATAATGTCCTATTGGATAGGGCCATGGTGTATACCAAAACCCTACTTAGCCCATGATATCTCAAAACTAGTCTTTCCCAGGAGCATGGTCTTATATGCCGCAACCAGTCATGGCAAGTCATGCTAGAAGAACAAGTCCAGTCATTGCAAGTCATACTAGCATTAAGTCACCAACCTCTGCAAGTCATGTTGGAGACCTCAAACTAGCCTCTGCAAGTCATGCTAGGATAAATCGACCAACCACTGCAATTCATGTCCGGGGCACAACTCTAGTCACTGCTAGTCACACTAGACAAACATCACCAACTTCTGCAAGTCATGTTGGAGATCAGTTACTAGCCTTTGCAAGTCATGTTGGGAGAAGTTCACCAGCCACTGCAAGTCATGTTGGGGCCATTGATATGATTGAGAATCCTATATGTATAGTAAGTAATCCCAAGTTCCTTTTTAGACTTTGCAAAGGAGATCACCTAACTTGTTTGTGCCCTGCTATTGCAGTGGTACGAGAAGCAGGGTCCTTGTCTGGTGGCCCTTCGAGTTCTGAGTTGTCTTTCGTTTCCCAACAATCTAATCCTTCTTTGGTTGATACAATAGTCATGATGTTGCAATATTTGGATAACACCACTCTTTTTTTGAGGGGTTATGCATCTCTTGACCATGTTGTCTCACATCCTGTTCAACTAGTGTCGCGTTGATGAAATCTTCGGCCGACACCACTCCTGTTTTGGGGAGTGATGCATCTCTTTACCATGTTTTCTCGCATCATATTCAACCAATGGTTGAAGAAGTGGCTGTGTCTATGCAATCTTAGATCGATCCCACTCTTCTATTGAATAGTGATAAGTATAAGGAAGTGACATTGTCGATGCAATTTTTTACCAATCCCACTCTTCTTTTTGGGGTTGATGCGTATTTTGACCATGTCCTTATCATTTCCAATTATGTACCTTATGAATAAGGGAGAATTACACTTTCTTCGACTATGCTCCCTCCAATTCCTAGGATGGTTTCCTTTGATTGCAATGATCTTGTAGAGCCTCACCTTCTCTCTTCTGCACCCTTCCAGATAATTTACATTCGTTGATATATTGTAGTTGAAGGATCCTTTGCAATTATTTTATCCTTGGCTTGGAAAGTTTTGGGTCCTCCCAAACTTGTGTTAGCTACTAGTGGGTTTCTAGTTTTTGATAGAAGACCTGCATAGGAGCCTTGGCATCCCCCTATGGGCTCGAGTAATCTGGCATTTCCTCTTGAGTTTGATATTGTTATGTGCGAGACCTTGAGCCCTAGTATTTTTGAGCTATCAATCCCTTGTTTCATGGATGTTGAGTTTCCCCTAGATGAGGCTATCTTTGAAGCTATGATTTTGGATTTTCGACCTCTTCCAGAACTGAAAAATTTACAAGTTGATTACCAAAAAAGAACTTGGTCTAGGCCTAGAAATGGGCCCTACCTAGAGAACTACTATGCATAAGTCGCAAGGCTATGAATTCCTCTGTGCATATTGTACTTTTCGAGTCTTGGTTAAGCTATATTAAAGAGTCCTTAAACATGAAAATATTGTTGAGTTAGCTTGTCTCTTTCACATTTGTTAAATAGATTTGAAAGGATGTCTGTTTTGGTATAAGTTTAACCCTTTTCTGGACCAAGTAGACTACTTACGAAAAATGAATACTCCAGTCACCATTGACTAGAAGAGTTCTCCTGGATATTATTTTAAACTTATTCAGGCCTAGGGGACTAAAATATATGAAAAAGACACTCTTTGAGTTAAGTTTTAATTGCATCCCATTATCCTTCTTTCATTATTGAGCCTAATTTCAGCTCTCGCTTTCTTGTTATAAGCCTCTTTCCCCAACAATTCTCATCATTATCCAAGATGTTCCTTTCATATATCCTTTGCAACTTGACAACCCTTTACCCATAGAGGAAAAATCCCCCTGAGTGTCAATGTCCCGCATGAATTCCATTTCATTGAGCATAGGTATGTTCCACTTCTTGGAACTAGTTTCTTACTCATGACATTCATTTCCTCTCCTGTATCATAGCATTTCTTTTACTATGAAAAAAAATAAAAAAATGGGAGAGAAAATAATATTATCTCCTATTGGCAGCAGTCGTGTCGCCTTTGAACAGAGCACAAACTCTTGAGTCCATTTCATATAACAATTGGGTGTATCATGGCCTTAGAAAGTTGAACTCATTACTTAGAGTCTACTCCTCCGACTAGTTATTCTTCCAGTGCCTATGGAGAGTTTGTTGATGCCTCTTGTTTCACAAACTTTTTTCAATGATCAATGTTAATTCTATGCTGCATGAGTTATCCCTCTATCTCATGCTCTTATTCAAAGGTAGTACAAGCCTGTGTCATCCATTCCTCAGAACTCTTGACTTTTCATTTTAGCCATCCCCTTACAAGTGAATCTCAGAATCACATGAAGTTATTGTCCTACCTTGCACCCTGGGCCTACTTCCATCATTGGTAGGTAACCTTGAACCCATCAGATGACATCTCCTCATTGGTCGTTGACTGGGGGGATTCCATTGTGTTCGAAAATAAGAAATATATTCACACATTGGGATTCATGCAGTGTATTGGATTCCATTATCCCTATTGGTGGTTTCCTCACCTTTATCGGTTGTTTTCATTATTGGATTCTAGTCAGAGGGTCTCTTTCATGTACTACATTCATCTGGTACATGTGAAATATGCACATGGTCGTTGGTTCGTAAAAATATTATTCATTTGATCTCCTACTAATTATCAAGATATTTCTTTATACCCTGGGTTGGATGATGAGAGATGCCTTAATGCTCTCCTTTCAGCAGGTCTCCTTCCATTGAATTTATCTCATCTATTCTGGAATCGAGATCTAGAGTCCTATGAGTACCTAGAGGATTGTAGACATCAGTGGCAGGTTCTCCCACCATCGACAGTTTGGAATACATCAATGTCCCCCAATCGATGGATTCTTCAATTGTTCGACCTCAACACCCTTATTCACACTTATCGAATGTACTCTGTGCCTTGACACCTGCTTTCATTATCGGTGGGTTGTCTTGTGTTTGGTAATGTTATACCTCAATGATTGGTAATAAAACGAAGTCTCGTTGCGTTTGAATTCAACTCCTTTATTAACATAATGTAGACTTGTAACTTCAACAGATAGTGTAGAAGACCTCCATTTTATAGTAGAAACACTCCATATTTGTTGTTTTCTTTCATCATACCAATACCTATATGACTTCAATGATCATGGAAGATCATATTTTACTCCATTTTATATAGATATCTTCAGTTGATTTTGAGACTGGACTCAACTTTGTCGTGTTCATGACTATGACAACCTATGGCATATGTCCACTTTGTATTGCTTATTCATGGCCATGAACAACTATTTGATATATATCCACATGGATCTGCAGTGTAATTCAGATTGGAAGCCATGTGTACAGAGTCAATATGAATTGTAATATTCTCATGAGTAACTAGTGCTTCCAGTTGAGTCTTCATTACTCCACTTCTAGGAATTATAATGTATTTTGGCCATAGAGGATACTCCTCTGACCTCACACATTTGGGGGCATCTGTTATAGAAAAATTTTCCACACTCCATGCATCTTTCCTTGATGGCCTTCCATTTCCCTCTTCAAAATTAAATTCCCCCTTTTTCTCACTCAAGAATAAAAAATACAATTTTTTTTCCATATACGCGAGCCACAGTTAGACAACTCATGTATATGCAGGTTTCTCCATTACAACTCACGTACATCGGGTTTTGTGCTAAAAAATTAAAAAATATGCCAGATTTTCATGCCATGTCATGAGATCCATGATCCTTGAAATTCCATATGCTGGAAATGCTCTATCACGACCCTTCAATTCCATTTTAAGGCTATAAATTGAGCCATATGCAAGCCTTGAGGAGAATTCATCATTGACAACAAAGACACTTTGGATAAATTTCACCTCATATTGAGTCTCCATCCCTTTGTCCTTGAAAGTTTGAACTTCTTGTGTTCATCCCCCAAGCTCTTCCTATAATGAGATGGAGAACCTCATTGACTCCTACTACTTGTGAGCTTACCTTTGTGGAGGATTGAAGTGGTGAAGGCCCAACTGGAGGGACTTGGTTTCTCAGTTCTGATATGTGTTGTTACAGAATTTTGTCACACATGTACTTTTCTTGATTACATTAATAGAAATATTATTTTCTCATCTAATTATATGTCACAAATGTTTGTATTACTTTCCATGGGAATATTTGTTATGTATGTTAATGGATTATGCTAGTTTATATGATAACATTATATATGATTTCCACATGCTTGTTTATCTTGGTTGTTGAGGAAAAGTTGCAGGTATAAATATTTGAGCCGTGAGCTCAACCGTGATCTTATTCAAATGTTTGGACGAGGTAGGATTCTAGCCTTCTCTTGTTAGCATTTTAATTTATCTATCATACTTGATATTAGAGTTTATTTATGGGTGTTGTTCCATATGTTGTGGTTTTACCCTAGACATAGAGAGATTTTCCTCATAACAATCGTCTCCACTAGTGTTGCCTTTATGAAATATTTAATGTGTGATCATCAATATCGACGGATGTGACTTAAACTTTCTTTGAGGTCACTTAATTCACTTAAGTGACCCACACCCTCATAAAGTCACTTTTACACATAATATTTTTTTTAAAAAGATCAACTTGACTTTATAAAGTCACCAGGGAGAAATATGCTCGGTCACTTCCACATGTTGGGTGCCACAAATGAAGAAGTACCTCTGAGCCACCAAATATAATATAACATCACATCACATCTTCTAACTCTACCTCTGCTGGCGCAAATGAGAAACCCTTTATAATTTTTTCTCTTAAATATTTATAACTCCATGTATCTCCGATGGCTTCTTCAATTTTGTACCAATTATAAGGAAAATATTCCAATATGTTCAAGAACATATTTCATCATGGTACCCAATCCTCTTCCATTATTTTTCACAATCCAAAATTTTCCTAATTGGGTTGAAGCTAGGTTTAAAATTCGTTATATGCACTACTACTATAAAGTTATTTCCTCTAAATCTTTGAACAAAGTATGGCATAACAATAGTCCAAGTTTGTAGTCAAGGGCCATGAGTATCCCACTAAAGAGAAACTTATCTTGTGAATGATTGCACCAAATTTTGAAGCCGACCATATTCTCCAACAATTTTTGATACCTCATCAACATGTATAGTGGGGGATTCTCTCTATTTAAAACTCAATGGGGATAATGTAAATGAATATAAATTTGTGGGTCTTAGGTTGAGGTATTGTTTGATTTTTTTCTCATAGATAGGCAATATTTATTTTATTGAGAATACATTTATGAGGATATCTCTAGGTATAGTTTCAATGGTCCAGTAATCTCTTGCTCTCGATTTGTAGATATCCATATTTCACTCATATAATTTGGTATTATAGTTTTTTCCCACAAATAGGGATGATCCTATATGTAAGTCACCTATATCATTAGCTTTGACATTTTCTCCTCTTCCTTTCATTGTTTCATATAGTTTCCTTCTATCATTTTCCTCATCGCAAGGTTCTGAATAAGGATTTCCTTACTTGGGATATAAAGGTATTATTATCATTCTACCATTTTCTATCATCTTTATCTATATTTCTTGAGGGATATTATTTCCTTCATTCTTCTACCCCGTGGTCTTCTAACTAACCTTTTATATGTTTTGGTATCTTTAAATAGGTCAATGACTTCAAAATAGACCATGATTTTCATTCCCATTATGTGTGTTTTGGTTCCCTTTAGCAACCTGATAGATTTGATAAATATTTGGTTTGATAACTTTAGGAAGTTCCTTGACCTAACCAGCTTATTCCTTCCCATTTTGATCAATGTGTATTTTGGTAGAATATTCGCTTGGGAACCAAAGTTGACCACAACCCAAGGGATCATAAATCCCTCAATCTCCAAGTCAATTTGAGGATCATAGTAATAGACCATATTTTCCTCTCGATTCAGTTGGCATAGGTTTTTACTATCTTTATGTACATATTTGCAATTCCTTGGTAAGTTCATTAATCCAAGAAATCTATCTACTAATTATTGTTCATATATGAGGTCTAAAAATTATTTCAATGCAACATCTTTCTCCTTGTTATCTCCTCAAATAAATTGGTGGAAAATTTTCTTTTGAGGTGATAGGTTGTGGTCCAAAATTTATTCCTAAATTTTTGTAGGTAGGTTAGAGAGTCTATTTTCTGTAAATAAGCTCAGAATTTTTTTTTGATTTGGTTTGGTCAAGCAAAAGTCAGAATCTCAGGTTTCGGTGGTTTAAGTGAGCCTGAAACACGCTCATTAACCACCGAAATCCTTTGTTCCCGGTAGTTAAGAGGGCAAAGCAAAAGTGTGGTTAACTATCGAAAGCATTTCAACGGGAAAAATTAAAAGCCCGTGCTTTCGCATGAGCAAGTTGTCAATTGGCACAATGATGGAAACGTAACCGTCGAAAGCTCATGAAGGTGGTAAGGTATACACGTTCTGGTTATATCTATCCGAAAAATTGAGATCCTGTTGTCCTTTCAACCGCATTTGTCTTTTCAAAATTAAGACTCGGCGATGATACATAAATTCATGCGTGTTGACCGACTATCAGAAATGATTAGTCACATAGCCTCTCACCATTTCCAGTCACGAGTACACAATCCATTATGACCCCGTTAAATCTTTCATTTAATCTTCATTCATTATCAATTTGAATTTGGGATTTATTGAGATAGTCTTGAGTCCGTGATTTCCTCAAACAAACGCATTTCCAGAGATCATAATCTCGTTTCCCATGGTGATCGTCGAGCGTAGTTAGAGTCCAACAAATCTCTCTCAAGCCAATTGTCATACCAATCAAGCCAGGTCAATTCATCAGGAAAGTTCAAAACCCATCTTGTTTCAGTTTAAATGAATATCCCACCGAAACTCGAAATTTTCGGCATGCTTTCAGTCAGTTTGTTGCATAAACTCGGTTAGTGTTTGAGCTTTGTGATCCGAACTCTGTGTCACCCTGTCCCGTTTTCTCTTCCATGAGTCATACTTTCTATCTTCCTAAATCACAGAGTCTTTGTCTCCCTGGCACTCAGTTTTCCTTAATCACAGGTACAGTCAGCATTCACTAATTCCGAAAACAGGGTAAGTTCTGAGGGCTGAAGTGGATGGAGTTTGGTACCTTGAGGCGCACCCTGAGGTGGTCGAGTTCTTCAAGCAAACTAGAGTGTATACCTATTGTGAAAAGCTAGCAAATTTTCATCAACAGGTGTCCAAGACTTTTGCTAGCTCGTATGATGGAAGAACAACAACAGTGGGAAAGGAATAGTTTGTGGTTGATGAGGTAGCCATAGCTGAGTTCACAGGTCTTCCCAGAATAGGTGATTGTTGGTTCAAATCAACGGTACCTTCAAACATTGAGTTTAGGTCCTACCTATAGCCTCTGCATAAAGATCTTACATGGAAAAAAGAAATACCAATGTCTTATCTGGAACCTAAATGGCAATCTCTCTTAAAGGATATATTTGTCTATATCACCTGTGAAGGTAGATACAACAGAGTCATGTTCTACCAGTTCAAGATTTTAAATCATTTCACGGGGAGATCTCCCATCAATTTACCATTTTACTTGCACAAATCCCTCACAAAAATGTCTAAACAGGTCAAGGCCAAGCCCACTAAGGTGGCAAGCATATTGTCTCATCAAGGACTCATTACTCTTATTTTCAAAGAGTCATTGAAGAAAAGGCAGGTAGATTGGAACTATTTCCTCTTCTGGAATGAATTCCAGACTGATTGGCAATAGTAGGAGAAGGGTAAAAAGGTTGCCACTAAGAATAATGTTACTCCTAAAAGCAGTCATAGAAAATGGAAGGGTATCTCACCACAAAGAGATCCGATAGAATCATCCTCTGTTAAAAAGAAAAGAATCAAAAGAAAGTTACATTTTGAGGGTGAGCAGTCCAAGGACCCTGCTACAGGAAGTAACCCTTTAAACCTACCCTATAGTGATTCATAGCCAGAACAAGAGTTAGAAGAGACACAGGGTAATGTACAGGATGGACAAGTTATAGATGATTGTTCCAACTTACCTTCACCAACTCCTCCAGAGGCACATAGTCGATCAGTGGAAAAAGCCTCTTCAAGTAAGCCTAAAGCATCCAGGGCACGGAAAATCAATAAACTCCTGCAACAAGTCTATGAAATGGAAGTCTTGGAAAGAGTTATTAAAAAGGATAATATAAACTTGACTGAAATAAATGCATAGCTTTTCAGAATAAACCAAACCCTCAAAGAGAAGCATGAAAAGATCAAAGACAGGAATAGGGTATTGATAAGGGAGAACATGAAGCTGTACAGACAACTTAGAATTCTGAGTTTGAAATTAAAAGAGTCTCAATCACCATCACAGGAGAAAACTGGTTTGGAGACTCTAGATAACTTAGTTACAACCATCGTAGATACACCAGATCCTTCCACATAGCCAGTTGAAGTTCACAGATCTGCATGAACAAGGGCTGCATCGTCCAAAAAACCTTGAACATTCAACAAATAATCAAGGTAATCATTTTTGCAAATTTTGAAGTTTTCTCAATGCTGAAGTTTCGGTGGTTTAGGCGAACAGGATGATTGTTCATTAACCACCGAAAACAAAGCTTTCGGTAGTTAATCCACTCAGGAGCCTTCTAGTTTAACCACCAAAAGCCTGTCATTGCCAGAATGACCAAATTTTTGCACAGATCGAAGTTTTTTGAGTTGAAATGGTTTGAAACCTCTTCGAATGGACATTTGTTGAATTTTCAATTCATATCCAATAGCTATTTTTGATGGATAATGGAAAGAAGAGGTGTTTCAAACATTTTTGGTACCTTTGACAAAGGCAGAAAATCAGGATGCTTTCTCACATCAACAAATTCAAATTTGTATCTCTTGGAAGAGTCACCACTCATCCTTGGAAGGCTATTCTGCACTGCATGATTACTGTACAAGAGATGAAGACCATGAAATCTGGGATTGACCTCATTTTTGGGGATCACTCCATATCTTTTGCAAACTAAATTTTGACTTTCTATATTTAGCATATTTGATCCATGCTTTCAGGATCTCAAAACTACATTGTAAAGCTATAAAGCTAAAGGTAGAATAGGAACTAGAGGTTGGACTTTGGAGACTATTTCATATTATGTACTCAAACTTCCCACCTTCATATTAAGTAATACAAGCTTCTTTTGCCATAACATGTTCAGATTTCATCTTCTTATCTATTCTGTACTTGCACCTGGATATTATATTCATGTTGTTATGCTTGTTTATGCCCGATAACTATCATCTTATCATTGCATTCATAAGTTAAAATTTTCAAGTATTCTGGTGATTATTGTAATTGGCCATTCATATATGCTTTATATGTGATTCTGCTGATATAATAATTATTTCTCCATACATCCCTTTATTTATAAACTCTCTGAACATTTGTGGTTGAAATCCTTGTCCATCTAAATGTGTTAATGCATGTTTTGAGTGAGAAATGATTCATTCCTCCGACTTGATCCAAACCCACACTTATTATTGAGAAAACAGTTACCAAAATATTAAGTTACCAGGCATCTCTGACTTATAGCCTAGGAGGGTTTCCTGGAGTTTTAACACTCCTTTTAGTTTCTCTTGGGTATTAAGTATTGCAATTCTTATTCTTCATCCATACTTATAAATATAAACATGGCTTCATTAAAAATTTATTTCTATCTCTGTGGATCTGGGTACACTCCTTTATATTTCTTTCCAATCTTGATTTGATGGGTTCTCTATAGAAGTGCATCTTCCCCCTTCCTTGCTCCCAACTTAGTTTCAACATTCAGGTTCTTGGAGATTATTTCTTCATATTTTGGTATTCTTTGTAGAAGAATGACATTCCTTTTGTTCATTATATTCTCTATTATTATTGGTAATCCTCTAAGGAGTGGTCTCCTACTCCACACTTAGTATAAAATTTCAAATTAGTTCTATCCTTCAAGGGGTAGTCGGGACTTAAGTGATATTTTTTATAACATACAAAGAAATATTTTACAAAATATACTCCCCATTCTCCATGTAAATTACATTTACCTCCATATCGACCGCGTTGGCCTCCTTAAGCACTCTTGTTTTCTATCTTCCATCTCATCCTACCTGTGGAGCTTGTTTTGGATCAACTTAGGCATGGTATACAAACTAGTAGTTAGGATTATTCTAACCATTGTGTTGGAATTTTGATGTATTGTGGGTAGTTTATTTTTATATTGCACACCATTTGAGCTTAACATTCTTGAAGTTGTATCGGAAATATTTTTTAGTATGGTTTTTAATGCATTCACATATTTCACAATAATATTCAACTTAAACTATTTTTCCATCCTAATGTCTATCATTTGATTTTCTACATTTACAATTGTCTTTTGTATGACCCTCATTCCTACATCGGGTACACCATGAGACTAATCTACTCTTTACGAGGCCCCTCAATGATATTTGTATCATTTCTATTTTTTCCTTATCTCTTTTATTTATCAACGAGGTCAACTAGTCATCATTATATTCAATTTATTGGGCTTTCTTAAGTGCCTCTTCACATGATTTGACTTCATGCATTCTCAAAGGTACCCTAATATTTTGAAGCAAGCTAGCAATCAACCATTGCACGAGAAACTCCTTGTTGATTGTGTAGGGGATTTGAATAGTAAATCCTTGAATCTTGTATCATAATCTTGAACTAACTCATTTGGAATTAGTTTAATTTCTTTCAGTTTATGTGTTGTAATATTATTAATATCTTTGGATTTAAATAATAATGGGAATATAATCTTAATTTCTTCCTTTTTTATATTATGATTTTTAGTGAAATTCATGAACTAGGTGAAATATCGTTTTCTCAAAACACCTACAAATTATGTCATTTTATTTGTCTCATTAGTAACATCCATGTAATCCTAGTTCATATAAAAAATAAACTAATGCCTCTTAGGATCTTCATAACCCTTTTAAAGAGGGATATTTCCATCTTTAATGTGTGCCATGTTTTTTGTAACCCACAGATTCAATGGTGGGGTTGATGGCGATGGTGATGATCAATTTATAATCAACTAATTCAAACTTTTGACTAGTGTCTTTTGACTAATACAATTTATTCTTTCAATATGTTCCTCTAAACCACCTCATTGTTGTTTGACTTATTTTTTCTAACAATAGTGGTCTTTATATTCAACCATATTGTTTCTTTTAGGTTGTGTCCCTTCATTGTAACCCTTAGTTGTTGTAATTTTAACTTCTTAAATAATTGAATATGGAAAGGGGGAAATCCCATGAGATCCTCTGATCCAGGTGGATATTGGTGGCCACCCACATATTCCAATTGGCTCCTCTTGACAATTTTTAGTTCAACACGTTTCTTTGTAATGATGACATTTCTTTGTAATTGTGGGTTATGCACTTCCGCGGCTATCCTGAAGCCCTACATATCATCCAGGTGGATATTGGTGGCCGCCCACCTATTCCAACTGGCTTATTTTGGAAGTTTTCATGTCAGTACATCTTTTTGTACTCCCTGGGCCATTTTGGGGCCCTAAACAGTGTTTTTTTGTCTAGACACAGTAAAACTATAGACTGACTCAAATTTTGATGGCATAATGTGTATTTCTTGAAAATACCTTTCCAACGGGCTATGACACACCTAAAACAGAGCTCGTATGCAAAAGTTACGACCCTGGGAAGTTGAGGTACCAACTTACCCATCGGGGCCCACATATCTTTTGGTGTTTCATCTCCTAGGGTTAGGTTTTTGGATGTATAGGGTTTTATCATTCATGTGTAATGTTAAAAAGGCCTCTAGAGCCTCATTGTAATCATTCAGCTTAGACAGATGCGTGTAGCAACCACATATCTTCTCAGAGATAACTACCACCATTTGAACAAGTTGTTTTCAGTTCTGTAGTTTTATAGTTTCAGCTTATTTTATTTATTCAATAGAAGTTATTGGTCAATGGATATCTGTTTTTGTTCTCAGTATCTCTGTGTTAATGTATTCAATCCGTTATTCATTTCATTCCGCTCATAAATCTGGATCAATGGTATCATAGTGGTCTGCTCTTCATTTATTGTTCTTCATGCATGTCCTCGACAAGATCTGGGTACAAGAAGTTGGGACTCAAACCAGTCGAGCCTTTACAATATCAGTCACGCTGAGCCTAACAACAACTCATGGGGGACGAGAATAATATGATGGAGCATGTGATCCTTTTAAATTGTTGCTTGAGGAATCCCTTCCGCGAAAAAGGAAAGAAATGATGGACAAATTTGCATTGATCCTTCAACGACTGCCTATAGAAGACATGTGTTCATCAAGAGGCCATGAAACCCCCTTCAAGGCACAAATAAATTTTGATATTCCATTATTTGAAGGACTGATAGATGTGAATGTTGTAGATAAATGGTTTAATCTTATCCAAGGGTATTTTTTGGTCCACAATTTTTTCGATAGGGAAAAGATTAATTTTTCACTCCTCAAGGTTGTCCCCCATGTTAAGTACTAGTGGGATACTTACTCTGAGCAAAGGACCATAGAGGAATATGCAATATTTGTAGTCTCCCCTACATGGGATTCCTTCAGGGATGCCATTAAATAATAGTACTACCCTTTTGGAAGCTACGAGGAACAATACACAAAATGGACCATGCTACATCAGGAAAGGGACTAGACAATACCATATTTCACCAATAGTTTCCATACCCTGAGCACCAAATTGGGTATCAAAGACTTTGAATGACATATGGTGCTCAAATATCACTATTGTCTACATAGATACATTCAAACATAAATGGATTTTCTAGACATCGCATCATTAGGTGTGACTTATAGATATGTTGTCAAGATCGAGCATAAATTTAAGCAGAAGAGGCAAGAGTTTGGATTTGAAAAATCCTCACAGTCGAAGTGGGGAAAATTCGGCCCCAACCCACACAACAAGGGATAGAGAAAATATGGCCAATCTCAGGACAACCAGTCCAAGTCGCTACCCAAGAAGGGTAATGAGAAGTCGAATAAGGACACAAGAAAGTGGTGTGAATACCATAAAATCCCTTGGAAAAACATCGAAGAATGTTACTCCAAGCAGTCACTTGTGGATGATATGAAATCTTCTGAGTCAGAGGAAGATTACAACTCTGAATCATATCCAAAAGGAGGGAAGTAGATTATTTATTTTGAACCCAGCACCACTGTCGCTACCACCAAATTACAACCAAGCGAACTAGAAGAACCAGAGGATGGGGAATGCCTCTTTCAATCACAGCTGTGGGTAAAGGGGGATCTGCTTCATTTCATTGTCAATAGCAGCAGTCAAAAGAACTTGATCTCAACATAGGTCATCAAGCAGTTTTACCTGTCGATGACACTGCACCCATAGCCCTACACCATCGGCTAGCTTCACTAAGGAAGAGATCTTCGCGTCCGCCAACAATGTCATCTGCCCTACAACATCAATCCCTTCAAAGATGAGGTATTGTGTGATATCTCTCCTCTTGAAGTTTGTGATGTTCTTTTAGGCTAGCCATATTTGTGGAAGTGACATGTTGTGTATGATTCTAGACCCTGCAATGTTATTATTACTTTGGGTAGACAATTGTATAGGATACCAGAGGTAGCGCCACCTACCGTTATTTCTTTAATCTCTGCTAAGCAATGTAGTAAGGTCATTTCACATACCATGAATTTCGTCTTCTTTGTGATCTGTGATCACATTAAGCATAAGTTCATTGCCACATCCATGACCTCTACATAGAGCCTCTCTTTGCAATAGAAGTAAGTGGATGCGATCGTGGAAGAATATAGAGACATATTTTCCTCACCCATCAGGGTACCGATGCACTGCCAAGTCAAGCATCCAATTGATCTAACCCCTAGTGCACCTCTACCTAATGGACCAATCTATCATCACTCACTAATGGAAAATGGATAAATCAATCATCAGATCCAAGAGTTGCTTCAAAAGGGGCACATCACACCCAACTCCTCCCCTTGTGGAATCTTGATTGTATTGGTGCAGAACAAAGATGGGACCTAGCGTCTCTGCATTGATTACATAGCATTAAACAAAATCATAATCAGGAATCGGTACCTAATTCCATGAATTGATGACCTTCTTGACCAACTCAAGGGGGAAAATTTCTTCAACAATATTGACCTAAATTATGTCTACCACGAGGTTCCCATCGAACCAAATGATGTATGGAAGAAAACATTCAAATCTAAATAAGGTCTCTTCAAATGGTTGGTCATTGCCTTTGGCTTAAAAAATGCACCAACAACTTTCATGAGGTTGATGGATGATGTATTGAGACCCTTAACCAACTCTTTTGTGGTGTTATATCTATATGACATCCTCATCTTCAACACAACTTAGGAGGAGAACATGCAACATATTCAATAGGTTTTGAGCACTCTGCAGTAGCACAAGCTATATGCCAACTTGGAAAAATATTCCTTTGGCATGAACAGAGTCCAATACTTGGGATAAATTGTTGATGGGTATGGGGTACATGTGGATCCAGCTAAGATCCAAGTCATCTGTGACTAGCCAACCTCGACCACACTAAGCAAGCTTTGGATCTTCTTGGTACTTTCCAACTTCTACCGATGGTTCGTGTTGGGATTCTCCCATATTGCATGGGATCTCAACCAAGTGACCAAGGGAGGTGGAAAGGAAAATTTCGTATGGGGGAAGGCACAAAAATGAGCATTTGATGATCTGAACCATCGCTTGTGCTCATCTCTAGTACTCTCCTTACCCGTTCTACAACAACCGTTTGAGATTGATACTGATGCATCTGACTATGATGCAAGAATTGTCCTCACTCAACACGGTCATCCAATAGCATACCATAGTGAGACACTCTCATATACGGTTCATAAATACCCCACCTATGACAAGGAAATGTATTCCATTGTGCAATCCTACTGTCAATGGAAACATTACATTCTAGGAAAGGAGATAATCATCCACACTGATCACAAGACTCTACAGTTGATACAAACACATGAGAAGTTGTTGAATGAACTCCATCAAAAGTGGTCCACATACCTGCAACAATTCCATATCAACATCAAGTGTAAGACAAGGAGAACAAATCATGTCACTGGTTGCCTTAGTCGACCTTCCATTGTTGCACTCATCATCGTGCTCTATTCTTGTGGGCATGAGGCATCTAAGTGGCCCCAAATTTATCGTGCGATCCTGACTTCGCCACCACCTATCAGCTCTTGGGTACATGCATGAATGTCATCGATTTTCACATTTAGGATGGACTCTTATGCCATCTAGGCCACCTCTGTGTTCCTACAAGAAAGCATGCAAAGCTGATTTGGGAGGCTCACTATAGTCAGATGGCGGGACATTTTGGCATGGAGAAAACTATGGTCGTTTTACAAAAACATTTTTATTGGTCAAAACTTCGACAGGACGTCGACAAGTATATCAAATTTTTCATTGCCTATGCCATTTCCAAGCCAACCATCAAGAAGCAAGGATTATACACCCCTCTTCATACTCTCGAGAGGCCTTGGGAATCCATATTGATGGATTACATGTCTGGCCTTTTGTCCACCAAGAAAGGGAATGATTGCGTATTTGTGGTGGTTGATCAGTTTTCAAATATGGCCATTCTCACATCCTGCAAGAAGAGAATCACAGTGGCAGATACTACCAATCTATTCTTCGAATGAGTGTGGGTCCATTTTGGGATACCACATACCATCATCTCTGATCAGGACAACAGGTTCCTCAACATATTTTGGTCGAGTCTCTGGTCACTGTTGGACACCAAGCTCACTAAATCCACTACCTTCCACCATCAAACTGATGGAAAAATAGAGTTCGTCAATTGGATGATTGTGCACATCCCGCACATGTATAACTATAAGCATACACGTACATGAGATGAGAGTCTTCCCTATTTTCAACACTGTTAGACATCAAAATTCCTCACTTCAATAATGTCACATTCTCATTGTCATAAGTGTTGAAAGTGTCACATTTTTGTTGCAAGTGTTGTAAGTGTCGTTTTCTCTTTCTGCAAGTGTCACATCATGAACGACACCATGAAAACACTTGATACAACCCCTAAAACATGTTAGAAGAATAATACCCATCATCTGATAGTCGAAACAATTTTTTTTCTATGAGAATTGATCATCTTGATAACTTTTGGGAAGATCAGTGCTTCCCTGCTCATATGCAGGGAGCGTTAGAGATCCTTGCCCATATCACATAGAGAGTTGCAATGCTCTATTTCCCATTATAAGGGAGCATTGAATTGGTTGAGAAAATCTTGGAAGAAATCCATTTTTTCTCTAAACATATCTATGGATGGATCAAGTTGGTTTGGATCGAATCTAACCCCTAGGATGCATCTAAGGGAGATATCCCAATTGTTGGAGCCATATCCTCAACAAATCCCAAATATAACCTAGGTGGTTGAGCCTCTCAAAGCCTATAAATGGAGGCATTCTTATGGTGAACAAGGAGGAGAAATCAACAAAGCATTGTTATTTTGATTATGGATCTTTCAATCAAGTGTTGGATGAGGACGACTTGGAGAGGTTGTTGCAACATCATCTAAAGCTTGTAAGTTTTCTTTTTAAGTTCTCATTAATATACTTGGCCTATTTCCTTCTAGTATGTGTTTACATGCACTTGTATATGTTTGTTTTAATCTTCATAGATAGATCAATTTTGTCTAATCCATTATAGTAGGAGATATTTGTTTGTCTCTTGTGATCCATTGTAGGTATTATTTGAAACTCGTGTATTGGAGCAGATTGGACAAACTTCGAAAGTGAGGTACATCATACTATCTGTCCTTCTCTATTTTCGATGGAAATAATTAATTTATAAGAATGGTAGTGTCCAAAGGTAGTTTTTTTTCTTGGTAGAGATGTCTGTACTCCAAGGGAAAATTCACCTCTCCATAGAGGAATTATTCTGTAACAAAAATTGGTGACTCCACCAGGGAACAAACTTTCATTTTTATTCTTTCCTTGGTTTTTCTGTGACCTTTTCGTATCCTTGGATCCCATTTTTTTATTTAATCTGTACTTACATATTTCATCTTTGCTAAAGTTGTCTCACAGAGTATCTCATTGAATTTCCCTTAGTTTTTGAGTTTTCCTGGTTTTTCTAAAACTTGTCTGAGGACTAGTGCCCTCTCTAGTTTAATTCATAGCATTTATTGTTTGATCGACTCTTCCCTAGAGTGAATTAGGGAGCATTGTAGTGCTATGGTGCTTTGATTACTAGAGCACCGATTTTTCTTTCTTTAAAAAATTTCAGTTCTCTTGCTTGTTGGGAATAATCTTTTGATATTTTTCTTTGACTCAAATCTTATTCTGTCAGACCTTGTCTTCTATTTGACTCAAGCTTGGTATTTTTTCATTCTTTTAGTCTTAATTGAGTTTGTGTTGTCTTTCCTTATTGAAAAATCAATCATTTTCTCTCAAAATTGGTTTATTTTGTTTCTATTCTCGATTATCTGATTGATTAGATATTTTCATAAGGAAGGCCATTGATCACAGTATTGTTTTCTCTTTGATCCCTTACTCGATTCCGGAAGACTATAAAGTGTGATTTTTGGTTTTTAGTGTTTTTCTTTAAGTTAATAGTTTGTTCTTCTTTTGGTATCTTATTTATTGTTGAGAGCGTATTTGTTTATGTACTTTTGCTTCCTCTTTTTCAAAATCACAGTAGTGAAATCATTTTTTATTATTAGTGAAAGCAAGAAGCATTAGACGAACTTTTAAATTTACATTTGCAATCAAACAAAGAAGGACTTGTCTGTATTTGTTTTTGGATATTGGGAAATTTTTCTTTATAATTTGGCAAATTGTTTGAATTCTTGTTGAGAACAAAATAGCATAAAATTTTGCATTCTTGAGTGTTTGATTAGTGACAAAAGAAAAGAAGTTTTTCTCCTTCCCATCGCTAGAATTTCATTGAAAAGAAAAGTTGCATATCATTATTTATTCCTTTTTGGGAAGTTGATTTTCCAACATCATCAGTTTCACTATCATACACCTTTGTGTAACGAACGACCATTAAAATGAATGCTAGTTAAAACCAAACTAGAAAATTTTATTTTTAAGATATTTGCACCAATAATAGACTAGGACTAGATCTTTGGAATAAGTTGTGAGAATAAATCTTCAAATCATTCAAGACAAACTCATAATATTTATATAGGGAGATTAAATCCAACCTTCGTATAAGCATAGTTGGGATCCCCCTCTCACATAGGGGTTACACATGAGGTCGCATGCGAGAGAGAAATGAAGATTATCCCTCTGAGGATTAACTACATGTAGCAATACGATCATTTATTGTGGGTTCTTATTAAGGATCAACTATTTTTGTTTGGTCTTGGAGCTTCATGAATTGTGAATCCATTCGAGGTCCTCTGGGGTTTATCGGTCCATTTGTCCTCAGTTCTCTTGAAGAATTTTGGACTTGATATCCTGCCCATACATTCAGAATCGACTGTCGACTGTACCTACCCATAGGATGAATGAGAGTTGGTATCCTTAGTGGCCATAATATTTAGGGTCCTTAAACAAGGTGACGATGAAGGGAAGTCTTCGTTGTACCTGGAATAGACATTGGTCAAACTCACTCGGGCTCCTTAGAGGGTAACCCATGGGTAAAATCATGAGGGAACTTGCACCAAGGTGTAAGTATGTTAAGAAGGCTGCCAACGTAACCGATCTACCCACTCACATCCTATCCCATTCTCAATTTTATCACATGATGTTGGATTTCATCACCAACTAGTACACTCATTGAGAGAAGGCATTGTTTGCTTGTTGGTTTTCTAGATTTTTTTAGCGAGTGTTGTTTGTTTACTTTAGTTGTCCTTTAAAATTGGTACTGTGGATGATAAAGGTCTTCACAGATCACATAGGATGCAAGGGTTTCATCCACAAGGCTATGAACCCCTACCTCCTAACTCCCTTGAAGACATTTATTGGGAAGAGGTTGAGAACCATTCTGACGCTGCGAGTGTTGCTACTCCTTTGTTGGAAAATCTCAAAAGAGCCTTGGTTACATGTTATGAAGATTCCAGTCTTCCTATAAACCCATCTTTGTCAGTTCCTCTCGATCCACTCATCGTTCGACTGGATTCATCCATTAACGTTGTAGTAGAATATTACCCTCACCTACCATTAAGACCATATCATCAAGTAGATATCGAACCAATACAACCAAATTTTAATGAAGGATGCACTACCCATGTTTGTTCTACTGAGATGGTAGATCTACAACAAAATCCTATTCATTCTATATGGAGAACCCCATCGGGATGAGACCTTTATGAAAAAATTAATTTTAGTCGACCACCCTTTGACCCTCCACATGCATCTGCTTCCGTCGGTGCAGAGGCAAGACCGTTAGGTTAGTCTATCGATCGTCCCATTAGTCAAATAGTCCATATGGATACCACCTCAAGACAAGTCCAAAGTGACATAGGAGTCATGTTACCTAGTCATTTACAAAGAACCCGAACAGTTACACCTATTGTTCCTCTTCAAGATGCAACCTCATATACTCCCCAAAACCTTATGGGGACACCTTCACAACAAAGGATGCAAAACCTTTCCACATAAAAAAACCCAACTGGGGGACACATCCCTATTGGGGGGAAACCTCTGTATAGTGGAAAAATCCTTATTGGGGGGAAACCTCCTTTCAACACACCAATTCCGACTGGGGGGAAACCCCCAATCACTGGTCAAGTCCTAGTTGCTACCCAACCAATGGTAGTGGGAAAATTTCAACCTTCGTTCACCAGGAATCCCTCACAATCCTAGGGACCACCCTAGGGAGGACATGTTCACCAAAAAACTTAGGGAGGGCCATCAAACCCCAACCTGCAAGGAGGAATGCCAAATCCCAATCCTCCTGGATTAATTTCTGGACAACCCTTCCCAAGCATCCTGAATCCCACTTGGGTTCCTCAAGGCCAACAATCTTTTCCTCCTTAAGGGAAAAAACCTTACCCTCCTCACAGACAACCTAGTTACCCTCCTCAAGGGAAAAATAGTTATCCACCTCAAGCTAATCAAGAAAACTATCATCCCCTAGGTTACATTGGTTATCCTCCCCATGGCCAAATGGGTTTCCTCTCTCCTTTTATGCAAATTCCTCAAAAAATGAATCCTACATTTTTTGGTCAACATCAACAGCATATGGGAGGACCTGCTGGCTACAACTATCCACCACAACTAGTTTACAGTCCTACTAGTGTTCCTATGCCAAAACAGTATCATCCTCAAGTCAATCGACATTTATCATTATTATAAACTCTAGATCTACTGGATTTGTCACGATTAACAAACGATCCCATATTTCACTCTCCTTTTTGGCCAGTTATTCCTGCCAAATTTCCTTCTGATATTTCGAAATTTGATAGTAAACTCGGTGAAGACCTTTATAACCACGTTATGACCTTTCATATATGGTGTTCATCAAATTCACTAATGGATTATTCTATCAGGTTACATATTTTCCAACGTACACTTACAGGTTCAACAGACAAATGGTACATTGAGTTACATCACAGAAATTTTCAAGATTTATATTCACTTTCCATGGATTTTCTCACTCACTTTCAATTACTTATCCTTTACAAAAAAGGCACAGAAATTTTGACCTCCATTCATCAAACCAACTCTGTACAAATTTTTTATCATATCCATGAATGGAAACGACGACGACAATTGATCAAAGCAACCATTCCTGACCAATTACTAGCTGAATGGTTCACCAAATCTCTTTTACCTACCATTGCTTGTGACGTAGACATGGGTGGTGTTGTTAGGAAAGAGGAAGACATTACTCATGCCTAGTATCTAGACTTGGTTTATTCCCAATCTGGTACTTTGTATGAATTTCTTCTGAATTCTCCCTGTCCCTTAACCAATCCATCAAAACCACCCTCCACTGCTCATGATTATGGAGTTATCGTTTCCGTCAAAACCCATACCAATCATTCAGTCACTTCCACAGCTACCAGGTTGACTCCACTCTCATTCAATTCCACCCTGACTCAATTATATAAGGTGAATACAATTCAATCTGTTTCCCCACAATAATTTGGGGGGAAAGAAACCTAAGAATAAACCTAAGAAAAATAATACTCAAACCGAAAATGCAAAAACACCAACGCAACCTCCTGCTACTGAGAAACAAACACAACACAAACTGAAATTTCCATGTGTCATTTGTGGTGACAATCACTACACACAATATTGTCACCATCAGGATGAAGTTGCCAAAATTTTCAAAGGAAACTCTCAACCCATTGTGTTGACACATCCTTTTCCACAGTTGCAGTCATTGGTTTCCCAAGTTCCTATACCTCCAATAGGATGAAACCCAAATCATCCTCCTAACGAGGAAGCTTCATCGAGTGCACACATTCACATGTTTAATGGGATAGATTTGACCACTCGTACTATGACATATGAAACACCACCAGGTAAATCTGATAAGGAAAAAGTAACTACTGGAACTACACAAGATCCACCATCCACTACAATTACTCCTCTATTTGGACCACTCCAGATTGAGAAACCAAATTTTGACTTTATTCTATGTCCACCCAAGAGAACAATTCTAAAGTCGACATTTAATCCTAACTCATGTGCTACTCAAAACTATAACATTGTTGAATATTTGGCTCAAGCACCTTGTGCTATGTCTGCTCTCGAAGTTCTACAACATTGTCCTAGCCAACATAGAACTCTCTTGGTAACCATCGGAGCAGTATATCCCGAGTCATCTCATAATATTGTGTTCAACCTCTACAATTTTAAATCACGCCTTTCTCACCATCTTGATTTCCAAATCGATGTCGTTGTCCATAATCAACATATTCATCACACGATCTTGGGCGAGGTGGAATCCACATGTGTCATGTCCTTAGCCTTCTAGAAAGGCCTTAAATCACTTGGTCTTAATCAATCTCCCACCATGTTATGAGCATTCGATGGAAGAGGTTTCTATCCTCACAGATTATTACAATCCTTAACCGTTCAAATGGGAGGAAAAATTGTTTCAATAGATGTTGAAGTAGTTGATGCTCCCCTCAATTATAACTTTTTGCTAGGGAAAATTTAGTTCTATGCCACGAATTTCGTCACTTCATCGGTTTTTCGATGTATCCAATTCCCCCATCAAGGTAAAATTGTGACCATAGATCAGTTAGATTACTATACCCCTGACACTTGCACTCCCATGACCAACAATATTCCTTTCCTAGGAGAATCAAAAATCACTTATGAAAGTGTTGGGGTAGGTCTCTTAAAATACTCTTTGCTAATGGGTACTTTTCCTACACACCTTCCTCCCACTATGAAACACATTGCAACATTTAATATGATTTTGACTATGGCACATCAATCTTTCAAATCATATGATCCATGGATCGTGCCTAGTCCCTTAGAATTTGATACACTAGGTGATACTATGCCACTTAGTCCTGCAGAGACCGAATACAATGCCATTCATTCTACCTCTCCTCCACCAGATGACCAACATCTGCTGGCATCTACCACATATTTTTTTCCATCATGATTATATTTCCTATCCTCTACTTTTCATTACATCCTATATATTTTTCCATCCGATGAATCTATTATGGAAATGCTTAGTATCGAGGAGGCACCATGGGATGACAACCACCATCATTCATCCTTTCTTCCCAGTTTGGATGAAATTGAGAAAGATATTTCCTTTATCTTTCCTAGCAATATCGTCGACTTCCCTCAATCTCCAATACTCACTCAGTATACCATCTCCAAGGGGAATTTGGGAAATATCTCTCATACGATCACTGTCGACATATCCATTAATAAAGGTATCCTAGAAAACATACAACTACGTGCCAATTGTTCAGTTGAAGAAGTCGAAACTTATACCGCCTTGTTTAAATAATTGCACAACATCTTCACTTGGAGTTACAAATAAATGCCAGGGACCGATCCTTTAATTGGTGTGCATGAAATCCAAACTTTGAGACAAAAACTTCGCCCGATTCATCCTAAGAAAACCATGGAAATCAAGGAAGAAGTAGAAAAAATGTTAAAATTTGTTTTTATTTATCCCGACCCTATGATTGAATCAGTTTCCAACATCGTTCCGGTCTCTAAGAAACAAAAGAAATTTTGTGTTTGCGTCGATTATGAGGATCTAAATAAGGATTTTCCCAAGGAAAACTACCCTATGCCCTTTATTGACCAAATTATCGATAATTGTGTTGGAAGAGTCATTTATTATTTTATGGATGGCTTTTCTGGATATAACTAGATTGACATTTTACCGGCTGATCAACACAAAACAACCTTCATCTTCCCTTGGGGGATTTTCACTTATTGAAAATTACCCTTTGGCTTTAAAAATGTTGGAGCTAATTTTCAGTGGGCCATGCCATATGCATTCCATGAAATCAAACATATCGTTTAACCTTACCTTGATGATTTACCAGCTCACTCGACTAATCGACGAGACCACATTGGTCATCTACAAGCAATTTTTCTTCGATGCAGGTTTTACAATATACGTTTGAACCCTCATAAATGAATTTTCACTGTTGAATCAGGAAAACTCCTAAGATTTGTAGTCTCCAAAGATGGGATTAGGGTGGATCCCTTAAAAGTCAAAGCCATTCTAGCTTTACCCCCTCCCACCAAAATTCCCAACTGCAAAGTTTGCAAGGGAAGGAAAACTTTATTCACCGCTTCATTTGAAATTACGCCAGAATTACTAAGTGATTCATGATATTGCAATAGAAAGATGCCCCTTTCATCTGGGATGCCACCACTCAGTGCTCATTTGATTCTCTTAATCATGCCCTAATGAACACACCTCTTTTTCACCCACCGAATTATGCAAAAGATTATATCCTTTATTTGGTTGCCTCTACTTCCACTATTTCCATGGTTTTAGTACAAGAGGATGATGACAACAATGAACATGTTATCTACTACTTGAGTAAGAGTCTATCCAATCCCAAAATCTGGTATTCACATGTCAAAAAGTTGTCTTTGGCAGCATTTATTTCCTTCCAAATATTTCACCATTATATTTTGTTATGCACTACCATGATCATTGCAGACTCGAAACCCATGTACCACATCTTGAATTGTCAAGTACTTGGGGGAAAATATTATAAATGGATCGTCATTCTCCAAGAATTTGATCTCAATTTTGCCAAATCCAAGGCTAAGAAATCATTGGTTTTTGAGGAATTAATTTGCAATATTCCCCATACTAATGAGGATATTGATCCCAATGATTCTCTTACTGATGAATCGTTGTTCCTCATTAGTATGTATGATCCATGTTACGATGATGTCCTTCTCTATCTCCAAACCCAACGTTTTCAACCTAGCCTTTCACATGATGAACGACGTCGCATTCGACACAACTCAAAACACTACCTCATCGTTGACGACACATTGTACCACCATGGAATTGATACAGTCCTATGATGTTGCTTAACCCATGACAAAGTTGAGAAAGTTTTAAATGATTGTCACCTTGGATCTTGTGGCGGTCATCTTTCTAGGATGGCTACAACCCAAATTTTTTTACATGTCGTTTATTTTTGGCCTTCCATATTCAAAGATTTCATTGAGGTCATTAAAAAATGTCCACTCTGTTAGATCTTTCAGAAGAAAGCATGTACCCACCAAAATCCACTTCATCCCATTGTCTCCATCAACCCCTTTGCAAAACGGGGCATCGATTTTATGCAATGTAAGCCTACCTCAGCTGAGGGGCATGGTTATATCATTGTTGTCGTCGATTATTTCACTAAATTGGTTGAGGCTATGCCTACATTTATTAACAATGGTCAAACTGCAACACATTTTATATTTAACCACATCATCGATCGATTTGGTGTCCCACAAGTTATTTTAACTAATCATGGTTCCCATTTCTAGAACCAGATGATGAGTGAATTGCACACCAAGTTAGGTTTTTTCCATGATAATTCATCTCCTTACTACCCTTAGGCAAATGGACAAGTTGAAGCCATAAACAAATTCCTAAAAACCATTCTTCAATGCATGGTGGGAGAAAAAAAAACTCTTTACATTTACAACTCTTCTCTACACTATGGGCCTATCAAACTTCGATTAAAATCACAACTGGATTTACACCCTTCCAGTTTGTATACGAAATAGAAGTGGTATTAATGATCGAATGTGAGATCCCCTCATTGAAACTTACCATGGAACTCCCACCTCACACTTCTACTAAAGAGAAACTATTCTTATATCTCACCAAGTTGGACGAAACCTGTTGTGATGTTGCTCTCATCAATGAGACGTATAAAAAATGCATGAAAAACAAATATGATAAGTCTATCCAACCTCGCACTTTTACAGAAGGAGATCTAGTCCTAGTCTATGATCAAGATCATGAAAAAATGGGGGCAAGAAAGTTATAACCCATGTAGCACGGGCCATACATCATAAAACATGTGCTACACAAAGGCACCTACGATTTACTAGAATATGAAGGAATAACTCTCGGTGAGCCCCGAAATGGGATTTACCTCAAGAAGTATTATGCATAGAATATCTCACATGTGTTATTTCTACATTACTGTACTATATACTTTTCACTTGGTGTTTTTTTTCTTTTGTGTGCACGAGTTTTGTCTCATCTTCTTATATTTTTCTTTGTGATTGAATGCACAGATGACATCATCCTTTCCCATCTATTTCAGGTTTTCAGCTGGCGCTAGTTGACATACCAAGAACATCGCTTCTGCAGCTTGGGTCATCTACCACTATGGCAAGTTAGTGAGTTCAAGAGGATTTTTCCTCGGATTTGTGAACAATAACGTTGCAGAGTATCATGTCGTCATCATAATTTTAACCGAAGCCTCCTCCCTAGTTATAACTCAGTTGATTATTAACCTCGACTCTCAACTCGTGGTCCATCAACTTAATCGTGAGTACATCATTCACAACTCAACCCTACTACGTCTCCCTCTAAGGGTTCGTTGTCTCGAAAGAGATTTTGAATTTCTCGAGTACAGACACATATCGATAGAACTCAATGCGATCGCGGATTCGTTCGTGAATTATATGTTGAATTGGTATCTTGTACATAGATAAACATTTGGAACATAAAACATATGTATAAAAACATCACATAAAACAAAAAATACAACATAGGTAGCCACCGCAAAACTCGTTTATATATATAAGCTTGATAGAATTTTTTTTTTGTCAAAATACATCATACAAAAGTACATAACATGGTAAAATATGGGCCCTCATGCCCATAGTATCATCATAAAGACTACAAAATTATTGGGGACTGTAATCATCCCCTTGTATCACATTGTTCTCCACATAGCACTCTACCTATCTCGCTACTCGTTGTAGAAAATGGTTGAGACCTTTAGGGACCCCAACTGTATGTCTCTGAAGATGGACGGAGGTTCCTCTCCACCTCACGTAGTCCTCCCACTATGAAATCATTCTCTATTGTCACTTGAGAATCCATGCGATGCCCTAATGTTGGCATATTTGTCATACGAGATGCACCTATGTCTACATGATGAAAACAAAATGGTTTATATCCCTCGTTGTACAACCAAAAATATACAAAAAACAAAAGAACATATCGTTGCAAGGTTATGATCTTTCGTACCTAATGCATCCCACTGTATACCCTTAGGAAGTACCAACTTGACACTACCTCTGAAATCTACCCCAACATATGGGAAGTCCTCGATCACCACCAACTGCCTCCTCCACCATGAAAAGAAGTCAACAGTGAACCTAAAATCCGAGGGATCATTGCCCAACCTAGGGGAGAGAATGGTCCATCTGTACATACAAGGCTTAGTCATAGGGTGTGCTATCATCACAACCTATGGTTGTATCTGGGGAATCCAGTCCAGGAAAAAAGAGACCAAGAAAGAACCATATCAAAATTGTTTATGCCTGCTAGTTCTACATTTGGATATCTTCTCTTTAACATTCCTCAAGAACCCTGTGCTCCATTTGAACAACCCAGGTTCCAAGCATAGAATGGAGTAATAAATTTGAGACTTTTAAGAGATATGGGCACTAGTTCTCCTCGCCAATTTAGTGATAGAAAATAGGATGGATCAAAGAGATAGACCCCTCACATATTTTATAACGATCCTTCCTCCTACCAACCATGACCTTGGTATAAAGTATTTGAAAACATATGCCTCGGTCGATCAAGGAGTAGATCAGTGTCCGAAAAAAATAATTGGCACTCCCCTCCTCAAGAGCCCCGTAAAAAAGTATACATCATCCATATCAATCTCAAACATATGAGGTCTTATTCAAAATTCTTGTTCATCGTCATCCCATAGATTGATCAAGTATTCAAGCAATAAATCTTCTTTCCTCATGTTCTGAAGGTTGAAATACTTGGGCAAGACGCAATTGTGTAAGGCCACCCTTGCTTGAGTGTGTTGAAGAGAAGTGATGTCATCAAACTTGTTCTCACATTCTTTCCACTCAATCATGGTTAGCTATAAATGAAACCTACAAATACATCAATTAATCATCATTAGCTAAATCCTCAATGGAAGAAATTACCATTTTTTAGCCTAAAACACAAAAACATTTTAAGTTTTGCACCTATTGCTCCCTCAAAGAAGAAAACAGATTGCTAGTGTTCCCTCAACGCGCACACTAGGGCATTGAAATCATGATCGACATTCCCCTCGATGCCTTGAGGGAGCATTGATCTAGTTCGACGCTCTAGGGATTCTCAAGGAGCCTAATCACCTAAACTAAAGGCTAAAATGAAACAAACATTCAAGCAACAAAATGAGGAGGAGGAAACAATGAACCTGATCCTAACGGTTTTGAAAATAGTTGCCCATAACCCCTGCTATCAACACTTGAAAAAATGCTCCAAAAGAGGTAAAAACTCAAAGGGGAGAAGAAAATAGTAAAAACAAAGGTAAAAATGATTTTTCCCTAATTTAATATTTGTTCTGGTCATTTCTCCTTATTATAAAGTTAATTCTTGGGTTTTTTTTTATCATTTTTCGAGAAATTACTAACATCTTGTGCCCAGAACAGGTTGATTTTCAGGAATTTGAGCAGAGTCTTTCAATGACCTTGTAACTCCAATGAGCTTAGTCTTTGTTATTTCTCATGCTAAAAAATACATAAGAATTTAACCGAGTATAATTTTATCACCTTTTCGGACTCCTAAAGGCTATACAAAAAAGGAACCCCCTAGAGTCTCCTTTAAGATTTTTTCAGACTCTCTAAACATGAAAAGATTGATGACTGATCTTGCTTCCTTTCACACTCATTAAAACGTTCTAAAGGTTCTCTTCTGAGTAAGAGTTTATCTCTTTTTAGGACCTCGAAGACTAAAATTACAGAAAAGGAAAACCCTGGAGTTGCCTTTAAGTTATTTTCAGACTCTCTAAACATGAAAAACCACCGAGTTTTCCTTCTATGGACTCACAAAATTACACATGAAAGGGTCCATCTGGGGACGAACCCTTACTTCTTCCAGTTCATTAAATAAATGAAGAGTGACTTACCGAAGTTGAGTTAGATAAACCATGTGTTATCCTCCTTGAGCTTATTAAATTAAAAAGAGGTACTCATCTATCTGGATGGGGGAAGGAAGTGGGACAAGTTTCTTGAAAACATTTTTAAAAATCTCTTATAGTTGCCCTTGAACACAACACGTGTTTTAAACTCCAGACTGAACACTTGGATAATCCACTAAACCTCTGCACTGAACCAATCCTATGAGTCTTTCCACTCATTTGAGCCATCCAAAGAATGCCTCGACACTCATTGCATTATGTTTTGGTACACTATGCATTTATGCTACCAAGTCTCACGTGGTGCCTTATTGTTCAAGGGAATTTTCTGCCTTGAGAGTCAACCATCTACAAAATTACTAGTTTCCATACATGTGTCAGTCTGTGTTCATATTCTATATCTTATCACTTTCGTGTATCAGTTTCGTGTCGATGATGTGGGATACACCAAGGCCCTCCTTCGACGAGTATTTTCCTGTCGACTTCAACACATCATCTAGGAGTTAGAATTAGAAACTAGTTAGTACCTTGGGACCTGCATGCCTCAATGGCAGGCCTCCTTGCTTTCGACAATGGGTTTACATCATTAACCTCTAATCGGATGATTCCACGAATGTTTGACCTCAACTCATTTATTCACATTTTTTGGAATGTACTAGGGTACCTTGGGAGTCATTGACATCATTGGTGATATCCCTCGCGCTTATTAAAAATTTACCTCAATGATCAGTAATCAAGTGGTTTCTACCATGTTCGACATCAAATAATCTATTCACATGGCTAGATTCATACCACCTCAGAATTGGTATGAAGACCCTTGGTTGAGCATTCACTCTGTTATCTACTTTACCCAGGCTGCGAAGGATATTTGATCATACTGATATATATATATATATATACATACTATCGTGTAGATCCACATTGTATTGGTCTATGGCTATGATTCATCATCTTGTAGCTCGACTATGTATTTTTTGTGGCTATGATCAGTTCATGTCATGGAGATATGGATCCACATTGTATCTTTGGTGGGCATATCCTTAATCAATATTTTTCATGAATCTGCAATGTATTGGTCAGCGGTCATGCTTTGAGTCATTTTTTATTCCGAGCATAGGTATGCTTGCCTCAGGAATGGAACACATATTAACATTGTTTGATGGTTTTTTTCATCTCCTACCAGGTTCCCCGACTCCATACCTACAAAGTGTTTTTGCCAGTAGCTTTCATATTCTGACTTCACACTTTAGGGGGGAATTTGTTACACGTGGAAATTTCTCACTTCTATAATGTCACATTCTCATTGTCGTAAGGTTCAAAAGTGTCTCACTTTTGTCACAAGTGTCACTTTATCTTTTCGCAAGTGTTGCATTTCAAACAACACCATGAAAACACTTGATACAACCCCTAAAACATGTTAGAAGAAGAAGCACCATCATCTGACAGTCGAAACAAATGTTTTTCTATGAGAATTGATCATCTTGACATCTTTTGGGAAGATCAACACTCCCCTGCTCATATACAGGGAGTGCTAGCCCTCCTTTCCCATCTCACGGGGATCGTTGCAATTCTTTGTTTCCCATTCTAAGGGAGCATTGAATTAGTTGAGCAAATCTTGGAAGAAATCCCTTTCTTCTCTAAAGACAGCTATGGATGGATCGAATTGGTTTGGCTCAAATATAACCCCTAGGCTGCATCTAAGGGAGATATCACAATTGTTGGATCCATATCCTCAACTAATCCTAAATATAACCAAGGTGGTTGAGCCTCTCAAAGCCTATAAATGGAGGCATTCTCATGGTGAACAAGGAGGAGAAATCAACAAAGCATTGTTATTTTGATTGTGGATCTTTCGAGCAAGGGTTGGACGAGGAGGAATTGGAGAGGTTTCTACAACATCATCTGAAGGATTTAAGTTTTCTTTTTAAGTTATCATTAATATACTTGGCATATTTCCTTATAGTATTTGTTTACATGCACTTGTCTATGTTTGTTTTAATCTTTATAGACAAATCGATTTTTTCTAATCCATTAGAGTAGGAGATAGTTGTTTGTCTCTTGTGATCCATTACAGGTATTGTTCAGAACTCACAGATTTGAGCATCTTGTACAAATTTTGAAAGTGAGGTACATCAAACTATCCCTCCTTCTCTATTTTTCGATGGACATAATTGATCTATAGGAATGGTAGTGTCGAAAGGTAGTTTTTTGTCTTGGTAGAGAGGTTTGTACTCCAAGGGAAAATTTACCTGTCTGCAGGGGAGTTATTTTGTAACAAGCACAACTACAACATGGCTCTCCATAGCTCCACGGACCATAGCCTATTTTAGGTGGGGCTAGGATTCCAACCCTTGGGTCCCATTGATTTTTCACTACCTCTTGCAACCACATAGATAGAATCTTCCCATGTTTATTCTGAGGCCGACAAAGCCACCAGATTCAAC
This sequence comes from Picea glauca, assembly GCA_000966675.3. NCBI lineage: Eukaryota > Viridiplantae > Streptophyta > Pinopsida > Pinales > Pinaceae > Picea > Picea glauca. Next base: position 176,183 of record JZKD02S1905630.1, on the reverse strand, counting down.
ACATCCACCAATAGGTCCATGAGATTTTGCAGAAATACAATGCTAAGTACAAGCATCGCCATGACCAACACTGGGTACCACACAAGTTTCAGTTGGGAGACAAGGTATGATCATATTTGCAGAAAGAGTGCCCTACAGATCCCCATCATAAGATTTGTCTACTTCACTATGGGCCTTACACTATCACCGAGGATGTGGGTGACAATGCTTTTGAGTTCAACACTCCCCCCTTCCTTGGCTTGCACCCAATGTTCAATGTGGACCTCCTTCGACCATATTTTCCACCATTATTGGACAACTCAAAGATCGTAGAACAGTGGACACCAACAAAGTTCAACCATGACTACATGGAACATGCATCTGCTGATTAGATAATGGACACACACGTCAAGGGCACTCGCCAACAGAGGATCTAAACTTATCATGTTGTCAAGGCAAGGCATCTCTTGCACCAAGGCAAGTGGCTCACCCAGGACCAAATTCAACAGAAATTTCCTCACCTGACGAGGGCACTCAACACAATGGATACCATTGCTTCCTAAAGGGGGAAGACTGCTCTAGGTGGATATTGGTGGCCACCCAACTATTCCAATCGGCTCCTCTTAACAGTTTTTAGTTCAGCATGTTTCTCTGTAATGATGATATTTCTTTGTAATTGTGGGTTTTTCACTTTCGGGGCTATCTTGAATCCCTACACAGCATACAGGTGTATATTGGTGGCTTCCCACCTATTCCAACTAGCTTATTTTGGAATTTTTCATGTCAATACCTCTTTTTGTACTTCTAGGGCCATTTTGGGGCCCTAAAAAGTGTTTTTTGGCTCACCATAGTCAAACTGTAGATGGAGTCAGATTTTGACGGCATAATGTGCATTTCTCAAAAATATCATTTCAATGGGCTATCACATGCCTAAAATGGAGGTCGTATGAAAAATTTACGACCTCGGGAAGTTGAGGTACCAACTTACCCATCGGGGCCCACATAAATTTTGGTGTTTCGTGTCCTAGGGTTAGGTTTTTGGATGTCTAGGGTTTTTGCATTCATGAGTAATGTTAAAAAATACCTTTGGAGCCTCATTGTAATCATTTAGCTTAGACAGATGCGTGTATCAGCCACATATCCTCTCAAATATAGCTACCACCATTCGAGCAATTTGTTTCCAATTCTACAGTTTTATAGTTTCAACCTATTTTATTTATTCAATAGAAGTTATTGTTCACTGGATATATGTTGGTGTTATCTGTCTCTTTGTTTTATTGTATTCAGTATGTTATTCATTTCGTTCTTCTCATAAATCCATATCATCCTCACATTGTATAAGCAAGTTATTCTATCCTCCCTCAGGTATAACATTTATCCAATTTCCTTTTATTTGTGACCATTGAATCTAAATTTTGTCAGTAAGTTGACCATCTTCATCTAGTCAAATCCAAAATAAGGCTAGATAAGGTTCAATCTGCAAGTGAATTTATAGGATTCCATTAATATCGAGACTTTGTCATGATGGATCTGATGTCTTGAATATCGCAGGTCTTGACTCATCGACCTCCATGTTTTTGATATTTTCTCACACATGTAGGGTTCCCAAGCCTACCTCCACCATCTCTATATTTTGATCTAGGTCAAGAACCATCACAATTTATTCCTCTTGCACATTTCATCGATCATCATCTCTTGAATCAAATAGGGTTATCATCCCATTGATTTTTCACTCCATTAAACCAGGTTCTCTTCTGTATTGACTAGGGTTTGCAACATCGCATAGATCAAATCTTATATTTTGTATTTTGTCTCACTCAATTTTCTACAAGTCAATTGAGGATTTATGTTGTTCCATTCTTCTTTCAATTCCTTTCTTTGACTTGTCATATAATGTATGCACTCTTTGTCTCTCATTTGATGCTTATTTATTTTCTCTTCTTGGCATACTTGTGTTTTCTCTTGCTCTCATTCTTCTTCAATGTGAGAAGCTACCCCCCATCACTGTGTAATGTACTTAACCCAAAAACATCAAAGAAAATACATAAAATGCAATACAAAACCAAAGAACACAAGATAAAATAGATAAACCATGAAAATATATATTTTGATAATAAAAAACATAGAGTTATGTTCACTTTCCTCTTCAAGGGGGGAACCTCCTAGAGAAAATCTCCAATTACAATAACATTTCTTGAAAAAACATTACATAACCTTCTAGTCAATATATATCTATCCATGGTGAATCTTAACTACCTATGGCCCCACTTATAATGAGTGTCATCTAACTAATTTGGGACTTATTAATAAATAGGACCCTTTTACAATGAGTGACTATTAACTAACTATTTAATGGGACTTATTCCAGGAAGGTGGCGTCATACATTAATAAAGTATTCAAAGTAAGGGGGTTAGGGAAATTGAGGAATTTTTTGTAGAATCATTGTAGGTTCCCATGTGGAATATTCTATTTGCATACATTTCCACTACATTAGTACTTCCCTAATTATGTGTTGGCGCAACTGATTCTCTCTAGTATCCAATTCTCTTTTTGGATGGAGCCAAATGGAAACTTCTTCAACAAGTTTTGGTAGGTTGTTCTTCACTTTGAAATTTTATCCCACAGTCTTCTTCAAACAGAACACATGAAATACTCGATGAATCTTGGATCAGGTTAGGAGAGCTAGCTTGTAGGTGACTTGACCAATACATTGTATGATTTAATAGGGACCATAGAACTTAGGAGCTAGATTTTGGGGAAATTTATCTTTGAGTGGTGTATGCCTATAAATATGAAAGTGAAGAAACACTTGATCCCATTCAAAAAAATAATGTTTCGATATATGCTAATCATCTTGTTGTTTCAATCGATTTTGCACCATAACCAAGTTTTACTTGAGGATAAGGATAATGACTTCATTGGTATAAAACATTCTATCTAATGCATGAACCTTGGAATCACCTGGTACATAGGATCCACTGATAGGGTTTTTTTCCACAAACAACTTCATATGGTATCATTTTAGTAGCTCCGTGATAAGTGGTATTATACCACCATTTGGAAATGGGAATACATTGTGCCCATTGGTGTGTATTTTTAAAAGAAAATATTCTAAAATAGGTTTTTAAGCACTTGTTGACCACTTCTATTTGACCATAAGTTTGAGGATGATATGGAGAGTTCATAATCAGTTGTGTACCTTGAATTTTGAATAACTCCCACCAAAATTTGTTGGTTAATGTGGGGTCTCAATCTGAGACAATGGAAGTGGGCATGCCATGTAGATTAAATATCTAATCCATGAAGGTATAGGAAATTGACAAAGGAGTGAAAGGATTAGCTAGGGAAAACAATGAGCATATTTTGAAATATGGTCAACAACCAACATGATGACTAATTTGTTTCTTGCTTTTGGGAGTCCCACAACAAAATCCATTGAAATTTATATCCATATCCGTGTTGGGATTTCTAGTGGTTGAAATTGATCGAAGAGGATCTATAAAACCAAGAAAAACTGATGGTTTTGAATTCTAATGTAAATGTAGTCATGTCTAATATATTGATGATAAATTTCCAACACAACTTGAACAGGATCAAACAGACGTTGTATGAGAACGTTATGGCATTCTGAAGTTCTGGAAAAACATGCAACAATGATTACAAAGTTGACATGTGGCATCACCAGGGACTGATGCATGGAAATACGACCAAGACATGTGGCAGTACTGACATGAAAATGGAATTATATACACAACAAGTGGCAGTATAGATGTTGATGTGTCATATTGACTAGACTGTATGGATGTTGACATGGCACGTTGACTGCGTTATACAGATGTTGACGTGGTAGGATGACATGGCATTGATTGGAAGGGTAACACGACACTAATTGGTGTGGCATGGTTACATGGCACTGATTGGCATGGAGAGGTTATGTGGAAGCCACCTGGAAAGCCCAATTTGACTAAAAGGGCTTATCAAGTCCATAAGGTTCAGGTGGGTGGATCAAACCCCCGACCTATTTTGCACCAATACAATGTTTTACCATTAGACCAATGGTTGTGCATTGTAATGAAAGTAGAAAGAATATTATTTAAATAAAATTTGTAGTAATTTCCCAAAATAAGGTGGTCTATGGTTTTAACTGCACGACCTCCACCAATGAACCCATCATTTTAACCAACACAACAACAATGTTACTTGTAATAGCATGCGGGTAATATTGTAATTAAACCACAAATATTTCATAGCCTGAAAAATCCCAATGGTTGCAGATTTGAAATCGTGACCTCTTGCATATAAACTGACATTTTTACCATTACTCCAAAGATTGCAATTTTGGAAGAATAGCGCGTAGTGGAGTAATTAAAGCTAGTTTTATTTGTCTCTGCAAAATTGAAGAATGAGGATATTGTAGCCATTTTTCATGCAGATCAAGTGAGGGAAGAGATTGATATCAGTTCAACAATATTTCCTAAATATAGTGAAGACATTTACTATAGTTTGGAGATCCATTGTAATGTAATAAATAATTTGAAGTGCTTCACATTATAATAATGGAGGGGTTGCACAGTTGAAGCGAACCCAAAGATGTATCCCAAATTGGGTGAAATCCGTTATCAACTCTCTTTTTTTTGTCTTTCTGTTGTTAATTTATTCAATTTAGAATTCCTATTGTTTATCAAGATTTAAAATACAAGTTAATACAATTTACACTTTAAATTATTTTCAAATCAGTCAATGGATTTTCAAATCAGCAATGCCCCTGATATCTCCATAGTCTCTCCCTTGTTTCTTTGGAAATCATCACATGATGTTATGAATTACTAGATATATGTCTTCACGTCATCCCAAAAGAATGAATTCTTAGTTATTTAATAGGTTTTATGAAATCCATAATGATTTATTATCGATGATGAATGTAACTGCTCTAATAAATTTTGTTTTAGGGTTGAATATTTTTCCAAAACAAAGCATCGTTTATACCACAATGTGTCTTGTTTCTATGTATAAATTTTAGGTGGGTTGGGATATACCTAAAGCCATTGGATGAGCTGCCTTAAAGTAATATTTTCTAGTCATTCCCTATGGGATTCCTTGATCCATCATAGACTTGGTAATGATAAGGTAAGGAGCGACCCATCCTCATCAAATTTTCTGGATAAAACATCAGTCACAAAATTCTCTTTACCCTTCTTATATATGATCTTGTAATCATACCCTAACATCTCAGTGACTCTTTTATGTTTCTATAGTGAAGAAAAACATTATTCAAGGAAGTAATTTAGACTATGATGATCAGTATTGATATGAAAATGCCTCCCTATGAGATATGGCCTCCACGTCTCTACTACATGAAGGATAGCCATCATTTCATTCTCATATATGGATTTTCCCAAATTGTAGTCATACAATTGCTTACTAGTGAATGTCAAGAGACATCCTTATTGGATCAATACTTATCTAATACATATGCTTGAGGCATCACATTAAAGGACAAAAGTCTTATTAAAGTCAGGTTTTTTCTATTACTGGAGTAGTGCACATGACATTCTTTAAAGAAGCAAAGGTCTATGATGATACCTCACTCCAAAAAAAGGAATTATTTTTAAGGAGTGAAGTTAGAAGAGCTACGATTTTTCCATAATTTTTCACAAATTTATTGTAGTAGCTTGTAAGTCCTAAGAATCCCCTCAATATATTTAGTGTTTTTGGAATGGGGTCAATATTTCATAGATGCCACTTTTTTGGTATTGACTCTTACTCCCTTTTGACTTACAACGTGACCCAAAAATTCAACCTCGAGAGCACCAAAACAACATTTGGAGTAATTCATGAATAATTGGTTGTCTCTAAAGAGTTTCAAAGAATTACTAACATGATCTATGTGTGATTCCCATGCTTTACTATAGACTAGGATATAATCAAAGAAGACCAACATAAAATTGCATAGGAAGGATTTTCCAAGAAATATTTTTCATGAGTCTCTGGAAAGTGGATGGAGCATTACAAAGACAAAAATGCATCACTATAAATTCATAATGACCCTCATGTGTTCTAACTGTTTTCTTAAGGATGCATGTCTCTTTCATCCTAATTTGATGATATTCTAAACATAGTTCAAGCTTAATGAAAAACTTTGCTCCATGAAGTTTATCTAGGATATCATCAATAACTTCGATGAGAATTTTTCCTTGATCATCAACATATTGAGAGACCCAAAATTAGGACACATGCACCAAGTTCCTTCCTTATTTAACATCATGACTATTGGTGATGAGTAAGGGATTGTACTGGTACATATTACCCCCACCTCCTTCAATTCCTAAATGATATTTTCTATTTCATTATTTTGTGCAAAACAGTGTCGATAAGGATGTGCATTTGGTGGTTAAATTCCTGGAATCAGGTGAATTCCATGGTCATGCTAATGGAATTTTTCAAGGACTGGCTATAAGCCTCGATGGATTTCTTCTGTCATGTTATCCATAACCTATATGGCATTAAATTGGGAAATAATGCGAAAGTGGTAGTTGGAGAGTCTAGTTGACTCTGTCAACTAGTCCCACCAGTCGACCAAGTATAAGTTTATTGGGAATGTCAATTCAAACTGTAAGTTGGTCAATTTTTGGGTTGGGTAAACTGACTATGGTATTTAAACATTTGTAGCTACATGATAACCAATGCAGAAGAATAAATATGGGATCATGAATGTAAAAAAGTGGTGGTATTTTATGTAGCTTGATATAATAAAAGGATATTGATTGTTGGTCTTTCCACTACTTTCTCTTACTTCTCTCTTCTATGTGAGTAATTCTTATATAATACATGTGAAGTACTACTAGTAACCTATCTACACAATCTCCTAGATTGCAACATTGGTTTTGTTACTAGTAGAACTTGATCCAAGACAATTTGAAAAGATTATGCACACATAGATGTTGATCTTGGAAGAGATCCACGAGTAGTGGGAGAGAAAGGTCAATAATTATCTAAAGAATTACACCTGAATAAATTGATTGACACTTTTAAAAGAAAGAGCCCAATTCTTCATAAAAACCCACAAAAAATTATTCGGAGCAAACCCTCAACAAATTAAAAGATACATCGAATGACATGCTAACAATTAAAATTACTATTGATTAGTGATTGGTGTCCAAAATTAACGGGAGTCAAAAAATTTATATGAATAGTTCAAAACAATTGTTGACGATTACTGTGAAGAACAAGGATTCAAAGCATGAATGTTGGTCGAAACAATCAAAGAGAGGTTTTACGATGACTTTCACGATGGTTTTTTATGTACAATACCTGCCCTATTACACAATTTTATTATAGATAAAAGAGTCATCCATATATTCAAATACCTCCCTCCTCTTTCTACACCAGCAAACACCAACTAGAGACAACAACAAGTCGATTGGGATTTTTTTTTTGGATGTTGACTATAAAGACACAAGACAAGCTTAGGATTTCATTTTGAAAAAATAAATATGCTAAAAATGTGCACCCTTATCGACTAGGTGTCAGTTAGGTTCGACGATGGGGGGTTATTTATTCATGAGATACCACAATTGGAGTAAGTCTAGTTGATTGCACCGAAGAGAAATAATGTCATAAGGAAGGAGGAAGTCAATTGATCAACAACATGAATATGCATTGGAAGAATAATAAAAGAAGAGAACTACACATCGAATGCAGTATCATAAATCATCAACCAACATTTAGAAGTTAGAATGGGACAAGATATAGAGAAGAAGAGAGGAGATGTGTGATATGAAGGATCCCTGAAAGTTGAATAGAAAATAACCCTAGGAATAGCATATCATTGGATCACTGAACCACTCTAATATTGGTTTTGACCAACTAGATGCAAGAGGAGTATCCTCGACGATTATTGTGACAAGTAAAATCTTGCAGTTGGTTGAGGCACCAATTGGCGCCCTCCAAATGGTAGACTCTATTGAAAGCATGGATGTGGATGACTTGGGAACTGTGTTGTGTTTTTATTTGATTCTTGAAGAAGAAATTCCACACATATGATAATTCCTCCATCATAGGTTAAACATTGAACCTGAGTTCTCTTTGGTGTGGTATAAAGTGGACGATCAAGGAAATGTGAGATATATAGTATTGGTAGAGATTCCCTAGATAGATAAAATTTGGGTAGGGAATCAAGGTGATGAAAATATACTCCTTCATATCAAGGATGTCACAGAAACGTCCCCCTTTCTAAATTTGTTAACTAAATAAGAAGATACACAATCAATTGAGATCCGTGATGAAACAAAATTTCCTCAAGAGAGATGTTTCAAAAGATGTATAGACAAAGGGTGTTAGACGAACGATATAACCCCAAGAAAAGAACTGATCAACGTACATATATAGACCAATACATCAATTGAAAAATGCAAACACCTCTAAGTATTCCAAAGTCAAAAACTCCAATTATGGATAAAATGGGTCATAGTCACATTCCCCTTTATGAAGGTTATGAGGATCCTAAAATGCATTGGTTCATCTATGAAAAATGTTGGAGGCACTAGATGTTAAAGATGAAGAAAAGTAGATGGCCTAATTTGGAGGAACCCTAAGGAAAAGAGCCTTAACATGGTATATGAATTTAATTGAAAATCAACAAAGAACAAAAGTTGAAATTAAGTCAGACTTTCTATCCTTATTTAAAATACAATATGTTAAGCATATTTTTATGAAAAGACTTAAAGAAATAAAGTAGAGGCCAAGAGAGATGTTCAAGATTATGATCATAGGTTCAAAGTTTAATGAGCCAAATACCATACACAACTGATGAGCAGTTGCTTGTTCAATGGTATGTGTTGGAATTACTATAGAAAATTTGTGGTCCACTAAGGATGCATGAGATTCAATCGTGTGAAGAAGCGCTAAAGAAGGCTCAAGATATTTAAACTGATGAAGATTGGTCATCGATATCATCACTAAATGATAAGAAATTAGAGGGAAAATATAAATGTTCCACCAATATTTGATAAATATGGCTATCCGAAGAAATGATATATGGTGCACAAGTTGCTTAAATGAATCACACGTGAAAGATAATTGTAAATATAGAGACCGATTTGAAAGAGAATCAGAATTCAGACAAATCCAAGCTAAAATATACTATGAAAATTTTCGATCTTTGAAAAATAAAAATACTAGGGATGCCAACATCTTGAAGAATGTAAAACCCAAATGGTGTGTCATTTATGAGGAAGCAACCCACTCAACACAATAATGCCATATAAATGGTCGGAACAAGCCAAACTTTCACAGATTCTATCATACTCAATTTATCAACCAAAACATGGAGTGATATAGATTGGATCATGATATTATTTTGTATCTATCTCAATGTTTTCAAAGTGGAAAAAAATTGAGCAATCAACTTGCAGAGTCATTCTAGTGACAGCTCCCAGTTTGGAAAATTGGGGTCCAGAACCTTCCGGAGCCATTTTGAGGAATTAAACGATTTTTTTTTTTTGATGTTCAAAACTTATGCATGCACACTTTAAAGTGTTCTACGCTCTAATACCTTTCCAACAGTGTACACCATGCATCAATCAGAGCTCGTATGAAAAAGTTATGCCTCACGCATGTTGACCATCATGGTATGAGAGAATGCCACATCAACCCCTGTTACACATGCATATGGGGCTACACACGCAGATAATTTCAACATGATTCTATAAGTTCCAAAACCTTATCACAATTGAAGTTCGAGGAATTCAAAACCCTAAATCTAGACGACTATTAGGCTATGTTAAATATCGGGTCACTAGGAGGAGAAGGGGTTCCATTGTATGTTATTGTTGGGTATGTGTTATATTCTTTGTACTAGTATTTTATGCATTGCGCCAAGCCTGAAAAGGGGTATGAGGGGGGNGGGGTGAAATCCCCCCATGCAGGGGTTCGGGGGCAGTGCCCCCGAGAAATAGTTTTTTTCCTTGGGAAACACGTCACATTTTTGTCTTGTTTTCATGTTGCCTCGATTTTCATGTCCATCGTTGAACGTTTTTTCAGCACATGGCTTTTACCAGTGGTTTTCTATTTCCGGTTAAGGAATTAGGGTTGTTTACTAATCTAGGTCATTGGGTTAGGGTTTTGGATGTCGCTGGCTCCTATATGTATATTGTATTGTAAACAATTTATCACTATGAATGAATATATAATATGTTGATTTTCCCATTTTGGGTTTCCAGGGGAGAAATATCTATGTAATGTTTGTATTTTCCTTTGTATCTTTTCTATTCTTTTACTGAAAATCTGTTTGCAGTAAATATTGTACAAGGTTAAAATCTACAATTATTGTATTTTGTTCCATACTAGAGTAGAACAATTGGGAGTGGGAAATTATAAATCATAACAGAGGGGGTTAATGTTTTTTAGTAGCCTAATAGGCCACATGTCTTAGGTAAGTCCATAGAGAAAGCCTTCTCTTTTGTACTTGCATTACTTCAATACTAGAGAAAAGAGAGCAAAGAAGCCTCACCTTCTAGCTGGGTTTTCTCTCGTAAGGGTTTTCCAGATAAATTCTTTGTGTTATTTTGTGGATGGTGTGTGATTGTGTTTTATTTTTTTCTATTTTCCACATTTTATCTATTTCATTCATAAGCAGAAAATAAGTAACTAAGTAGTGTGGAAATCTAAAGAAATTTAACCTTCATAGGTAGATTTTGGTTGTATTTATCATATCTATTGTGACAAATTGTTCCAATGGAATATCCATGGAATTTTACAGATCATATTGGTATCAGAGCATGTTTTCTTGGGGTATTTGTGGAAAGTTGTAGGATCCAGGAAATGGATTAAAGAAAGGTTGTAGAAACCCTATCCAAGGTACATGATTTTGTTCATAACAACCCTTGAGATCTAGCACAAGGAAGATTTTAGAGGTTGGAAGCACAAGTTATCAATATCAACCACAATATGAACCTGCTCATGGTTTCTCTAGTAATAAATCTCAGACCGTTCATAGTTGATGGAGGCACTAACTCAAAGATTAGATCAAAGGGGAAATGGGGAGATCAAGAATACCCAGGAAAGGAGTCATGAAAAAAACCCAAGAAAGAGGATTCGAGTTTGAGTGTTGTTAAACCTTCACAGTCCCTATTCAAGATGGAAAATAAAGTCAACATAAAGCCATACCAAGGTGATATCGATGCATTAAAACTGAATCATTGGTTGCAAAAACTATAATTTTATTTTAGCATTCAATATATAGATGAATAACAAAATAATTCATTTGTTATATTGAAGTTAGAGGGCCATGCATTAACCTGGTGGAAAAGTCACACGAGACACTTAGGTTGGAGGGTGATCCACCAATAACTAAGTGGGAGGATTTCAAAACCATCATTAATTCCTAGTTATATCCTATTGGGTATGTAGAGGACTAATGGATCTATTGGAATTACTTCAGGTAAAGGTAGGGGAAGAGTCTACGAGAGTACACCACCAAGTTCAGGAACATGGCCATCATTTTGGGTATCTCTAAGAACCCATATGTAATCCTCAAGTATCTGGGGGGTCTACATAGTCATCTGTGAAAGAAAGTGATTATTTTCAAGCCAAGGATAATGGACAAGGCATGTGTATAGGCATAGTATCTAGAAAACATGGTCCACATTAAAGGGAATCCAAGAAGTTCCAAGAAAAAAGAGCACCAAGAAGCTTCCAAGGAGGGGAAGACAAAGTGGAAAGGGGGAAAGGATAAGAAGATGACAACCATTTCACATCAGTGTAAGGATCCTAGAAACCATTTCAATCATTGTAACATTGATGGCCACACTCAAGAAAAATGTTGGAAACTACATCTAGAGATGAACCCCAAGAACCGTAAGAAGGACGGCAAGAAAAAAAACCTTATAGCCATATATTCAATAAATCAAGTTGAAAGTAGCTATAATGTGGATAAAAATATTTTTTTTACATCTGTGCAAAAGGAGATGAATCTGAGTAACATTCATCACTTGGAAGAGAAGGAGATGACCAAGCTCTTCGACATCAAGATTTAGGTCAAAAAGACCAAGATAGATGTTATGTTCAACTCTAGTTCATAGGATAATATCATAGCATTAGATCTAGTCAACACGATTGAATTGGAGGTTCATGATCATCCTATCCCCTATCCATTAGGTTGGGTAAACAAGGATGCAAAGATCAAGGTAACAAGCAATGCAAGATTAAATTTTTTGTAAGTAATGATTTTATAGATGAAGTAGAATTGGATGTAGTACCACTAGATGTATGAAGCGTAGTGTTTGGAATCCCCTACATGTATATGAGGGATGTTATCTTCATATGGAGATCCAATCAGTACTACCTCATCAAGGATGGGAAATCCTTCATCATCAACGCACACAAAGGAAAATCAAAACTTTCACCGGTATGTGCCAATCAAGCTAATAAATTGATTACTTCTAGTAAGAAATATGTTTTCATTTTTCTAAGAGAAAATAGGTATGGTGCAGATTCATTAAAAGTAAATACATCCCTATAAGGTTGTACTAAAGAGAAGAAACATTAGTCGAAGGAGTTTTCAAAAGCATACAGAGAAGTGTTTCAGGAGCTAAAAGGGATATCACCTAAGAGGGAAGTGGAGCACAAAATTGAATTATTTCCATACTCCCCTTTGTTGAACAATGGGATGTATAGATAGTCCATTCTAGAAGAAAACAAAGTAAAGAAGCAGTTGTAGCAATTGTTGGAGCAGGGTGTGATTCAACCAAGTACCTCACCTTGTGGGTCACCCATCATAATTGTTCCCAAGAAGGATGAGACTTGGAGAATTTTTATCAATTATTGGGAATTAAATGAGATTAAATTGAAGAATCGATACCCTCTTCATAGGATTGATGATATTTGGGAACAACTGCATCATGCGAAGTACTTCACTAAGATGGATTTGAAATCAATATATCACCAAGTATGATTCAAAGAAAATGATACCTAGAAGAATGCCTTCAAGACAAGGAAAGGTTTGTATGAATGGTTGGTTATGCCATTCAGTTTATGTAACACACCAAATACATTTATGAGACTAATGAACGATATTTTACACCCTTATCTAGATTCATTTGTTATTTTTTATTTGGATGATATACTAGTTTATAGTGCTACATTAGAGGAGCACATCTCACATCTTAGGCAGGTGTTAGAGACTCTGAAGAAGCACTAGTTGTTGGCCAATCTCAATAAATGTGAGTTTTCTCAACAATATTTAGTGTATTTGGGTGAAGTGATTGGTGGAGGAAAGCTCAATATAGATCCCTACAATATGGAGGCCATCATGAAATGGCTAATTCCTACAAATTATACATAAGTTAGGATATTTTTTGGGGTAGCACAGTACTTGTGAAAGTTCATAGCTTCGCTTTTAGTAGTAGTTGCACCACTCCATGCAATAATAGTAGGAAATAAGAGTTTTTGGTGGGGAAAGAATCAGCAAAAGGCCTTTGATTATCTAAAAAGAAAGATCAATCAAGAACCAATGCTCATGCTACCAAACTTACAGAATCCCTTCGAAGTGGAGACGGATACAAGTGGTTATTCCATGGAGGCAGTCTTGATGTAGGGAGGAAGGTTCATTTGTTATCATTCTGAAGTATTTCATGGAGTGGTTCTCAACTACCCTACCTATTACAAGGACCTATATGCCTTGCTACAAGCTGTAAAAAAGTGGAAGAACTATCTAATGGGAAAGGAGACTATCATCCACACATATCACCAGTCGCTCCATTATTTCCAGGCCCAGAGTAAGTTAGAACAAACTAGGCACTACAAATGGATGGGGTTCTTGAAGTAGTTTCATTTGGTCATAAAGTATAAGAAGGGTAGAACAAAAAATTTAGAAAATATGATTTTAATGCCACCCACATCCAATATTATAGCTTTGGGAACTCTAATGCACATGGATCTTTTTACCCATGATGCATACACAAAATATGAGGAATTCAAGGAGGTGTTTTAGTAGCTACATGGCCAAATTCATATGGAATAAGGTGAAAACAAGGCTGGCTATCATTTCCAAAATGGTTTACTCTACAAGCTTGACAAGCTATGTGCCACTAAAGGTGAATGAATGCAACTTATTAGAGAGGCTCACATATCCAAGGTTGCAGGAAATTTTGTTGTTGGGAAGACAGTTGCCAACTTATAGAGGTATGTGTACTAGCTCAGGATGTAAGATGATGTAGCACACTATGTTATAGGATGTATACTTTGTTGTACCAACAAGCCCAACAACAGAAAGCAAGGTATGTACCATCCCTTTCATGTACCCATTGGACCTTGGGAAAGAATTTCCATGGATTTTGTGGGAGGGTTACCAAAAAACCAGAAGGAACATGACTATTTATTTTTGGTAGTTGACAAGTTCATAAATATGTGTATTCTCATGCCTTCAAAAAATACCATCAGCAAACAAGAAGCAACAAACAAGTTTTTTGAACAGGTATGGGTGCACTTTGGGATACTAAGGAGCATCATCTTAGACAAGGATACCAGATTTATCAGTGATTTTTGGACTGCATTGTGGGAGAAGATGGACACTAAGTTGAAGAGGTCTACAACATTCCATCCATATGCAAATGGGAAGACATGAGTAGTCAACAAGACTTTGGTGCAACTTTTGATGGGTTACAAACATAAGCATATAAAGACCTAGGATGGACATATGATCTATATATAACACTCTTATAATAGATAAATCCACACTTCTACTTGTAAGTCACCTTTTGAAACTTTCTAATTTGGATATTTTCCACCTTAACCCTTTGATGTTGTATATGGACAACAAGGAGGAGTAAGGGAGGACCTCACAAGAGATGCATTCAAGGAATATTTTTTTTTTTAGAAGATCAGGAAGATCCATTTGCAAGTATAGGAGACACTGCAGAAGTCACAAGAAAAGTACAAGGCTAGACATGACCAACATAGAATAGAGAGAACATTTAGAGTGGGAGATAGAGTATGGTTACAATTGAATAAGGAAATACTATAGGGTCCTAGTAAGAATATCAAGGATTTGCGGTATGGTCTTTTTGATGTATTGGAAAAAGTAGGAAATAACACCTACAGACTCAGTATACCCCCATACATGTGCATTTACTTAGTAGTGAATGTGGATAACCTCAAACCCTATGAGCCCCCCATGTTGGATCAGGAGGAGGAGGAGGTCCTACCTTCCATAAAGGATTTAGAACCAAATGCTCGGGTAGAGTTGATAAATGACAGAGTTCTACATAAGCGATACAGAACTATAAGATAGGGGAAACATGACCTCTGGCAGGTTGGGTTGAAAGGAAAACTTCCATGCAAGGCAAAGTGGTACTCCAAGGAGAAGGTAGGGAAAAAATATCTTCACCTCATTCAGTAAATATTTTGGGGACCAAAATCCTCCCTAAATGGGGAGGTATAATCTGGATTGGATCATTATATATATTTTAATCTATATCAATTATTTTAGAGTGGAAAAAAATGGAGGAATCAACTTGCAGGGTCATTTTAGTGGAAGGTCCTAGTTTGGAAAATTGGGGTTTGGAACTTTCCGGGGCCATTTGAGGAATTAAATTTTTTTGGGGGGGGTCTGGTGTCAAAATACTATACACACACCCTTAAAGGTATTCTATACTTCGATACCTTTCCAACAATGCAGACCATGTGTCAATCAGAGCTCGTATGCAAACTTTATTCCTCTCATAAGTTGACCTATCGTGTTGACCACCATGGTATGAGAGGATTCCATGTAAGCCCTCATTACTCATGCATATGGGGTAGATACGTGTTAGTTGTGGAGCCTGATTATCTTCCTGATTCAGAGATCTTTTAATTTCAGTCATGTTTATACCCCATGAAGTATTTACACCCCAGAAGTATGTATACTCTTCCACGCGGGGGACTGTAGAGGGGGGGTACCCCCTTTGCAGGGTCCGAGAGGGCTACACCCCCGGTTGGGGGCAAGCGGGCCCCTAACGGGGGTTCGAGGGAGAAGCCCCCGAAGGAAAAATTGCCTTGTAAATGTATATTGTAATTTCATTGTAAATCTGGACCGTTCATTATAAGGTTGTAGATCTAACGGTAGAGATTATGTTAGGGTTTTTTTCCCTAGAAGGCAACCCTCTTTTATGAGGGAAATGTATTGTGGCTATGGTTGACGGTGAATATTGTATTCTGAGATAGGAGACTGTGAGATAAATAAGAGGAAGTTACAGAGGGTTTGTTGTAGGTTGTATCCCTTCATATGTTGGGTAATAATAAAGGAAGGACCTGACAATTTCTCTGGTGGACGTAGCCCACACTGGATGAACCACGTAAATCTGTGTCTCTATTGTATAGTGTATCTTCTGTGTTTTTTTTCCGCATTTGTTTTATTTTATTACTCCACGGTCTTGTTTTTCTAACACTACGTGAATAATTTCAATATGATTCTAGAATTTCCAAAACCTTATCACAATTGAATTTTGAGGAAGTCAAAGCCCTAACCCTAGATGGCTATTAGGCTATGTTAAATATCAGGATGCTAGGAGGATAAGGGGTTCCATTCTATGTTATTCTATTTTGTTCCATAGCAAAGTAGAAAAACTAGGAGTGGGAAATTAGAGATCATAATAGAGGGGGTTAATGTTTTGTAGTAGCCTAATAGGCCATGTGTCTCAAGTAACTCCATAGAGAGTGCATTTTCCTTTGTACTTTCATTACTTCCATACTAGAGAAAAGACAAGAGAGAAACCTCGCCTTCTAGATGGGTTTTCTCTCATAAGGGTTTACTAGAGAAAATATTTGTGTTATTTTGTGGATGGCGTGTGATTTTATTCTATTGTTATATATTTTCCACATTTTATCTATTTCATGCATAAGCAAAAACTCAGTAACTAAATATTGTGGAAATATAAAGGAATTTAACTTTCATAGGTATATTTTGGTTTTATTTATCAGATATGTTGTGATGAATTGTTCCAATGGAATATCCACGAAAATTTACAAATCATGGAGAAATTTAATAGAGAAGGATATCACATAAGAGGCAATGGTTACCACAACCAAAGAGGAGGTTATCAAGGAAGAGGTGGAAGAGGTGGCTTCAATGGAATATACAAAAGAGGGGGACAAGATGGTCATGCTCAAAGAAGAACATATTGATTTACCTATTGGAAAGAGGACCACATAAGTCTTGACTATCCATTAAAACAAAGGACCAACCTCAAATTATGTAATAGATGTGGAATAGGAGATCACTCATTATAATATTTTCCCATAATGTTAGAAAAGGTGATGAACAAACAAACTATAAAAAAAATTCATAGTGTGCCAAAACATGACGTATTAAATTCAAATAACTTACATGTCGTCACAAGATTTGGAGTTGAAAAATAAATTTATATGCACAAATATCCATTGGCTCGACCAGTCAAAGGAAGAAACACTTATTCCAATACCAACCAGAAGGAACAAGTAATGCAGGAGGCACTATAATTCTTCAAGAGAAATGAATACAAAAAAACTATAGCATATGGGAATTGAAAACAAAATACAACAATATTAAAACATATTGTCTTAGAAGAGTTATTGCAACTATTAAAAGAAAAATAGTCATTTCATCAACACCTAGAACTTTTGAATATTTTAAAAGAATAAAAATAGGATCAAAGATAATAAAAAAACCTAAGGAAGTTATCTCAAGATAAATCCCATGATGATTATGACCCTCAAGTCGATTTGGAAATGGATGGCTACATGGTTATCAATTTGTGGTTGAATTTTGGTCCTACGTCAATATTCTCCCACAAGATACATGGATGAAACTTGGAAGACATGGATTGGTGCATACAATAAACTATCTAAAACTAGCAGATCAAATATTTTTAGAGCCCATAGGAACCTTAAGAATGTTGAGACAATCATAATGGGAATTATAACTTTGTTTGACTTCGAATCCATCAACCTAGTTCAAGAAATCCCTACTTATCCAACATCGGTTGAATTCCCTTAGGGGAGGAAGATGAAGTCAACTATCTCTTTGGATTGGGATAGAATCAAGCTCAAGGGAAACAATAGAAAAATTGTGATACCTTTGGATCCAAAGGAAGGGAAGACTTGGGTTGAAGCTTGGGATGAGGATGCAAAAGCTAAGATATTGTATCATTTCGTTTAGAATGAAGAAGAAAATGTGGAACCTAACTCATCAGGAGAAATTTTACATGGTTCGCCTTTGGTGATTAGCTAGAATTCAGATACTGAGATTTATGAATGGAAAATAGAAAATTATGAGTTCAAGGCTCAAGAGTGTTGGTCAATTGAGGCCATACCAATCCATAAGTTTCTATCATGTTTCTCAATAAAATTAGTATATGTGGTATATGAAAATAATATTAAGTAAACATTATCCCTCTTTCCCAATGACTTAAACTTAGTACCAATGACTCCAATGAGATTTAAGGAATGAAACTCATCATCACCCCATGTCGACAAAGTATAAAAAATATTCATAGGAAATGGAAAGATTAAAAGCTTAGTACATTAACATTTCACTAGTTAAGTAGTCCATTGGTGGAAGACAAATGCTCCATGATTGAAAATGTGGACAAACACTGACAATGTTTCTATATATATTCTATTTAACTAGGAACACTCGTACAATTTGTATTATCAACCAGGGTTTCTAATGACTTGTGAGATGTCATGCACTATATGTGTAGGCTACAAATTCGTAAATTGCATTAATTTTTCTAGTGTTCTTCTCCATAAAAAGGAAATTACATCACTACACTATAAAAGTCCAAAGTTAGCTCAATCACTCTTGGCAGTGATCATGTACTTGAACATTGATCATGCTAACCCTATTGGCACCAAGAAATCACCAGGAACGGGAAAATTTTTGTCACCAAGGAATACCAAGAATGATTCATGCACTTCCTATTACCATAGATCATAGCTCTTGTTGTTGGAAAACTTTGATAGAAACTAATATAGGAATTGAAATGATACTGTAGGAAACGAAACACACCATTCCTATCAAATAAGTAAATCACACTACAAATTATAAATACTTGAATTGAAACTTCAGAAATACATAAGCACACACAAAAAAAATTCAAATATTACCAATTGTACAACAGTTTGATCTCATGGAGTGATCTCCCTCCCAAGAATAGGACAACAAATTAAAACACTACTGCAACATCCATTCACACACTATAAAAAAATATGTGACTAAAAATTATATTAATTAAGATCTCAGAAGAAACTTGTTTTGCACCATCATAATTCAGACAATGCTCTAATATTCACATCCCCCTTTGTAAAGGCGAATGGCTCTTTTTATACATGAAATTATTGAAACAGGAAAAAAAAATGTTGATGGGGAATTACTAAAAACACGTTGGAACCCAATCTGTTGGAATCATTTTATAAAATGATTAGTGAAGACAGGAGGATTTGCTCTGAGTGTTCCTCCTTTAGACATTGTTTTAACTATTTTCCAAGTGTCAAGGGTGAATTTAGTCGTGTTGTAGATATAACAATAAACTATGGACCAATCCACGTGAATCATGGCCTCCAAACGAATTTGGAACTCCTAAATATATGGAAAAATGTGTCTACATATATGGGTATCTAGAAATCCACCCTCCAACATTTAAAATAATATATCTTATTTTTTTATTAATTTCCCCAAATAGATATAACACTAAATTCATGGCCCTTCCATTAATTATTTGAGTGGAGGATTTGATACCTTATCATTTTTGTTCACCTGATTATTGGGTCTTCAAATTCGTGGCATCTTTTATTAATAAATTTCCAAGTGGAATTATCTCCCACAAATTCTTCCAATGAGGATATTCTGGTGTTGGTTCCATGAAACCCCCTTTGCAATGATAAGTTGAAGTCCCATAGCAATAAACACAATGTGTGGTTCCATAATATTATTTTTCTTCTATATCTTTGGAACCAAACCATCATCTCACATCTATGTGACATCTTCACCAGATATTCATAAAATGCACATACTAGAGGATTATATTTAGAAGTCGAGCAATTTTTCTTCTTGAACCTGAAAGGGGACTTTGAGAAATATCAACTCATAAAATTTAAAGCAATATCCTACAAAAGCTTGTCAACACATCATTCATGAATTCAAAAGTAAATACAAAATACTCTAATCCTCCCTAATGTTAATCATAAGTCAATGAAGGACTAAGAAATGCAATGGAAAAAAATTTAAGCCTAAACCATGCACATGAACATTAAAATGGACTAATAAGAAGACACGGGTAAATAAAAAAGGATTAAAAATAATGAAGAAGGGGATGTCAAAAGATGGAAATTTTGTGACTCATCAATTTCCACCACATACTTTGTGGAGCGAATCAGAAGTAAAAATCTCTCTACATTGTTCGAAATTCCCAAGTTCAAGATAAGGTTTGAATCTGTAACCCATATACATCAATGTGAGAATGAATGGAAGAGATTTGGCTATAGATATGAACATGTATGGCTACACATGTTTTTGAATACACTCAATGACATACCATGCAAATGGTATAATATCAAGGAATCACATGGTGAAACATTTTTATGGGATGACCTTAAAGAAATTTTTATCAAAGACTTTGAATTCAGACCATAAGAGGCATAGTTAATTGGTGTAGTTCATGAATTGAAATATTTTATTAAGAGACCAACTCTTGATGTAATTTAAAAAAGAGGTAAAATTCAAGTTGACATGGGGTTGACTTCAAATTGTAATTTTGTGTCATTCCAAAAACAAGAGAACCAAGTAGCTAGTCGAAATGATATGGAAAACATGAGTTTTCCTGGACAATTTTTTAGATGGAAAAATACTCACCCTAGAGTGTCTAACCAAGTGAAAATTGTTTTGAGAATACCCAAAGATGAAAACAAAGAAAATCTAGAGAAACCAAATTTTCCACCTGCTTACAAAGAAGTGAAATAAGGGGAGCGAAAACTCGACGAATCAAAGGTTCATGAGTGGATGAATGTAGAGATGAAAATCAACCTCATACTAGGGACCAATCCCATTAAGAAACTTCCATACAAATTGGCACATAAATAGAAAACAATCATTAAAAAATAGATTGAATGGATGTTAGTTTCTATCATTATCTATCGAATTGATAAATTAAAATGGGCCAGTCCCATGGCCATCCAACCAAAGGAACAAAACCCAAATAAATTGAGAATATGTGTCAACTTTAGGGGACTTACCAAGCTAACAACAACCTATATGTTTACAACACCATTTGCAAATTAAATAATCAATGAAATGGTAGGTCATGAGTGTTAATATTTTACTGATGGATTTTTGGGGTATAACCAAGTACCCACCATAGAGGAGGATCAAGAAAATATGAATTTTGTATTATAATTTGGATCTTTTTCCTACAAATTCATGCCATTTGGACTAAATAAAGCACCAACAATGTTTTCAATAAATGTGGTCAAAGCATTTCAAAAATACCTATATAAGACAATGGTTGTATACTTTGATGACTGAGTTGTATACAACTTGCTCAAAGAACACATACAATGGCTTAGAATGATGTTAGAGATGTCTCATAAAATACAACTCTCTTTAAACATAAAAAAGGTTATATTCACCACCCCCATTGGAATATTGTTAAGACATGTTATGTATAAGGGTGGAATCAAGGTGGATATAGAAAAAAGAAAGGTGATCCTTGATTTAAAGACCCCTGTAATTAAAAAGTAGATTAAAATATCTTTCAAACATATTATATATTCTCAAAAGTTTATCTGAAATTACTCAAACATAACCTTCTCAATCGATGAGATTCTAAGAAAGGAAGTTGAGTTCATATGAAGTGTAGAGTGCAGTGAATCTTTTAATTATTAAAAAAAAAATTGATGGAGGTGCCTATACTAAGTTTTCTTGACTAGTCGAAACAATTTCATGTGCATGTTGATGTGTCAAACATGACAGTCAAAGCAGTACTTTACCAACTAGGTGATGCCACAGTCAACCACCCTAATGCATATGTCAGTCGAAAGCTGAAAAAAGTTGAAAACAATTACTCGACTATGGAGAGAGAAGGCATATCAATGATATTTTCTCACCATAAATTTCATCATTATTTGTTGGAAAATCCTTTCATATTCTTCATAGACCACCAATATCTTAAGTATTTAGTAAACAAGCATTTTAATCAAGGAATAATTTTTCGATGGATGTTACTATTTCAAGCGTTCAAGTTTGAAATCATAGTTAGACTAGGGAAAGATAATTTTGGACTTGACCAATTGTCCTAAATTGAAACAGGTGAAGAATCTATAGGAATTCCATTTGATGTTTGGGAAATCAATTTTTTCATCCCATTCCCCCAATGAGCAATAAAAACAGGAGCTAAATACATTATCACAATAGTCAAGTACCTAACGAAATGGGAAAAAGTTGATCTAGTTGAATCTAGCACCAAACAAATTGTTGCCAAAATAATCTATGAAAAAAATGTTACATGATTCAAATGTCCATTAATCATAATCTATGATCAGGGGACACATTTTGCTAATGGCACAATCAAAATATTTCTACAAAAGTTCAGGATCAAACATATAAATACATATGTTTATCACCCATAGGAAAGCAATGTGGTCGAGTCCTTCAAAAAAATGTTGCATAAAGGATTGACTAAAATTTGTGGGATCAACTAAGATGATTGGGATGATAAGGTGCCAATAGTACTATGGGCTAACAGGAATGCATACAAAATATTGATTGGTCATACACCCTTTAAAATAGCATATGGGAAATAAGTTGTAGTACCCCTACACTTCTAGATGAATGCAAAAAGGGTGCCATATGTCCTCAGGTATGATCTCACAATGGGCACAAAATAGCATATTCATCAAATTAACAAGATAGAAGAGGAACATTTGAATTCATTCCATCACCAAGAGGCTCAAAATAAATAAATAAAAGGCTTGGCATGAATGACACATTAAAAGAAAGGGCATCAAACAAGGAGACTTGGTTCCAATATATGACAGTCGGATTAAAGGAAAACTAAGGAATCTAGAAACTATCTAGCTAGGCCCATTCGTAATTGAGGATATCATGCCAACTAGTGTAGTACAATTAAGAAATTTGCAAGGAAAGTTTTTTGATAAAGTCGTCAACAATGCCCAACTTAAAAAGTACCACCCACAAAAACAAAAGCATTAGATTGAAGAAAACCTCCTTGGGGGCACCAATGGACAATAACTAGGATGAAAACCACTTGTGGCAGTCTACTTCCATAAATATGTGTGTGTGTGTGTGTGTGTGTGTGTGTGTGTGTGTGTGTGTGTTTGTCATAATAATACTAATACTATGTATACATAAATAATAATAATAATAAAAAGAAATCAAACATTCAGTTATGGAACAATTTGGTACAAAACCATCCAAGTATGATAATGTATTTGAGGAAGCGATAGCTAACTAGACCAGTAACAAAGTACTAATCTTCCATACTAGCATGAATCAAAAGAAAGGAAGCTAACATGGATGCAAAGTGATCTTATGGAAGCATGAGATGACCAGATCAACTCAATAGAAAGAGGTCAGGGAACCAATCCAATAATCCAAAAATACAGTCACCACAACAACCCAAGGACCTCGGGAAGTTGCTAGAGAAGAAATAAAAAGACAAATCAAGCAAGCAATCACATGCATAAGTAGGAAAAAATGATAATTATCAGTGAAACAACCTTGTGAGACATATCATTTGAAATGATAGAACCAACCATGTCAAATGAATCGAACAAGGAAAGAAAATTGATCACACTCATAAAATCAACCATAGAAGACCAATCGATAGATCAGAAAAATAGACCAATAAAAATCGATCGACCAAATCAGAAAAATCAATGAATAGAGCATGGTCAACCAATGAGACACCATCGACCACGAGAAACACTCACACAAAATAAATGGGATGATAAGGTTGCAACAATATTATGGGATTACAAGAATGCATACAAAATATTGATTGGTCATACACCCTTTAAACTAGTATATGGGAAAGAAGTTGCAGTACCCCTACACTTCTAGACAAATACAAAAAGGGTTTCATATTTCCTCAGGTATGATATCACAATGGGCACAAAAGAACATCTTCATAAACTTAACAAGATAGAAGAGGAACATTTGACTGCAGTCCATCACCAAGAGGCTCAAAAGAAATAACAAAAGGCTTGGCATGACTAACACATTAAAATGAAGGACATCAAACAAGGAGACTTGGTTCCATTATACGACATTCAGATTAAAAAAAAAACTAAGGAAGCTAGAAACTGTTTGGTTAGGCCCATTCATAATTGAGGATATCCTACCAACTGGTGTAGTACAATTAATAACTTTTCAAGGAAAATTGTTTGATAAATTCATCAACGATGCCCAAATTAAAAAGTACCACTTATAAAAACAAAATCACTTTATTGGTGAAAACTTCCCTGGGGCACGAATGGGAAACAACTAGGTTGAAAACCACTTGTGGTAGTTTACTTCCAAAAAAACAATGTGTGTGTGTGTGTGTCATAATAATACTAATACTATGTATAAATAAACAATAATAATAAAAAGAAATCATGCACTCAGTTATGTAACAATTAGCTACAAAACCATCCAAGGATGGTAATGTATTTGTTGAAGACATAGTCGAATGAGACCAATAACAAATCACTAATGTTTCATACTTGCATGAATCACAATAAAGGAAGCTAAAATGGATGTGAAGTGATTGTATGGAATCACGAGATGACCAGATCAATTCAAAAGAATGAGGTCAAAGAACCAATCCACTACTCCAAAAATACAGTCAAAACAACATCCCAAGGACCTCGGGAAGCTGCTAGAGAAGAAAGCAAAATCTCAATCCTTCTTTGCATGTCCCCAACGAGATCAAGGTATAAGGAGTTAGGGCTTGATCTGGTTGAACCGTTGAGAGATTAGCCTCGCAAACTCCGATGGTCACCCATGGGGGA
>JZKD02S1905630.1:124939-137154 GCA_000966675.3 Picea glauca | reverse complement strand
TCAACCATTGCGAAGAATTCAAAAGGATAGTTGATCAATCAAGTTAAATAAAAACATATCAAGTGGGCATGAATTATAGTCACTCTCTGTCTAACACCAATTGGTCGACTGTCAGACTTGAAATTGAACATGCTAGAGGAAATTGGACAAATAGTGCAACATGGGAAAATGTTCAATTGGTCAAAGTACTTGTCCAATTTGGTCAAAACCAACTACCAATATTTTCAAAATACATGGAAGACCATTCACTTTCTCTTATTTCTCATCTGGATGGCCATGATTCAATTATTTCCTATCAATGAAAGAACGTCCATAAAGAATATTATGCCCACCATGCTAAACTTTTAGTGTTTTGGTCATGATTGGGTAGGATTGACTAAAAGTCTCTTAGTCAGGTATATGTTCACAGAATGGGTCAAAGCACTCAAACATGCTTCACATGATTGGAGGGTGACATAGAAGGTTTGTTGGGAACTTCCCCATACACACACATTCAACTAAACATGGACACCACAAGATTATGGTACATTGATGGTACAATCGAATAGCCAAAGGACCTCAATTATCAACCCATTGTCGAAGAAATTTGCAAGGAGATTGAACACCAATATTTCCCAATCTCCCTGGTTGCAACAACAAAATGTGATGATATCATGTTTCCACATCAAAATGAAGAATTTGAGGAAGAAAAGGAATTTGAGTTGTACACCATCCTATTTGTTGTTGATGAAGACACATCAATTTTATCGTCCAAGAAAAATTCTATAGAAAAGAAGCAATTAGATCAAGATAAGGCACAAGTCGAAGACATGGGGGTTAGTCGCAGAACTCAACTGGGTAGAAATATTGCAATGTATCAATGAAATTGACTTTGAATATCCTAAGATGAAGAAGGAACTAGACTACAAGGTGGCTCAACAAGTGCTTACAAAAATGACATAAAAAGGAAAATCAACAAGGGAACAAGCATACAAAAGAGACAAATTATGCAATTGAGTGTCGAGCTTGCCTACGTAGAAGAAATCAGACAAGCGCAATAAATTTTCATCGAAACATTGAAGAATAATATCATGGATAAAAGATAAATGGATCTTAGAGGATAAATATAGCATTTAGAAGATCGACAACAAGAGTCCATCACATCCAGGACTCAACCAAGCTTCATCAAACATAAGCAAGTTGAGCCATCCAAAACCAAAAAGGTGGCACTAGCTAAAATCAAAATCAATAACCCAAAACTACCACCATAGACAATGGACCTAACCAAATAACTACCTCTTTTTCATCCCACCCAAGTCACCTAGGAAGTATCATCATAATCAAAATCACAACAATCAAATTCATAGAATCAAGGGGGGAAATAAAATGCACAACATTCAGATCAAATGAATGAAACACAAAAAATATGAACAAAGGAAGGAACAATAGCAGACAATTACAAGAGATGAGCAACAAGATTTGAAATCAACCCATCAATCGAGTCAATATAAGGATCAACGATAATTATCGAGACATAAATCAAACTAGAAAGATGAAAACCCTGTAGATTTGAATGAGAAACAAGAATAGAATCAAGAAAAACAACCATTGAAATATCAACCTACTGATAAAGAAAGGGAAGAGCACACAACGAAGCAACTAGTTGAGAAACAAGTTGAACAAGGAAAGGCACCATGTTTGAAAAAGCAATCGAATACAAATCTAACACAACAAGAATATTTGAAGCACCAGGATCAATCAAAGGAACAATTTTCTACTAAAGTTGGTCCATAGTACCCTACTAATGCACCAATCAAATAACAATAAGAACAAACACCAATTGGATCAGGACTATATAGGAAACTGAATAGGAAAACACTAAATTTGACAATTCATAAGTCAAAGAAAAGAAAAATTCATACCATGGAGCAACAATCAAATTCAAAGAAACTAAAAATATTTACATTCTTTAGAACTGAAGGAGAATAGAGAACAAATCCCAAAGTTGTTTTTGGCCCATCCAGTGCATATAGTAACCAAATCTTGGATTTGTTTAGTGAATTCAGTAGAGAAACAATGGCTCAATAAAAAAAATCTATGAAGTACTTAGATAAACTCTCCTCAAGGAAATACAAAGAAAAATATACTTGATAAGAATGTGTAATAATATCACAAACGAACTTGTTGATCGACCTACCAGAAGAATTGAAAGATTGACTAAAATCCATTAAGAAGTTAGTACATCAACTAGTTAACATGAATGCTCGACCAAAGGAAGAAAACCAACAATTAAAAGTTGACCATACATCATCTATTCTATAAGACAAATTTCCAAGCTCAAGGAATTCAAGCAAAACCTTGAATACATCAATGACAAAGCATCTGCAATGAACATTGTGCTTAGAAACTATCCCTCATACTTTAAAAATACATGCAATTGATTGAAAGTCTAGCAGTTTCTTGTAAAATAATTGACACATATGAAGGATCCAATGACTGGCCCTCGTGCCATGGAGGCTTTGAAAAAAAAGATTGACAAGGAGAAGCAAGTTGAAAAGGAGCTACTACAACAAGAATGCCAATGGTTTTTAAAAGGTAAAAATGCCCAACTTGAAGTAGACATTGTTGTTTATCACTTGGTTCAAATAATTCAGCAAGAACAAAAAAATGAGGATAAATATAGCCCCAAATTGGAAACCATACACAATTAACCAATCACAACAAAGCTACAATATTTATCACAAATGACGTCATTCGAAGTGCAATCCCAAGTGTGGCATACTTTTGAACAAATATTACAACAACTTGTACCTGATATATATAAAATCCTCTTAACTCCGTTGAAAGTAAAGCAGTGCCCAACACTTTCTCCTATGTGACAAAGGATTAAATGTTTCATTCCCAGTACATACACATCACATCCTCCACTGACTAAACCAAGGATCCCAACACCAAAATCCATAACATAGGGCCCAGATTGGTCTGAACAAAAAAGAGAATCTAAAAGGAAAAAAGTGCTTAGAGTAGAAGTCTCGATCGACCAACCTATCAACACTCAGTATCCAAGTCCTTCAGAGGTGGTTGACTATCCCATGCAAACAAAACCAACATTCCAATATTTTTTGATTGATTAACACTAGATCCAAATAGTAGTACATAAGCCAACAATTGAGTAGCAGATAGAAAGCAAGGAACCCAAAATTAAGTTAGATAAGGAATTGTAGTTGATATCTCGTTTGGATGAGATAGAATAAATAGGAAGCACACCATTTTTTATTATCGACTAGTGGGATGCTAACCAAAATTATGTTTTCTTTCAATATAGTCGACGAAAATTTTCAAATCCATGTTGGGTCGATTGGCATCATGAAAAGATAGTTGACCACACAAACCATGATCATGATAGAAAGTACACAAGGCAAGCCGCAGTAATATTTTTTTCCCTGCACTAAAAACTTATCATTCATGCTAATATTTATATAAAATTAACCTGAGGGAGGAAGGAGGAAGTCACCTATGAGTTGGAGCAGTTTTCTTCAAAGTGATCGAGCCAGAAAAATCATGAGAGTAAATCCAACTACATGTATATTCTTCTCAGGAGGAACCAAATTTCCCAAGAATGTCCTCAAAGTTTGAAGAGCATTACTTTCTTTCGAAAATGGGAGAAGGAGATCTCTCCAGCAGCACATAACCAACACACCCAATGACAGGACATAGTTCAATGTAAGGAAATTCTACACCAACTGGCTAATGTTCGAATCCAAATCAGAATCAAGGAAGTGGAGTTGCATTTGTTGGTTGTCAGAATTAACAAGGGCTTATGGGAGAGATGAATGATTGAAACATTCTTCCAGTCACTATATCCCCAAAGTAGTTAGAAGCATACGATGAGAGTGCTGATAGAACAATTTTTGCAATCAAAGTCTACTATTCTAAAAGAACATAGTTTTTTCCATCCAATCCACCATGAAGTATTGAAATTGGATGATCTCACTCATAGAATTGAGTAAAAGTTAGTATTTCTAAAAATTATAATATGTCAATCTCCCTCTTCTTTGAGACAAAGAAGGAATTGGGTGTGGGGGAGATGTTGGAGGGTCTAGTTGAATCTATTGACTATACCCACCATTCAACCAATTATAAGTCAATTGGGAATGTAAATTTGAATTGTAGGTCGATCTACCTCAGGGTTGGGTTTATCGACCAAGGTAGTTAAATAGTTGTAACTAACTGATAACCAAGTCAAAAGTATAAATATGGGATCATGAATGTAAGAAAGTGGTGTTATTTTGTATTGTTTGATATAATAAAAGGATATTGATTGTTAGTCTCTCCACTAATTTATCTTACTTCCCTCTTCTATGTGTGTAATTCATGTATAATACATGTGAAGTACTATTGGTAACCTATCTGCACAATCCCCTAGATTAGAGCAGTGAACTTTCTTTAATAAATTCTCCATACGATGAGAGATGCCAATTTTAGGAAAGCCTACTTGAATCCTTTTAACGCTATGTACATGACCATCTTTAGTGAAACTCATATATAGTTCTTTGAAATCCATGGTGACTATTCCTAATGTGTGTAGCCATTCTACCCCCAATAATAAATCACAAACACTCATATCGATGGAAACTAGATGGGGTTTAAGTTGATAGTCTCCCATCGAGAGTTCTTCATTTTTACATATTCCCCCACATTTCATCATACCTCCATTGGTGATCATGATTTAAAGTTGTGCACTTGGTGTACAAAACAATGGGTTTATTTTTCCACTCTCTCAATGCGAATGAAATTGTGAGTATTTCCACTGTCAATTGGGACTATGACTTTCTGGTTCTTGATGTAGCCTGTGAGTTTCAAGATTTGTGGAGTTAAAATGTTGGATAATGCATGTAGGGAGATTAAGGGTTCTTCATGAAGGAATGGAGGTTAAATTTCCACTTGATTCTAAGTGTTGGTGTCTTCAACCTATAACTCTAGTGTCTCTTCGGAAGTTGTATCTTCATTCAGTACCTGAGTGGTCATATCAATTTGGAACAAATTTTTTTCTTTGCACCGTGTTATCTCCTAAAATAACACTGTAATTTTACCAATTTTTAGGTGATAGGAACAGGTCCAAACATTCATTTCCAAATTTTTTTAGGTGTGTTAGAAGGTCTTCTATTTGGATACAAACTTGAAAAAAACATCAATTTTGGTCTTGGCAATCAAATCTTTAAATATCAGGTTTCGGTGGTTAAGAGGAGCTAAAAAATTGCTCATTAACCACTGAAACTCTTGGTTTCGGTGGTTAAGAGGTGAAAATAAAGGGCCTTTTAACCACCGAAAATGTTTCTATGCACAAAAGGAAAAATCCCATGCTTTTGCACGAGCCAGATGTCAAATGGGTGCAATCATTAAGTTATAACCGCCGAAAGATTATCTAGGTGGTGAGGTATGAAGTTCTTATGGCATCTTATCTGAAGATTTATGCCTTGTTCTCCTTTTAACTACCAATTGTCATTTCAGAATTAAGGCTAGGAAGAAATCTAGAATTCCATGCATGATTTTCAGATAACAGAATTGATTTGTCACATGGGCCTTCATTATCTCCAGTCACGAGGATACATAATCATTATGACTTCATTTGATTTCTGTTTCAATTTCATTAATATTCAATATTGAATCCGAGAGTCATTGTTATTGTCATGATCCCATGATTTCCTCATGCAAAATCATACTCAGCAACCATAATCCCGTGATTTGTCAAGGTTGCCAAGTGGAATTCGAGTTCAATTGCTGGTTATTGAGCCATTTGTCATCCAATTCAACGAAAAATCTGAGTCATTGTGATTCCCACGCAAATTAATTCGCTGCAAATCCGTTTTTGAAAGTTACAACTTTTGGTGGTTAAGAGGCCTAAATTTTGCCCCTCTTAACCACCGAAAAACAGTACTTTCGGTGGTTAAGAGGCCTAAATTTTGCCCCTCTTAACCACCGAAAGCCTGTAACTTCCAGAATCACCGAGTTTTTGCCCAAATCAGGATTTTTTAAGTTTGAATGGTATGAAACCTCTTCGAATGGACATTTGTTGAATTATCAAGTCAAATCCAATAGCTATTTTTGAGGGATAAGGAAAAGAAGAGGTGTTTCAATCATATTCGATATCTTTTTCAAAGACAGAAAATCAAGATTTTTGCACACTTCAGCAAATTTGAATTTTATCCTTGGAGGACCAAATCAAATAGCCTTGGAAGGCTAGGATTCACTTCATCAATACTATATCACTCTTGAAGATCATTAGATATGGATTGACCTCATCTTGAGGGTCTCTTCCTAGTTTTTTGTAAATATTGTTTACTTTTTGTATTTAGAAAATTAGATCCATTAATTTAGGATCTGAAAACTGTATTGTAAAGCTATAAAGCTGAAGACAGAAGATGAACAAATGGTTCAACTTTGGAGACTTTTTTCATATTTTGTACTCAAACTTCTCATTTTCATATTAAGTAATACAAGTTTCTTTTGCCATAACTTGTTCATATTTCATCTTATTACCTATTATGTACTTGCACCTGGATATTATATTCGTGCTGTTATGTTTATTTATGCTTGATAACTGTCATCTTATCATTGCATTCATAAGTTAAACTTTGCAAGTACTTCTGTGATTATTGTAATTGTCCATTCATATATGTTTTATATACGATTCTACTGGTATAATAGTTATTTCTCCACACATCCATTTATTTGTAAACTCTCTGAACATTTGTGGTTGAAAGCCTTGTCCATCTAAATGTGTTCATGCATGTTTTGAGTGAGAAATGATTCAATCATCCGACTTGATCCAAACCCACACTTATTATTGAGAAAACAGTTACCAAAAGATTAAGTTACCAGGCATCTCTGACTTACAGCCTAGGAGAGTTTCCTGGAGTGATAAAAAAATGGCATCATTGCCTGGGAGAGGAGATTGAAGCTCAGCTTCCTTGGGAGACGACAAGATCCAGCTTTGATGATAGACAAAGATTGGACATCATTTGGTTGTAATTATCTATCTAACGACTCCAT
This sequence comes from Picea glauca, assembly GCA_000966675.3. Taxonomy (NCBI): domain Eukaryota; kingdom Viridiplantae; phylum Streptophyta; class Pinopsida; order Pinales; family Pinaceae; genus Picea; species Picea glauca. Next base: position 130,122 of record JZKD02S1905630.1, on the reverse strand, counting down.
AAAGGACAGATTCAGTGGCGACTCCACAATAATCAAATGTCAAAAGCGTTTGCAGCTCTTTTGGCTTGGAGGTTTGCACCTCTTGACTTCTCAACAGTTCCTGGTTTCCCACATCCAGTTCCTTCTATAGATATTTGGGGAGATTGCCTTCCAACATTTGCAGAGAAGAAAGAAGATAATCCTTCAGATCATCTCATCATATTTCATCAATGCATGGTTCAACTAGATATATATCATGAGGATGTGCTCATGAAGATGTTTGTCTTCTCATTAGAAGGAGATGCTCGTGAATGGTATAGATCTTTACCTCCTTCTAGCATATCTTCTTTAAAAGAGTTTCATAGAGTATTCCATCATCGATGTGAAAGGTTTTTTTCTCGAGAAATTATTCTTGAGGGTTGTTGTGAAGAATTTCATTCACATATTCAAAATGTTTATTCTTCTAGTTGTCAACATGAAATTCTTTCTATTATTGTTGTTCAAGAGGAAGATCTTCAAGATAGAGTTGATGTGAATATTGATGATTGTGTGACCGAAGATTCTCAGGATTGTTCTTCTTATGTACTTACTACTTTAAACAAAAATGAAAAGGATTATAGGGTAGGGGAAGAAGAAGATGAATTTCCAGCTGAAAGTCTCTTTAAAGAATGTTGTGATGAATTTGAAAAGCATGTTCAGCAGGAAGCAGTTGATTCTTCTGTTTGCAGAGATGAAAGTTATGTTGTTAAGGAAGATCTTCATGATACAAATGGTTATAATGAGAATTATATATATGTAGATGCATCAGATCTTATCTCCGTTGGACATGTTTCCTTTGATTTGTATGAAGAATAATTTATAAAAGAGGATTGTTCTCAAATTTTTGAAGAGGTTTCTTATGACATTTTTTTGCTTGTGACTGATGAGAAGGATTTGAAGATTGCTTGTCTTTCTTTGCCAGATACAGAGGTTTTTTGTTCACCTATCTATGATAAGTATGTAGACGAAGGACATCAGATTTTTGTATCAAATGATGTTGATTTGAGCAGCAGCCAGCCTATATATGATATCTATGGATCTGATCTTGAAGAGCCTTTTTCTTTGCCTATCGAAGAACAACATCAAGTTGAAGTCAACCATTCAGTTTTCATAGTTGATGTCCTTTCTCCAGAATTCTGTCATGAATATGATTTGTTTCATCAAATTAATGGACAATATGATTGTGTTGAAAAATCTGTGGTTGAATATGATACTTTTCTGAAAGATTCAAAGGTTATGTCTTTTGAGATTCCAGATGATAAAGAGCAAATTGCATATGGAAATAGTCCTAGATCAGATCAGGAACATCATGGAACTAATACAGGAAAGCAACTTTTCGACTTTAAATAGCAAGGTATTGTCATACATAAATTTTATGATCCAATTTCTATATGGATGGACTCACGGTTTTTAGTAATGTCATATATTACAGAGTTTGGCATCATGGTTTGCAGTAGTGAACATGAGCCAGTTGTAGTTCTCTTGTGGTATCTTTTATTCTCCCTCCATGTTCTTTGTTGTATACATAAAGATGGGTCAAGCAATTTGTTGCTTGAATTATTTTTCTAGAAATTTGTATATACCTGAAACATGTATTTGCAGCAGTTAGAGTAGGAGTATATAGGAGAATAAGCTCTTCATCTGAGCAAGTAGATTCTTTTGGTTATTGGTTGTTGAATAAATAGGCAATCTACAGGAAGACTACAAGTTTTTAGGTTACAGGTTGGCTGAAGAAAAGTTGCATAGGTTAGATGACTCCATGCCCAATGCCAAAGGTAGCTAGATGACTCCATGCCCAATGACCAAAGGTAGCCAGATGACTCCATGCCCAATGGAACTGCAAATTCAAAGCTATGCAAATATTGTTTTCAGATTTTGGTTGAATAAGCAGAGCAAGATACTGATTGCATAGGCCACATGACTCCATAGCCCAACCGATAAGGCGACTAGAACTACTTGTTCTTGGAACCTCAATGGGAGGATTCCATCCTCGAGTAGGAGCCAGATGTTATCTCCTAAAATAGCACTGTCATTTTACCAATTTTTAGGTGATAGGAACAGGTCCAAAAATTCATTTCCAAATTTTTTTAGGTGTGTTAGAAGGTCTGCTATTTGGATACAAACTTGGAAAAAACATCAATTTTGGTCTTGGCAATCAAATCTTTAAATCTTAGGTTTCGGTGGTTAAAAGGGGCTAAAAAACTGCTCATTAACCACCGAAAGTCTTGGTTTTCGGTGGTTAAGAGGCGAAAATAAAGGGCCTGTTAACCACCGAAAACGTTTCTATGTGCAAAAGGAAAAAGCCTGTGCTTTTGCACGAGCCAGATGTCAAATGGGCACAATCATTAAGTTATAACCGTTGAACGTTTATCTAGGTGGTGAGGTATGAAGTTCTTATGGCATCTTATCTGAAAATTTATGCCATGTTCTCCTTTTAACTACCAATTGTCATTTCAGAATTAAGGCTCGACAGAAATCTAGAATTCCATGCATGATTTTCAGATAACAAAATATATTTGTCACATGGGCCTTCATTATCTCCAGTCACGAGGATACAGAATCATTATGCCTTCATTTGATTTATGTTTCAATTTCATTAATATTCAATATTGAATCCGAGAGTCATTGTTATTGTCATGATCCCGTGATTTCCTCATGCAAACTCATACTCAGCAGCCATAATCCCGTGATTTGTCAAGGTTGCCAAGTGGAATTCAAGTTCAATTGTTGGTTATTGAGCCATTTGTCATCCAATTCAAAGAAAAATCCGAGTCATTGCGATTCCCACGTAAATTAATTCACCGTAGATCCGTTTTTGAAAGTTACAGCTTTCAGTGGTTAAGAGGCCTAAATTTTTCCCCTATTAACCACCGAAAAGTAGTACTTTCGGTGGTTAAGAGGCCTAAATTTTGCCCTTCTTAACCACCAAAAGCCTGTAACTACCAGAATCACCGAGTTTTTGCCCAGATCGGGATTTTTTGAGTTTGAATGGTATGAAACCTCTTCAAATGGACATTTGTTGAATTATCGAGTCAAATCCAATGGATATTTTTTAGGGATAAGGAAAAGAAGAGGTGTTTCAATCATAAGAAGAGGTGTTTCAATCATATTCGGTATCTTTTTCAAAGACATAAAATTAGGATTTTTGCACACTTCAGCAAATTCGAATTTTATCCTTGGAGGACCAAATCAAACAACCTTGGAAGGCTAGGCTTCACTTCATCAACACTCTATCACTCTTGAATATCATTAGATATGGATTGACCTCATCTTGAGGGTCTCTTCCTAGTTTTTTGTAAATATTGTTTACTTTCTGTATTTAGAAAATTAGATCCATTAATTTAGGATTTGAAAACTGTATTGTAAAGCTATAAAGTTGAAGACAGAAGATGAACAAATGGTTCGACTTTGGAGACTTTTTTCAGATTTTGTACTCAAACTTCTCATTTTCATATTAAGTAATACAAGCTTCTTTTGCCATAACTTGTTCATATTTCATCTTCTTACCTATTCTGTACTTGCACCTGGATATTATATTCATGTTGTTATGTTTATTTATGCTTGATAACTGTCATCTTATCATTGCATTCATAAGTTAAACTTTGCAAGTATTTCTGTGATTATTTTAATTGACCATTCATATATGTTTTATATATGATTATGCTGGCATAATAGTTATTTCTCCACACATCCATTTATTTGTAAACTCTCTGAACATTTGTGGTTGAAATCCTTGTCCATCTAAATGTGTTCATGCATGTTTTGAGTGAGAAATGATTCAGTCATCCGACTTGATCCAAACCCACACTTATTATTGAGAAAATATTTACCAAAAGATTAAGTTACCAGGCATCTCTGACTTACATCCTAGGAGAGTTTCCTGGAGTGATAACACACTGATGACCTGGATCATATTTTTCATCACAATTATAGTAGAGTGCACGTCTTTGGAAGTCTTTGATTTCCATTGGAGACAACCTTTGTAATTTTAAGGGATGATTGGGATTTTTTATTGGGGAACTACACCAGGGAGGATGTGTTTGGGGCATGAAGGCCAATTTTTTTGTGTGCGTTGATCATTTTCTCTACTTCTAGGCCCCTCTGAGTCACTTCCAACTTTGTAGCAATATGCTACATTCAGAATTGTGCTCAAATATCCCCCTTGAGGAAACTAATGAAACATTATTTATATAATGAATCTATTAATTTATCTATATGGATGGATAATTACTCAAATGTGGCCATACAGTTGGTGATTGAGCATATTTGTCTTAACTTGGTAAGCCTCCCCAAATAGTGAGTATCTCTCTTGAAAAATGCAATGATAGCTTTAACATACTTACTCCAAGCAATGTAGCATGCACAGTATTTTTTATGACATTCCCACCATCGTCATCATTTTGGATCTAGATACAGGACCCCCACCCTAAGTTTCACCATTTAATCAGTAATGGATTGGAGGGAGAAGTAATGTTCCATCTAGGTGACTCATCCTAAGAAGTCAGAACCATCAAAATTGTTTAGGTTCACCTTATGAGAATGATGCCACATGTTATTATCAATTGGTGTATTGTTGTGTGGACCTAAAGAGGGTTGTGGGTGGCTAAATAGTCTCAATTTATATGTTTCTTCCATGTTTGACTCAAAGTGATATGTAGTCTAGTGGTGTTCTTCTAGTATGCCTCAAGCTAGCATACCCAACAACTTATCATCCAACATGTTTTCAAATATCTATAGGTTCTATTTATTTGATACTCCAACTTCTCATTCAACTTCTTATCCAACTTCTCATCCATCCATTTATGTTCTCCTAAATTTTCTTAGGATGACCTTCCTGTTATAGGATAAATCCGTAAGTGCGGACACAAACCGATCTCCCTAGATCCACCTGGATCTAGAACAAAACACACCATAACATGATGCTTTCCTTAAGTTTTATATATTGAATTTACTAACTAAGGAGGGATGAGTGACATACCATTTAAATGTCGCTTCCTTTCGCCATCACCATCCTAGCTCTGTTCCAATGCTCATACATTGATGATCCTGCAAAGAACGCAACCAACCAAAGTGATAGCAATAGTATAAACTCAATATAAACCTATGTATGTGATCAAGGAATCATACAATAAAACACAACAAGCTTTATAGGAAAGAATCATATT
>JZKD02S1905630.1:93063-117830 GCA_000966675.3 Picea glauca | reverse complement strand
GGATGATCCCACTAAATCATGAAAGCGAGTAAGATCCAAACCATTCAGATGCCACCTCACCATAGAAGTTTCTCCTTCTAGAAGATTCGAGAAAACACTCATTTTTCCCACGTACTGGCATTCTCGCACCCTAGCTATAGAGAAACCTGCGAACACCTCGCACCCTGGCTATAGTGCAACCTGCGAGAATGGGTCATTCTCGCACCCTGCCTATATAGCAACCTGCGAACATCCTTTTTTATAAGGTTTTTACATAGGAAAATGCAACTTCTTTTCTCAGGAAAATTTCTTCTCCCTTCTCTCTTTAGGAACTCAGGCCACTGACTCCTCTGAAGGCAACAGATAGGTTTACATCATCAACGATCATAGGGATGACGAAAATAGTGTGTAACACTTCCACATAGTCCAACCTTGATCATGATTATTTTGAGAACGAAATGGAGGAAAATATATAATATGGAAATACATGGAGACATTGCAAGGAACACAGTAATATAGTTAAGTTCAGATTCTATTAATGATTTTCTAGAATACAAAAGACTGTAAAAATGAAAAACACACAAGCTAGCTAGAATGGTGGTAGCTTATCTTTGAAGCTAGTGATGTTACGACTATGATCATTCACAAGAATATAAATATAAAGAGGACAAAAAATCATTTTACCATTAAGAATAAATGATAAAACCATAAACATCCAAAACCCTAACCCTAGAAAATGAAACGCCAAAATGTTTGTAGGCCACGATGTTGTTAGTTGATATGTCAACTTCCGGGGGGCACAAATTTTGCATACAATATATGTTTAGGGTGCTTGGTATCTTGTCGAAAAGGTTTATTTTAGGATTTCACATTACATTCAACCTAGAATTTTCCTTTGGCTACATGTTAGGTGTTTTTGAGCAAAAAAAATGTCATTTAGGGCCTCAATATGACCCCAAACAATTTGGGACTCGAAAACCCATAAACAAATTGCTAAGATGTGGAACGATTCTGAATTAGTGGAACACTTGGGTGGCCACCAAAATCAACCTAGATCATTCCTCCCCCCCTTAGTAAGAAATGGTCCCCATTGCGTCAAGTTCCTCCATCAGATGGGGAAACTTCTGTTGAATCTGACTCTTGGTGAGCCACTTTCCCTGGTGAAGAAGATACCCTACTTTGACGACCTGATAGACTTCGATGTTCTACTGGTAGGTTCCCTTTTTTTTGGTGTTCATGATCTAATCAATTTTCACATATTCAATGCATTTAATATTGCGTCATGTAGCGGCCAGGTGCTTGAATTCTTTTGAAGTGTCCATGAGAGGTGGAAAATATGGTGAAGCAGTTCCACATTAAATATTGGGTGCAATCCAAGGAAAGGGGGAATACTTAATTCAAAATAATTATCACCCAAAGACTTGGTCCTTGGTGATGTTGTAAGGCTAGTATCAGAGTGGGTGGAGCTTTTGAAGGGGTCCTATGAGGTGCTCTTTCTACAAATGTATTCATACCTTATCTCCCACTTGAAATTTGTGTGCTACCCAATGCTAATCGTGGCACTACTTGTACTTGGCATTGGATTTTTGCAAAATTTCATGAACTTGTTGTTGAATGTGTTGGATTCGCTCAAAAAATTTGGTTGGTCTATCAACCTCAGTCTAGGTATGGGATAACTATTCATTTGTAGTTGCAATGGGTAGAGCTACGTCAATGGGGGCCAATGATTGGAACCCCAAGCACACCTAAAAAGGGTTGTGTCCAATAGAGTTGTAGAGGGATCTATTGTAGATATGTTGAATAGAAGGAAGGCTCTCATCCCATGTGTGGATGTTTGGAATTGTATATTCTCATGATATGCATAATCATATTGTTGTCCACCATTGTTTTTCCATCAGTTTGTGGGTGGAAGGCAATTGATTTGGTTAGCTCAGTGTCCATCATCAGCCATAGGCTAGACCAAAAATTGCTCAGGAACCTATTGTCTCTATCTAAAATAATGGTCTGTGGGAGCCCAAAATTCACCCAAACACATTCAAAGAAGAGTTTAGTGGTGGCCTCAGATGATATGTTCATATTATAGGTTGCCAAAATTTCCATCTTAGATAATTGATCAACGACCAAGAAGACACAGTCATTACCATGATTATTTGAATCTATAATAAACATGTAATCCATGGAGATGGACTCCCAAGGCCTATCGAGAGTAGGCATAGGGGTGCACAACCCTTGTTTCTTGATGGCAGGTTTGTCAATGGCACAAGAAGTAAAAGTTATGATGTACTTGTGGACATCTTGTTGAATCTTTGGCCGATAAAAAATATTTTTCAGTACTACCATTATTTTGTCTACACCAAAGTGTCTCTCCACCCAGTTGTAATGAGCTTTCCATATAATATTTGCATGTCTGCTTGAAGGAACATAGATATGGCTCAGATGGCACAGAATTCCATCCTGGAGATGAAATTTTGGAATTGATTTTTGTTGTGCTCAATATATGATAGGGAGTAGCAAAGTCAAAGTCACTATTGTATAATTGTGACCACCCATACTTCTCATGTGCATAGGAGTTAAGAACTATGGTCAGCACCACAACTAGGGGTTGAATACAGAAGTATGTAACATGGTTGGTGCTTCCCTTCTTTTACTTGATATTCAAATGGAATTTATACAGGTACGTGGACACTTATGATGGAAGCCATTATGTAACTTTCCATGTGTCTGCATTAATATCATAGGATTGTGATCAGTGTGGATGGCCATTTCCTTCCCTAAAATGTAATTCTTCCACTGTCAACATGCCTACACAATGGAGCACATATCTTTTTCGTTGGTGGGGTATCTATGAACAACAATAGATATAATTCCACGGTGATAGGCCATTAGATGCCCATGCTAAGTGGGGACTACATCGATAGCATAATCTAAATAATATGTCTGAATATCGAATGGTTTTTGTAGGTCTAGAATAATAATGAATAGTGTTGAGTAGAGGTGCAATTTCAAATCCTTGAATTCTTTCTGTTGGGATGTGGCCCAAAAAAACTTGGCCTTCGCTTCACCCTTGGTCACCTAGCTTAGGGCCCAATCGATATGAGAGAACCCCAACACAAAATTGTGGTAGAATTTGGCAAGGCCTAAGAAGTGTCATAGCTTGGTCAATGTCTTTAGGGTTGGCCAATCATAGATGACTTGGATCTTGACCAGATCCACATGTGCACCTTTCTCATCCACAATGTATCCCAAATATTGGATTCTCTGCATGTCGAAGGAATAATTCACTAAATTGGAATATAACTTGTGATGTTGCAGGGTGCCCAACACCTATTGAATGTGCTTCATATGTTCCTTTTAGGTTTTGTTAAATACGAGGATGTCATCCAGATATATGAGCACAAAGGATTTTTTGAATGTTAGCAATATATCATCCATCATTCGCATGAATGTGGTTGAGGCATTAGTCAAGATGAAATCTATGACCAAACACTCAAAGAGACATTCTTTAGACTTGAAGGTTGTCTTCCATACATTATTTTTCTCAATAGACACTTGGTTGAATCTTTACTTTGTATCAATATTACTTAAAAATTTGGTTTCCTTGAGTTGATCAAGAAGATCATCAATCTGAGGGATTGGGTACCAGTTTTTTACTGTGAACTTGTTCTGGGATTTGTAATCAATACAAAGTCATCATGTCACATCCTTATTTTGTACCAGAACAATTGGGCTCCTGAAACATGAGGATATTGGTCTGATGTGTCCCTTGAAAATTGGTTCTTGGATCCGACATTTGATTTCTTCATTCTCCATAACAAAATGCTTGTATATAGGTTTGTTAGGAAAAGAAGCATTGGGTGTCAATTCAATTGATTTCTTGACCTAATAGTGTAGAGGCACCCCATTAGGAAAGGAAAATATGTCTTGGTTCTCTTCTACTATATTATCCACCTTTTGTTTTTATGTAGATATACCTCATGAAGAGGTTTTAGAGGTTGTAGTGACCTTCCGTTGACCTTCCAATCAGACCATAAAGAGGACAAATATATTGGTTTGAGAGACTACCTTTTAGCACTACTTCATGGAGATCAAACTGACTGTAGTAGTTAGTATTTCCTCTAGTACCTTGTAGAGTTGACCTCCCAAAGTAATAATGACACTACAGGGCCTAGATTCATAAACAACATGATGCTTTCACATATATAGTTGTCATAAAAGAACATCACAAACTTCAAGGGGGGAAACATCACACAATACCTCATCTTTGAAGGGTTTGATTTCATAGTGCAAGTCACATTGTTGGTTGACGTGGATGTATTGTCCATGGCTGAGCCAACTAATGGTGTATGGTTGAGGATGTGACATCATTGTTAGGTTCAACCTCTTGCAGACCTCTACTAATATTAGGTTATTTTGGCTACCACTATCAACAATGAAATGGAAGGGGTTCCCCTTCACCCACATCTATGAGTGGAAGAGGCACTCCCCTTCTTCAGAATCCTCTGGTTCCTCTGGTTGGAATTTTTTGATAGTGATGGTGACATTGGGTCTTGAATTAATGATTGTTTTTCCCTTATTTGGTTTTCACTTAGATTCTAAGTTGGCGTCAGACTCTGAGGCTTTTATCTTGGCCAATAATGACTTTTTGGAGAAACATTCATCGGTGTTGTGCCAAGGGATTTCTTGGAACTAGCACCACTTTCCACTGTCCTTCTTTGACTTTCCATTACCCTTTTTTGTTAGTGACTTGGATTGGTTGTCCTAGGGCTGGAAATCCTGTCTCTATCCTTTTCTTTGGAATTTAGGGCCACCTTTATCGTGCTTCTATTGTGATGGGTTTGTAGAGATGAAACATCACTTATTCTTTTTCTTGAACTTTTTCTCGATCTTGAAATCATATTGGTAAGAGACTCCCAATGAGGAGATTAATAAGAACTCCATATATTTTTGGATGTACCTATGTATGCCACTGGGTTACTTCAAGAACAATTTCTTCTTGAAGTATTTAATACCCATATTTTTATGCAAGGTATGGAATATGTTGGTGTACTCCAACACCAACTAGCCTCTCTCTTGGCACAAAGTTTCCCATCTTGTTTATTGGTCATAATAGTTTCCAAAATGGTAGTATCACTTCTTGAGGGCATCAACAAAAGACACCCAAGTGGGTTCTGGCCCAAAAATTGTAGATTCATCTCTGGCATGTTGCATACAGTAAGTTTCCCACAAATATTTGACATGGGGAAGAGATATTTTGGATATGAGTTGGAGAATCCACAGTATTTACATTTGCTTGTTGATGTTTTGGATCCATGTCAGGATCCATCTTTAGGACATCAAGCCTTGAGTAAACAAAATTAGATGGGTAGTGATAAATACTAAAGTAAGAGGAAAGACTAAGGGTGGGCTCTCAAGAAACACTAAAATAAAAATTAATGCTATGGTTTTAATAAAAAAAAAAACTTATTGAAGGGGAAGAGATTTAAGTATCGCAAAGGTGATTTTTCCATTGTTGGAAAATTTTTGGACAAAGAAATAACCCTCTAGAAGAATTAACCATTTTTCCAAAGCATTGACGTCTATTTAGCCTTCAAATAAAGGAATATCAAAGTTAACTTGTACCTTGAAGGGTTTCATACCTATGAATTGATCTTTGGTTGAAGGTGCTTTCATCGTTGTTGGCAGTTGTCAAAGGATCTGTTAGAAATTTTCCATCATCTCATTCCTCTATTGCACGAGGGATTCCTCGAGCAACAATTTGATATGATCTCGTGATTCATCGCCTCTCTTTTCTTCCACCATGGGGGGGCTCTTGGGATGGTGAGAGAGTTTTTCCTCAATATAAATTAGCTTGAGACCCAAATATCTATACCCTGACCTCGTCAGGGACATGCACTAAAAGACGACAAGGATCAGATTGATATGATACCACTGATTTGGATTATTTTGAGAATGAAATGAAGGAAGAGATATAATATTAATGAAATACATAGAGAAATTTCAAGAAACAATGTAATAGAGTTAAAATCATATTCCATTAATGATTGTCTGAAATACAGAAGATTATAAAAACACAAAGAACCCAGGCTAGCTAGAATGGTGGTAGATTATCTCTGAAACTAGAGATGTGACGGCTACGCTCATTCGCAAGAAGATGATTACAAAGAGGCCAAAAAGGAATTTTAACACAAAGAATCAATGATAAAAACCTAAACATCCAAAAACCTAATCCCAGAAGATGAAACATAAAAATGTTTTTGGGCCCCGATGTGGTTAGTTGATAGGTCAACTTCCTAGGGGTGAAACTTTTGCATACAATGTCCATTTGCAGCACTCGATACCTCATCAGAAATGTATAGCCTAGGGGTACGCATTCCATTCGACCTAGAAATTTCCTTTGCCTACATGCTAGGCATTGTTGAGCCAAAAAAGAACGTTGTTTAGGGCCTCAAAACGACCCCAACATTTTGGGACCTGAAAATGCATAGAAAAACTGCTAAGATGTGGAACCATTATGAATTAGTGGAATAGGTGGGTGGCCACCAATATCCACCTAAATGAAGAATTATTGTAATAGAGCAGGGGTTCATGTTTTTTGGGGGCAATATGAGGTGGTTTATAGGGATCCTGCATGGGTGAGCTTACCAAAAAAGGTTATAGAGTCCTAAGGACAAGAGAGTGTTATGTGTTATACCTCTCTAATACATGAGGGTCCAATAATAACACTTGACCTAATATATCAAGGCACTAACTAAGGAGGCTTAACCATGCCCTTAGTCGTATTACGTGACTACACAGGTACTAGAGAGTGATATCCCTGAGTGTTGTTCTTAGTATACTATAGAAAATACATGGACAATTAGCTTATCTAGAGCTATTTTCAGGTATACTTAGGGGGATTTCTATATACCCAAGGGTACATGGAAGTGATATTTTGTATACAGGTACTATCTTATATGGTACTAATTTAATAGGTACCAACAAGGGTTAAAGGGGTTTCCAACAATGTGATTCAACTTGTATTTATTGCATCTATTCTTCTTTGATCGTAGTTTTACCCATTAAATGAGAAATCATTGTGTTATTTAAAGACACCGGAGCACATCTCTAAAAAAAAATAAAAAATTAGGAGCTTGTCGACCCAAGAAAAATCTCTTTAAATCACCAGAAAATAACTTGTTCAAGGTAGGGTTTGAGGCCAAAAAATGTAAAATGATCACAACTTCCACTATACTTCTCAGATTGGTTGTTTTGACCCCAATTATGAAATTCCACGGCTTCTTTGAATCTACTGGCACAAGTTTGACTGAAATATGTGCACTCTATGAAAAGATATCCAATCTACAAAATTATGGTTGTCGCTGGAAAAAAACTTAAAAAAACAAATTTTAAATCAATGATATCTCCACTTATTAGACTCTGTTTTGGAAAACAAAATTGAACTTGGGTATTGTTTTTAGAGGAATTCAGATCTATGGTTGATTTCTTCAAATTCTACATAGAAATCAACCTGAATTCTGTCACCCTCTTTTTTCCGTCAAAAATATGTAAAAAGAAAGGGAAAAATCCCCACTTTGTGCCCCAAAACTTCTCCCACGTCGTGCTTAAGAAATACCTATAATACCAATTTTAATGTACTTAGCCCCAAAACTTCATATAAATAACATAAAATCCAGTGAAAAACCAAAAAACACATGACAAATAGATAAACCTTGGGAAATATCTCTTAATAATAAAAAAATAGAGAGCTATGTTCACTTGTCTTTTCAAGGGGGAAATATCTTAGAGAAAATATCCACAATAATAACAATTCTTGACAAAACATTACATAACATTATACTCAATATATAGCTATCCATATATAAACTTAACTACCTATGAGCCCACTTATAATGAGGGTTAGATTACTAATTTAGGCCTAATTAATAAAGAAGACCCTTTTTACAATGACTGACTATTAACTAACTATTTAATGGGCCTTATTCAAGGAAGGTGGCCTCATACATTAATAAAGTATCTAAGTAATGGTGTTAGAGTAGGCCCCTAACACGTTGACCCTGAATTTACTCCTATTCAATGATGATGATCATTGTACTCGTGTTCATTCTCTAAAGAAACACTCCCACTCCTCTTTTTTTCTTCCAATCAATGCATATTGGAGTTCTTAATAGAGTTTGTGATTTGACAATTTGTCTAAATCCCTTGTTGATGAGAAATTTATGTAATAATTTCAATACATTGTAGAGGATTCTATCATGTAAGGCATCATATAGTCTCAGTTTTACATTGTTTAAGGTTGTGGGTTCTTCAATTGCTTTTTCCTCACAAAAATCTTCAACAATATTTTCAACCCACTCATGAAAATTCATCTGACCTCCATTGTTGAGTTTTTATAGCATATTTTCATATTCTAATCTATTGTTCATGAGAAAGTGTTTCTACAATATTCTTTATCTCTATAGGAATTGATTCTATAAACCTCTTGTGAGTTTCTAGCAAAAATAATTCCCTAGCATGCATAAGGGTCACTCGATTTCTCCTGGCGTAATTCTTCAAATAATTCTCTATATTTCTCTCCAACCACTCACTAATATCCTCTTCATTCAATATCTATGCATGCATGAAACCAATGTATAGTCTCAAATGCATACTATCAACATTGGAACCAATGTTCTAATATAAAGGATTACACAGTAAATCCAGTCACAAGTAATTCATTGAATAATCATAATATACAACAATATGCAAGCATACACACATTGAGAGAGAGAGAGAGAGAGAGAGAGAGAGAGAGAGAGAGAGAGAGTAATTATAGAACTAGAAACAAGTAGTCTTTTATTATATTATCATTCAATCAACAATCAATGTTACATATCAGATATATATATACATATCAGATATATATATACATACATTTCATCAAGTGAAGGTAGTTACAACTTCCCTATCTACCTTGGTCGGTTGATCCAACTGACTCAAATACTTAGTCAACTACATCCCTTGGTTGGCTTACCCTATTACAACATTTTGGTTGACCTTCTAGCCTAGTTGACTAGTTGACTAGACTCCTCCAACAATTACATAAGAATTTGGTTTTCCATATTATATATGAGTTAGAATGTTACGGAAAAAAAATATTCCCAAGCCACTAATAGATTATAATATTCATACGATGGAATCAAAGAAATGTGAAGGATAGATGAAAAATTTACTACATGCATGTGATATTGGGGACACATTTATCAATTATGGTATCATTATGATACATCATTCTCTTGAAAAATCACACATCTTTGAATAATCTTGTATAGGTATTCAAATTTAACCCTGTCCAATTGTAAATATGTTGTCCAATTTGGCTAGTTAAGGATTTAAAAGTGCTTAAAATGAGGAAAAATACATAACCATTCCATATAATTTCTTTAACAAAATCTAACCCAATGCATATATTTTTCTCAATAATATTGGTGTACCTAATGTGTGTCCTTGCCAAACCTACAGCCTAATGTTGTTGCACATCCCTTGTCCTCTTCCATTTAAGGTTTAGCATTGTAATTTTATTCAAAGGAACTTTACTTAAATTCTATTTGACCTTGTACCCTCTCAAATTATCCCTTTAATCCTTTGTAGCARCATGCTAGATGGCCAGATCCACCCTAGTATATAATGGGGATMTAAAGGTCCATTAGATTTTATGATATGATAGGTATGGTTTCCTTATAGTGYARTGTGGACTAAGTCTACTATGTTAKTTTTTATTAAATAAKGYCCACTAAGTAGTTATCATTCAATAAATGTAACATGGACCAATCATTAATGTAGGTTCTACTAGTGGTTAGGGTTAGGGTTTTCTAGGTAACTATAAATAAGGTTGGAGTCCTACCTATGGCACATGTTAAGAATTATCATTTGGAGATTTCCCCCGTAAAGAAACATGTGATTGGAAGTCTATATTTTCATAAAATAATTATTTTATGATGTTACCCTACCTTAAGGGTTTATGATTTAATCAAGTAAAGGGCAATGCCCAATATATAGTGGAGAAAGACCATATGGGAAAAAATCAAATTTAATGGTTACATTGTATTTATTGGTGTGCACATTTAAATGGTTCAAGAACCTATTATATGGATTTTGGCATAACCACCTCATAAATGTGGACAACTAGCCACTAACAAGTTCATTAATGAGGAACATTTACCTACCGAAAATCTCATTAATTAGGATCATCAAGATAGGTTAGATACACTATCACCCATGTATACATAAATTTCCTCTAAAACAATATTAACTAACATATTGGACCATTTACACTAACAACCCCCTTAATCTTGACTTAGGTTATATGAAAAAAATAATGTACACTCATATATTTGACCTAGTAGATAGTATCCCAATACTCCCACTTAATACGCACTTGGGAAAGAAGGTGTACAGAAATTTTAAAAAATAATTAGTAGGTAATACAAATGATTGATTTAGCAGTGGAAATTCTAGGGAGAAGGGAAAGAGGGAGGGTGGGAGATGTTGGGGATATTTTTTTACCATGGAGGAAACTAGGTAAGTTACTTTGTTTGGGGACTTGGAAATGCTTCAAATAATGTAGTAGAAGAATTAGTGGTTTACCAAGAGTTGTAAAGTGTCCAGGTGGAAGTCTTTTATCAATAATCATGGTTGGAAACTACTCTATAGTCATTCAAATTATTTTCAAGATCTCTCATCCCCAATCTAGTAGCTAACATCATTTGATTTAGAGAATAACATATGTGGTTCAAAATTTCAAGGTCACTAAGAGAAGGTAGTTACAACTGTCCTAACTCTATTAGGAAAGGGGAAATTAAGAATTAAAAGGGGGAAATATATCTCTATTTCCCTCCCACAACTTGTTAGAATTTATTTCTCTATGAAATTAACACCTAAGTATATTTTTTGGCATGGGTAAAAGGATGGACCATTATGGCCACCTCCCTCATCCCTTCCTCTTGTTTATTTGTTGTTGGTGTGTGGGTTTATTTTTATCTTAGTGTAGGTTCCTTTTATGCAATGTGTGATAGATCTCTTACTTTGCTTATTTTGGGAGGATTTGTTGTGCTCCTCATGGATTTGTTTTGACATTTAGTATTTCTTCTATGTAAGGAGGGTTATTTTTGGGGGATCCCCGGGCTATTTGGAGAATGGATTCTTGGGATTTTAGGAGCTACTCTCCATGGTAAGTGTTAGAAATATCATTGTCTCTGATGTGATATAACATAGGTCAATTGAAATTTGATAGGTCAAAAGAGAGTTGTCGTTGAATCCCAACATGAAGCAATGAAATCATCCTTGCAATGGAGTAAGCAACATGAAATGTGGGATGAAATTGTGTTTGTAGACTCAAGGGAGCATGCCAAGAAAATGATTCAACTCGGGAGGAAAACCAAATAATTAAAGGAGATGGAATGGCATTCGAGGGGCTTGGTGTGTTCTTAGAAAGACAAGTTTCAAGCTCTAGATAAGATATTTGTTCTAACTAATTCTAGTGTGTATTTCCCATTGCATCTTCTCTATTCAATAGTTATTACTCCCCATGATAATTATATTACCACATGTGTTCCATTTGGAATGGTTTCTTAGTTTGAACATGGCATCAAGGTGGAAAATCATGAGAATTTAGGGGTGGCGACTTCATATTTGTCAGACTTTCTAGACGAGACATGTCATATGGATATTGTTATTGATTATACTTAGGTTCCTAAATAGGTTCTTCATGGAACTGTATTTTAATTTTTTTGTTAAGTTATTATGTATCATAAGTGTGTGTTTATTTTGAGATAGTTTGTTAGGGTACTTGTCATAGTAAAGGGTACCAAATTTGGCTTGGTAGCTTAGAAGTTTTTTGGGCACCATATTTGGAAATTTTGGAATATGGCTTTGGCCTTTCTAATTTTTGTATTACACAACCAAATGGTTAAGCCACAACCTTTTATGATACAAACATACTCATTATTGTTAAAACAAAATATAAAGTTTTTCGATTAACCATTTAGTTGATTAATTTTGACCACAACTTGATCATGACAAGGTGAAAACAAGTTCAAGACGAAGAGTCCTTAAAAAATTTATCCTCCAATAAACCAAAAAATATTCATAGAAATCAATAAAGAAATCAAGGGTTTCCATCAATTATCATAGGCACTAGATCAAGACTATGACTTGAATACTCATAAATATTTCGAAGAAGAGTGTCCAAAAGGTGACATAGAAGATGAAAATGTTGAAGTTGAAACTGATCCAACAAAGCTACATGAAAATGTCGAAGTTGAAAGTGATCCAACAAAGCTACATGAAAATGTTGAAGATAAAAAAGAGTGCTCCAAGAAAGTGAAAAATAGGTTGTCATCATAAGTCTTCAAAATAAGAAACTACATAATGATCAATCATTGTGTTGATACTGAGAAGGGGGGTGAATCAATATCAAGTACAATTTAGCACTTTTTACAACTTTACTTTTTAATCAAATAATGTATACAATATACAATAACATTAAAAGAAGAAATACACAATGCACAATAGATTTACATGGAAATCCACATAATATTTTTATTATATAAAAAAAATATTACATCAAAGGAAGCTAAAAATTCCAATATTTTCCAGCACCAACTAGAAGGAGGCACCAACCCCATAGTTTACAGAATCCAACTTGAAGGAAGCTACAACTCCCTAGATTCTCTAGCTCCAACTGGAAGGAGGCTCCAACCCCCTTTCCTTGCCCCATCCTTCCACCCTTAAATATGTATATAAAAGAATCAACCTATCATAGCCAATTTCCAAGACTCTCATGGTCTACTATAGATTCACCTGAACAAATTTTTGATGTCACTTGTTATCATGTACCTTCCGAAAACATAGATCAGTGCTTTTCTCTACTGTCAACCCACAGACATACGAGATTTTCTCCACTACAACCTGAAAATATTTACACCTTGCTCCACTGTGACCCACTGATGACCACAAAAAGATGGTACAGTCACCTCCATACACCTCGCTAGACAAAGTTGGGCAACCAACAATTCCTCTCTTGAAGAGTGTTGTGCAACCCATGAGGGCCTCACTGGAAACCTTATATATTACCCATGAGAGCCTACTCAATTAGGGTTTTCAAATAACCCTTCTCCCATTTGTGGATCTGAGACTTTTCTCCTTCTCACTCCTTCGTTTCCTCAAATTCGCTACCTCATAATCACTAAGAGATCACATACTCGCTTGATTTCCTGGTCATAATGAGAGGCTATTTGATGTGTATTTATACTTTTCAAGTGCCTCCTTTATTTGATTTTAGATTCAAACTATAACTTCTTGTTGCAAAATATTTTCTTCTTTAATTAATTTTGGGTCCGACTTGTAACTTCTCATCCTTATATCCAAGGATTCTTTACCATACTTTGGAGCTTCATATTTAAGAGTGAATAGCTTCTCAGTCGTGAGGAACCATGTGGCATGACACCTACCATTGGAAACAACATGATAAGGACTATCCATCTATGAGGGTTTTGCATGTATTTTCAATGTCCTTCATCCTCTTTTTCCTCAAATACCTTTGGGCTTCATGACCAGACATTTGGGGCTTCTAAAATTCTTCTAGAGTTGACATCAATGACAACCAATTTTCCAACAATCTCCCCCTTTGGAATTGATGGAAACACTCATACTCTTCCTGTGAACATTGCTCCCCATGTCATCATGCTCCTGATTTTTCTCTCCCCCTTTAACATCAATGGAAAAGGGTGACTCTTCTCTTTGGGGTTTCTCCCCTTGAACTCATGGTTCTTAGTTGTACTTCTCCTTCCTTTTTTGTCTTCCTATCATTTCCTTCATTGGAGCTCTTTTGTGTGACTTCAATTTTTTTTCTTTCCTCTTTGTTTACGATGTATAAGTTATTTGGTATTCGTGTTGTTGTTGCAACCAATCTACCTTGTTATCCCCATTTCCTAGGGGTAACTAAGGAGATGATGTCTCGAGGCCCTTAAGTTGTAGACATGGAGTACCAAGAGACAAAAGGCTGATAGTGTCCACTTGCATAGATAGAGGCCCACCTCACAACCACAGATCTCAAATTCATCACAATGGTATCCACCACATCAGCTTTCTTCTGGAAGACATCTCATCTTTCTCCATGAGGTACAAGCCAGGTATTATGCTGAGTTTTATTTCAGTATTTGAGGCATTTGAGTGTGTTTCATTTAAAGTTTCTTTTGATTATGTAATGTTTTCTTGGAAGTTATGCTATTTTCCCTATTTCACCTTGGTGGTTGACATTGCGCCTTAGTAAGTGTTCACCCTTAGGGATGGGTTTTCTACTGGGAGGTCCCCTTTACAATTCATCATGTCATTCCAAATCATACTTATCACATTCCACACTTCATCCCCTCACCTCCTTATCTTTTGGGATTTCTTGGTGTACTAACCCAAGAAGGGATTTTCCCTAATTTCATGGGAAGAAGGCATTGAAGGCCCAAAGGGAATGTAGCTAGAAAAATATAAAATCCAAATCATAACCTTCCATGTGATCTCCCAAAGAGGTATTTAGAACAATGAAATGTTTCTCCTAAAAATTCAAAGACCTGCAAAAGAAAACACATGTATATATAAATGTCTCACTTGTTGAGGGATCTACACAAGTGCGTTACAAGTTAGACTTTACCCCCATGGAACTATGTGTACCTCTCCCTTCAAGTGACATTGTGGCACTACCCCCAAAGCTATATGTTACCCCATAGGGACTACCCAGTTGTTTTGGACCTTAATTAATTAATGTCATTAAATGGGCTAAGAAAAAGGATGCATTGAAAACAAAGGTGCAACACACCCTCTACAAAGGCACCCATAAATGAGACACTATGATCCCTTTCATGTCATGAACCCCATGCACAAAATTATTTCCCTCATCCACTTCATCTTCTCCACATGACTTAGAAGGGGTCCCACCTAGGAAACACTCCTTGACTTAGGGAATGATTCACCCAATAGGTCACTTTGTCAACCCTCCCATACCTAAACTTGGCAAGTTGCATAGGGTCTTTGAGCACTTGTTTAATTTGATGAGGTATTTTTTGATGCACATTATTAGGTGACTCTTTTATTGACTTGATTTAATTATCATGATTCATTTGAATTGATATCCTTGGAGGGTGTATTCATTATCTTTGTAGGACCTTGCTTGGTGGACAATTTTGGAGGAACAAGCCTAGATTAGGCTTCCTTAGGGCATGAAGCCCATAGGGTAGATACCATGACCCACACACCAGATGATGATGATGGACTTTGGAGGCTTTAAATACACTATGGAGGATCTCACCTAGCCCCTACAAGCCCAACCTTCTTCTGTAGGAGTTCAAAATTTCACATGGAGGGCTTGTTGTCACTCTGGGGCTAGGGTTTTGGTCGTGACGGTGGACACTTGGCACCTTTTGGTGGGAAAATGCCTTGAATTGAGGAGGATAACTTTGGATTGAAGACACATGGCCTTTGGAGGCCTATATTTATCTCCTTCAACCCCAACAACTTGACGAAAGTGTCAAAACGTCATCCTTAAGGAGATGATGTCATTTTGGGGGTTTCTTATGTGCAATTTTTAAGTTAAATTTGAATTTAATATTGTAAAGGGGAAAAATAAATGGAAATTTATCCCTTATTTTGTGGTTTACCATAACTTAAGTGGAAAAACACTTTTTATGATTTTTGTATAAATAAGAATCATTTCATTTCATTTTTATCATAGCTCCCCCATTGTGACAGGACTACTTAGCTGAAATTTGCGCCCCTCTTGGGAAAATTCATTCTCTCTCTCTCTCTTGTGATTTTTTTTAGTTCCTTTATTATGGAATAAAGTGGTGTGCTATCTCTTGGAGGCTCTTTCTCTTGCTTTGATGGTGAAAAATACTTGGTAACTAGGGTTTTTCTTGGCATGTTTTGGAATTGGTAAGGAAAATATGCACTTTGTTAGGTTTCTTACTTGTTCCATGGTTGTTATTGTCTATATCCTTGGAGGAGTATAAGTGTTTACAACCTCCACCAAGTTTTATCATTATTGTTTGTTGAAAAGGCTATTGCAAAGGTTGCTAGGAGGAATAAAAGGGTTTACACCCTCCTAGAATTTACCTTGTTAGGGTTTCCATCTCAAGGGAGTAAAATGGCTTACACTCCTTGATATTTAGTAGACCTAACTTAATACAAGAAGACTCCATAACCCATTTTGCAAGGCATTAATCTTTATTTGCATTAGAGAAATAAATCTCTAGCATTGGTAAACGTGATTTAGAGAGATATTGATTTTGTTCAAGTTGGAATATTTTCTTGATGATTTAAGATTATTAAAGCCTCTAGGGAATATTGATTGGCCTAGTATTCTTGGATCTATAACTAAATAAAATATACAACCATTAGGGCTGCAACAAACTACTCTATTTTCTAGTGAACCATTGCTATCATTCCACTGCTAATTAGTGAACTTTTTGTCAGGTTACTTGCTTATTTTCATGGTTGAAACTTTTTTCTGTAGTAAATATTTGATACAGCCACTTGGATGTTACAAACATACTACGAAAAATTCATACAATATCCCTCTAATACCACTAAATTTTTTGCTAAAGTATTGGTAACTAATATACTTGTTTTATGCTCCATTTATCAACAAATATTTGATGCTTTGAATGGTTATATCTACAATAATTATCTTTGTTCCTTGCTAATATATATTCTTATTTACTACGGTATTTTGGGACAAAAATATTAGCTTGCTTGCCCATTTATCCTTTAGTCTTGTATACTTGTATTTTCTTGTGTCTCAGAAAGGTACAACAATCTTTTGTAGGTACACTACTTCTTGGCAACCTTCCCTTACACACAAGACTTAATCCCAATATTTCCATCTCTCTTCAACTTGACCTATAGAGGCCTCACTTCCATAATATCACTTTCCATATCAATTCCCCCTAGGGTCACCCAAGATTCCCCCCCTTGTGTTGGATTTATCCTTCACTAAATCTAGGGGAGGGTTTATCTAAGGTGATAGTGGGTATACTCTCCCACAGTTATCGACATCTCGGGGATTGGGTCAGGATTTTCCCAACCTACAATTTGTGTGTTAACATTCCTGATTCTTCTTCTCTGATTTCACATCTTCAGGAGTCAAACTTAAGATTGTATCCTTGATCAGATATTTTACTGACAATAAGGATATTATGCTTCAATTCTCCAATCAGTAAGACATTTTCTACTTTTACATTTTCACTTCCAAGACTCACTACACCTTTTCCAAGTATTTGATAGAGGAGTCATTTCCAAATGACACTCTGCCACTTTTTCCTTTCTTTAGGTTGATGAATTTGTTTTGGTCCCTAGTCAAGTGTGTTGAGCACCCACTATCTATGTACCATTCATCTTCTTTATCTTCATAAATCAGTGCTAATTGACAAATTTCCTTGTTTGTATTCTCTTTCATTTTCCATATTGTGGTTGGCATAGGAGCATCTTATTTCATATCTTTGCAATCTTGTGCTTTGTGACAAAGATTATTGCATCTATAGCATACAATATTTTGATCCATCAATGGATCAAATGTGTTTATAGATCCATAGGCATTTCCATATCTATTGTTTACATGATTGTCCCTTGGATATTCATAATCATTTATGGTTCTCATATAGTTGTCTCTTGCATTGATTTTACACTAAATTTCTTTGTGTCCAAATTTTATGCAAGTATAACAATGACCAAGAAAAATATTCTCATACCTGGTAATAAAGGACCTTCTTGGTGTCTCACCCCTTCTAAATTCTTATTTTTTTTCCATTTGGAGGTGTCATGTTCATGTTGTTATTCAACTACCTTTTGATTGTTGATTCCACTTCTTAAGGTATTTGCATAGTTTCTAGAATTCCCTTCATCTTTCTTGTCCTTTTTATCTATGTTTGTTGTCTTTAAATTGTTATTGTATCCAAGTCTTATCTTATCGGTAGGTGATATCTGATTGCTAAGAATTTCATGTAACTTTTCAGTACTTCTTTCAAATTTCTCCAATTTTTCCATTGTCAATGTTATCTCCTTTCTTGTGTGATCCAAATCCGCTTTTAATTTCTTGTAATATTCAGTCTTCTTATCTAACTACTCCTTCAAGTTAATAATTTTCTTTTCAAGCGCATGATTCTTTTCTTCGCAACTACTCAATTCATTTTTTGATTCTCTACTTTTGTTTCTGAGCTTATTATTTTGTTTTTCAACATGCTTCATTTTTTCCAGATTCTATTCATCTTCCTATTCACTTTATGTGAAGTCTTTTCCTCCCCAGAAAGAGTATGTGTCTATTTCTTTGGTCTCTTCATTAGACTCTTCTCCAAAATTAATTTCATATGTTTCAGAATTTTTTTGGTCATCATTCTGAGTTTCTTGAGTTATGAAGAGAACTTCCCTTACATCCATTTCTTCTCCATCACTTTAATCTAAAGAATTGTTGTCCTCCTTGGAGTAAATGATCTTTTTCTTGTAGAAGATTTTATTTTCTTCAAAAGGATATTTCTTATAATAGTGTCCTATTCTACCATAATTGAAGCATTTAAAAGGTAAATTACCTTTGTATTTTTTGGTTCCCCTCTTGAGCTTCCTTATGAAATGTTCTTCTTCTTCATTTGATTCATCACCTGGCATTTCTTCTACCTTGTGTTCTTTGTTCCTTGTTTTCCTCATGGATTTAAAAGTTTCTTCTCTATTTGGTTGTCCATTTTCTATATATGTTATCATTTAATATGCTGTGAGGATCACATGTAGCTCATCCATTGTCATTTTGGTCAAGTCCCTAGTTTCTTCAATGGCCAAGACCTTGACATGATATCTCAAAGGAGGTGATCTCAACACTTTATGTACAACCAAGGATTCTTTGAATTCTTATCCTAATCCTCTAATGGCATTGACAACTTCATCTAATTTGAGTAAATAGGTTGCAATATCTTCTTTTTCATCCATTTTCATATTTTTAAATTGTGCTCTGTGCCGTTGGAGCTTGACCTGCTTAACTTTTGGATCACCTTCATAATTTTTTTTAAGTTTTTCCCAAACATATTTAGTTGTGATGCAACCCATCACCTTGCTAGAAACAATTGGTGTCAATCCACTCATGATAACATGCCTAGTCTTTGAATTGCAGCTAATTAATTTCTTCTCATCTAGATCAATTGGAGTGTTTTTCAGAACTTTATAGCCATTGAAAATTGAGATCCATATATCTACTCCTAAATTTGTCAATTAATTTTTCATTATGTTGTGTCAATATGCATAATTGTTTCCATCAAATGGTGGAATCTCGTTTGGAATGTGGCCTTCCATTTTTCTCATGGTCTTCCTTCTAGTGATTAGATTGTTATGAAGGTAGCCTTCTCTAATACCAATTGTTGATACTAAGAGGGGGGGTGAATCAATATCAAGTACAATTTAGAACTTTTTACAACTTTACTTTTCAATCAAATAATGTATCCAACATACAATAGGAGCGGAAGAAGAAATACACAGTGCACAATAGATTTATGTGGAAATCCCCAGATTCATGTTTTTCTTATATAATAAAACAATTACATTCAAAGGAAGCTACAACTTCCAAGATTTTCCAGCACCAACTGGAAGGATGCACAAACCCCCTAGTTTACAGTATCCAACCTAAATCAAGCTTAAACTCCCTAGATTCTCCAGCTCCAACTGTAAGGAGGCTCCAACCCACTTTCCTTGCCCCTTCCTTCCACCCTTAAATATGTGTATAACAGAATCAACCTATCATAACCAAGTTCCAATACTCTCTTGGTATATTATAGATTCACCTGAACATATTGTTGATGTCACTTTTCAGCTTGTACCTGCCCAAAACACAGACCTATGCTTTTCTCTACTGTCAACCTATAGACATCAGTGTTTTTCTCCTCTACAACTCGTGGATATATGTTCCTTTCTCCATTGTGACCCACAGATGAAATTAGAAAGCTAGTACAGTCACCTTCGTACACCTCTCTAGACAAAGTTGGGAAACTATCAATGTCTCGCTTGACAATTGTTGTGCAACCCGTGGGGGCCTCTCTAGACACCTTATATCTGACCCATGAGGACATACTCAATTAGGGTTTTCAGATAACCCTTCTCCCATATGAAACTTTGAGACTTTTCTTCTTCGCACTCCTTCGCTTCCTCAGATTCACTACCTTAGACTCACTAATAGATCACATGCTTTCCCGATTTCTTGATCATAATGAGAGGCTCTTTGATGTGTATTTATACTTTTCAAGTTCCTCCTTTAATTGAATTTAGATCCAACCTGTAACTTCTTGTTGAAAAAAAATTTCTTCTTTAATTAATTTTGGGGTTGACTTGTAATTTCTCGTCCTTTGATCTAGGGATTCTTTACCATACTTTGAGGCTTCATATTTAAGAGGGCATAACTTCTCAATAGTGAGGAACCACGTGGCATGCCACCTACCATTGGAAACAACATGAAAATGACTATACATCTATGAGATTTTTTCATGTATTTTAAATGTTCTTCATCTTATTTTTCCTCAAACACCTATGGGATTCATAACCACACCTTTGGGGCTAATTGACATCAATGAAAACCAATTTTCCAACACATTGATGAATATAAAATGTTTCATATCAGAGGTGATTTTAAGAACCTCCCCAAATTTATATGTATAATAAATGGGTGAATCCCCATGATACATAGGAAAAATTGAAGGTTATTTTATCAATAATATATTATGTATATATAATTTTTTGGAGAATATTTTAGTCAATTATATAATATTGTAAAATATTGGTGAATATTTAACTAAATTGTAAAATATTGGTGAACCTTTCACTAAATTAAAAAATCTTGTAAAATAGTGATGAATATTTTACTAAAATCTAAAAAATTATGAAGTCTTGGTTAATATTTTGAAAAATTATTAAACCATATATAATAATAGGAAAATATATGCATTAAAACATAATATACTCATTTTACATGTTTGGAAAATAAACATAGTTTTTCCCTCCAAACAATATTACAAGCATCAAGTGTTGTGTTTGTCAGGGTTCTTCTTGTGTTTGCCAGGGTTCACCTATTCACTTCTAAAACAATTATGATTTTCCAAGGGGGTTAGTGGCCACTAGGATTCCAATCCCTTTGAGGCATATTCTTATAATTTCCATTGAGAGGTTCCCAAACTTACATTAAAAGGATTTATATGAGACAAAAATTGACAGAGTTGTGTCAAAAATCTTGGTATACCCCACCAATGACATATAGATCTTTGTATACCCCACATCAATGACAATAGATATTTGTATATTGCACAAATGACATGTAGGTATTTTCTTGGTGTAAAATATTTCCAATTCCATGTTCCCATTCCATAGGATATTTAAATAAAAATAACTTAATTAAGAGAAATGATTCATGATATGTCTACCTAGTTACTCAACCTAAGAACAAATTAGAAATACATTGTTAGAACATATGAATCTATATGTCATATAAATAGAATTCAAAGAAGAACATACATATATAAAAAAAAATCATAGCCTATCAAATTGCTAAACAACAAGTAGATATTGACAAAATTCTAAACATATGTATGTGATGTAAACCACGCTTATGAGCAACTGACAACAAGAAACAATGTTCTTTAAACAAATGTTATAAATTGAAACATATGACAAAAATATTAATATCATGCTCGTTATTCATATAAAGGTATTTATATGTGTAAAAACCTTTAGGAGATAAGAAATGTGAAACAATTAAGTCATTCCATGATGATGATGATGATAGTCTCAGTTGGTCTATCATAATTAAGCATAAACAACAAGAAATGTATATTTAGTAATGGTTATTATGTCATCATGTATATCTATACTTGGTAGTATCATGGTGCACAACCAAATTCTTATCACCCATTTTAATCCCATTAAGGGAAACACATGCAATGTTTGTCGTTGTTGGATCCTACTACATATCGACTTCCAAAACTAAGTTGCAGAAAAGTAATGAAGAAATAAATTATCTTCAATTATATAGAAAGATATTTTTTCCATGTGATACCATCACCAATAAGCATACATCTTTCTTAGCTACTCAAAACTCTCCATAACATGTGCATTATTAGAAGAAACTATGTAATAAATTGTTTTCAAGATTTTTCTTCAACTTTGACTTAAAGAATGATAGTGCACTAAACATTCTCTCATCCTCCACTGACTACATGTAATGCTCTTTCATTATTGGCATCAAAATTATAATTGCATTAGAGGAATGTTTGTCTCGTGCTAATATTTTCCTATGATGAACACATAGGAACCTAGTGCATAGATCATTTTTATCTCCACTTACCTAAGTAGAGCTCATTTCCTTTTCTAAATAACCAATAAGTCGTTTCAAAGAAAATATAAAACAAACATAGTAGATCCTAAAAGGTGGAGATGCTTAAGTCATGCCACAAAGTGAAAGGAAATAAAAATATATTTCCCTAAACCATCAAATATATAGAGAAAATAATAATAATTATGGAAAAGACATTGAATGTCGAGAGAATAAACAATGCTATATATTAAGCCTAATACCATATATTTCTCAAATAAACATGACAAAAGTATGAACAATAGTTTTTTTTACTCGAAAAATGTCTTTAACTTTAATCCAAACCCTTGAATCAATGGAAATATGATGAAACGAATCATGCCACAACAAAGGGTTCGGTCAATCATCAAATGAGAACTAGAAGCATTCAAGGGATTAACGCAATTTTTAACCAAAATAATTAAAACTTGAAAAAATTATCCAAAATGCAACAAACAAACAAACCATTAAAATTTACCAATATATTAAAATGATCCCATTCTTGCTTAGTGGAATTCTTATTAAATTAGTTATTTATCCTTTAGTACTAGGATACTATCTATGCGAAGACATAGGTATCAAATTCATTAAATTCCATCTTCATTTCCTGTCACATACAAGAAAGAGACAATGTAATAGTTAAATATCAAAACATCAATCTTAAAAGAACTTCCATCAAGGAAATGTGGCTCCAATGTTACAATGAAAAATACAAAATATAGAACTTATTTTCACCTCAAATGCAACCTCAAATTGGCATATAGTAATCTTTCTATGATAAAGAATTTCTAACCTACTAAAAAATAAAGGAACAATGAATTCAATCAAATCATAAGAAGAACACCATTTGTGCTATTTCATTCAGTATTTCTTGCACCACCAATGGAACGTGACACACATATACAAAAATAAGTGTCCTTTGGGCCTTCGTATATATTAGATTAGGTAAAATCTTGCGGTAAATCAATTTCACAGTTCTCATCTTGGTCGTCATTTTCTTCATCCTGAACACAATCTTCTCCATATGGACTATCATTATGAGCCTACATAGAATTATGTTCCATATCAAGTTCTTTAGAGAAATTTGTTATATTTTTTTCTCCCATTCTATCATAATTTGATCGCCAAACAGTTGGAGCTCTTTCATATGAAAAATTGTTAATGCCATATTTTGTTGAATATATTCTTAAAAATGTACCCATATGTTTATCAAGATTGTTCCTCATCATTGAATTCAAAAATGTCAATGCACTAAACATTCTCCCATCCTCCACTGGTCCCAAAATCATGGTTTGACACAAATTTGCTAATTTGAGATATTCTGATATGTTTTCCTGTAAGTATTAGCTACCACCTAAAATTTTCCATAATCTTGTCATTGGACCATATTCTAGAGGATTCTCCAAAACACGAAATTGCTTCCACATTGTTTCAATGAAGTGTGTGGCTTGTTGAAACATTTTTTTATGAATACAAAATACCTTGAACATGTTCTCCATGTATATGGACCTTCTAACAAAAGTGGTGCACTAAAGTTTTTAATTTTTCCAAAAAGTCAGCTTTTAAAGTGGCTTGACATTGTTGATTGTTCCAATATTGAGACTATACCACAAACAGGGCCTCCAACAATCCATCTCGAGGAAATTCTTCTCTTGTCTCTGATGCTAGTGATTTTGAAATTTCTATCAAATTGTGTTTCACTGAAATGAAAACAATGTTGAACATGTCTCTTGACATAGGGCACTCGTTGGTGATTCATCTTGTCTTACCAATATAATGAAAAGGAACCATATGCCCGCACATTTCCATACATAGTATCCCTTTTCCATCAAACTCCAAAAACAATTAAGTATTTTCTTTATCAATGATAATAGTCCAATTTGTAAACCATGAACTTGTAAAATACTCTAGCATCATATACAAATTATCCAATGAAATGAATGTTAATTTTCTGGCATTTGTGTATTCTGCAATTTACATTATGCGACTTTGAGATATTTTCACAAGGACATGCATTTCATCTAGCATAGGAATAATTCCAACCAATATTAATAATGTATCTATTTTAGTTAGTCGAAAGAGAATATCTTGAGCTCTATCTACACTGAAGTGATGTTCATACATCACCCATACCAAGGACTAGTACTCATTAAATAGTCTTTGAGTTGTTCCATGTTGATTAAGGTTGGTTGTCATTGATGTCAACCCTTGAAGAAAGCCCCATAGCACAAAGGTTTAGGTAATGGATCCAATATTGTTTGATGTAAATATGACTCATTCTTTTTTTTTCATGGTTGATAAGAAGTAAATATGGATGAACTCCAAAGTGGTCCCCTTATGGTGAAAGCCCTCACGGGAAGATGCTTTGTGGAGTAAGAGAACCCATGATTAATTG
>JZKD02S1905630.1:66247-83311 GCA_000966675.3 Picea glauca | reverse complement strand
AAATAAAATAACATTACTAATCTAATATGCCCCAATTAAGGGGTAATAAATAACATTACTAATCTAATATGCCCCAATTAAGGGGTAATGAGCCAATATTAGGGCTTAACATTTTTTATGGTCATAATTTCTTCCTTAATTATGTAGGTTTAAGGATTCCTAATCCAGATCTTAATGGTCACATACAATAATTTTTTAGTAGGATTATACATATGCTAACATTTTTGTATTGGGTTTCTCTATTGTTCTTTGTTTTCGAGGTTTAGAAGTCAGTGTTCAACAAAACTAGAAAAACTCTAACAATTAATCAAGCTCTTGGCCTAATTTTTTAGGTTTCTTGTAAAAGTCTCTTATAATCATTCTTGTTAAACATATATATTAATTTATGTATTTTTTGGTTTTCATTAGTTTTTTGGATAGAATGACCAATAGGTAATATAAATAACTTGGTGGGTTTTAGTGCATTCATGATGACCATGGTTAGAAATTGCAATCTTTCACTGCAATGTACAAGCATGACCCAAACAATAATCGTAAGTATAATTGGTCAATCATATATACAATGCAGCCAATGTAGAATCTTTTGTCGAACAACACATGCCAATGAGAGAAAAATGTATGATTCATCAGTCAACTATTTCAATGATAGAACACATTCACAATAACAATTTATGTGACAAGAAAACAAACTCAATATGAAAAATATGCAAGACATGCAAGATTCTGGAAGAGTCAATAATATTTCCTTGTTGTTTTTAGCACACTTTGTTGTATTGTTCAAAATGTTCAAGGAATATTTAGGGTCCCACCTTTCCTCCAAATCTATTCACTAAGACCTTCATGAATGCAACATCTAGAGCTTTGTCAAATAAAAATTCTCATTCAATATGATGAAGTTCATGGAGCAATATAAGCATATGACAACAAGGGATACAAAATTTATGTATGCTTGAAAACTATCTCTTTGAATGAAAATTTAGTGGCCCAAGCCACAAGTATTCAAACAAGGGTAGGAATAAACTTCCTTTTAGAGAGACAAGGAAGAAATGACAAATTGAGATAATCTAGATAGCTTACTAGAGAGAGAAACGTGGTGAAAGTACCCAAGAAGGAGATATGTCTCTCGAATATACAAGATATATTATGGCAACATGTTGGGTATTTCCTTGAAAATCCAACTTGAGAAACATAACAAGGACTTATCAATTGATATTTTTACAAGTGTTGCAACAATGGAGATAAGGCCTAGATAGCATCCCAATCAAGAAGCACTAAAAAATCCACACAACTAATGGATATCAAGTCCACTGGGAAGTGGATTTTTACTAACCCAGAACCTTATAGATGATAATTAATAGAGACTAGTTGGCATTCTTGTTGAGAGATGAGTTGATATTCCACCTAAATTAATAGAGTGAGATCATGTGGTCAAATTGTATGGTTACGAAGCAAAAAGGACTCAAGGTTATAAAGTTGAAGAATAAATCTCATACATAAAATTATCTGAGGCATACAATATAAATATATTGGAGAGTCCATAGAAATCCTTGCAGGTGGTGACACACAAAATATGAACATAGGAAAGTAAATGATGGAAGAGATGAAGTTTTACATGAAAGACTTCATGATTGGAAGCTTGATAAACTTTCACCCCTTGAAGAAGAAAAAATTATAAGAGAAGTGAGAAATTAGAGTCATCTTATTCAGCAAGACAACCATATAGTGGAAAATATCCCATAGAAGGGAAAATATAGGAGGAGGAATTTTCAATTGCAAAGTAAATGACGAGATTTTAGGTGAAGATGTCAATATTTTGTGTTGAATGGAATCAAGGAGAATCTCTAGATTTCATAATGGAATCAAGGAAAAGTTCTAGCTTTCACTCATGTATCCTTGTTGTTAATGGAAGAGAAAAGTAAGTTCAAAATGAGGAAGGAATACCTACTACAAATAATGAGATGAATCCAATTGAGAATGAAGGAGAATCTCCAAATGTAGATGAAAAAAATGGATGTCAATAGGGAAATTTTTTCAAACAATACACATATTAAAGGATTAATCCAGCAAGGTGTGGAAATCATCTATCAATATATGCCACTCCATTTGGAAGCATAATTTTTTTATGGTAACAATGAATAAATTCACGGGTGGATAGAGGAAAAGCATCACAAAATGGTTGACCTTGAATCTATAAGAGAAATAACATTAGAAACTACCATCAAGGAACAAATATCTAAATAATCCTACCTTAATATTACAATTGCATGAAAGGGTCACTTGCCAAAGTCAAACCCACAATTGATTTATCTCATATATTCATAGGGTCATAGAGAAAATGAATCCCAAAGGATAGTTGAACCTACATCGAATGACCAACAATATAACAAAGAGTTGAATGTAGAAGTTGTTGGACATTTGGTTTCACTGATGTGAACCCTTGGAAAGTGATCTTAGAGATTGATGTGAACTCTTGGAGAAGTATTGAATCCCTAGAGATGTGGAGGAGATCGTTGGACAGTTGGTTTTCATGTTAGAGGTCTACCATTGATATTGACACATTGTTAAGGTATACACTTTTTATGGTATGGATCGTGGTACAGATTGATATACATGGTTTATGTGCATGGTTGGCACATGGTATGGTACAAGTGTTGTTGATGTGCATGGTATGGTACAGGTTTTGATGTGCATGGTTGATGCATGGTACAGGTTGGTACATGGTATGGTACATGTACATATCTTTTGATGGTATGTTGGTGAATTTGATACATGATTGGTAGAGGCATGTGTTGGTGATGGTGGACATCTGGTTGAGAGGTGCCCTTCGTATATGATCCATGTGAGAGGATCCAATGATAGGTTGGTCATGGTCATGGAACCCACAGTTGATCAAGGAATAAATACATGAAGGTCAATATAATTGCAAGTAATACTATCATAGATGCATAGTATGTGTCATGACATTTCCGTTGATATATGGTATTCCACGTAATTCCTCATAGTTGAGGAGATATGGATCTGTGAAGTTGGAGGACCCTTAGGAATATTTTAGAAGCCTCTATAAGGTCATCAAGAAGATTGATCAGTCAAAGTGGTTGCAACAAGGGATTAATTATTGAAAGATCAATTGTTGAGAATGATTGTTGAAAGATTAATTAATTATTGTAGGGATAATTAATTATTGATATTGGTTGTCATTGATGTCAACCCTTGAGAAAAGTTGCATGTCGAAGTAAAGTGGCAGTAAATAGAAGATAATTAATTATTGCAGGGATAATTAAGTATTGGAGGGATAATTAATTATTGTATGTCGAAGTAAAGTGGCATTAAACAAAAGATAATTAATTATTGGAGGGATAATTAATTATTGCATGTGAGTTGCATGCCATCATGAGTTGCATGGCAATTGCATGTCATTAAAAAAATTATCTTTATAACACAGAGAAGAGTCCACTGCAAATCACTTCTATGTATTCACTTATGAGAATACAAGTTGGAGGCAGAGAAGTCTAGGTGAAGTAAAGAAGGTCAGAAATCCAAGGGAGGAAGAAGTTTTTTATGATGTGTTCTAAGGTATGTTATTTATAGGTCATCATACCATTTTCACTATAACTTTGTTTCTAAAATGATTTAGATAGTCAAAATTAGAGACTGTTGAGAATACATATCATGATACATGTGGTAGAAATTTCAGCTTCTGGTTCATTGAACTTTTGGAGATACACTCTATGGAAGATGTGGATTTTGACTAGTCCTAAAACTAATTTTAAACGGGTGTTCTAGGTAAAATGGGCATAACTTCTTCATAGAGAATCAAAATTATGTGTGACCAATTGAAATGGAAATATTACACGACATGTTTTATTTTTTTACATTTTCATAATAATATATCAAATATTGAGCACGTGGAATTTCGTACAAGTTCGCTCTCTAGAATAGGCCAGAATTCAACAAGGTATGCCATTTTCTCTATAACTCCTATTCAGGAATGAATCAAGGTGTGAAATTTGGAGGAATTTTAGAATACATATTGAAGAAGGTTGGGTAAACATTTCAGACTTTATTCATTATAGGTACATATTTATTCTTATTGAATTTTATGGTTCATGAGTAATACAAAACTAGTCCCGTGAGACTGAGGTAAAGATTGACAGTGATAGGTTTTGGTGACGAGTTGAAAGTGATAGTGATGTTATATAATTCCAGTGATAGGGATAGTGACAGGTTTATGTGGTATTTATATATTGGTCTACATTTATATTTCAAGGTGGTTCGATGGGGAAAGGAAAGGGGGTTGTATCCTCCTTCCGATTGGAGCCAGATAAATTAGGGAGTTGGAGCTTCCTTCAGGTTGGAGCCTAATAATTAGGGGGTTGGATCCTCCTTCTAGTTGAAGATGGAAACTTGGGAAGTTGGAGCTTCCTATGAATGTATTTCTTCTTACATATAATAAAAGCATTATGTGGTTTTCTCTCACATTCGCTTTCCACGTAAATCTTAGTGTGTTGTGTACATGTGATTATTTTATTATGAATTGTTGATATACTAAACATAGATGATAAATTATTGAATGAAAATTGATCAAGTTAATGTTTATATGATCTGATTATTGAATATTTTATATTGTGGTTAAAATTGATAAAAGTGATCATACCGATTCACCCCCCCCCCCCCNTCAGTATTCCAACATAAGTTGATTGTGAAAATAGGAATTCCTTGAGGTATGAATAAGAGGAACGCACTGAACAAAGGGTCAATATAGACAGAGAAGGAGAAGTTTTATAGAATAATGAGGTTCATCACAGGGTGAAAACAAGTACAATATGAGTCCTTCAACCTTCCAATGAAGGAATCCATGAAGAGGTTGTAGCTATTATAGATGGAGAACTATGAGGACGAATCAAGATACATGATCCCAGGATCATTGATATAGGGGATGTTGATGATATATGGAAGTAGATGTAGCACAACCTTCTTCCCTAGGAAGTGAGCTTACCAAAATAATTGGGGATCCCAAGAAAAGATTAATGAACTAATAAAACTACAAAATCAGGAAAACTCTCTTTCAATTTGTATCTTAGGGACAACTTAGAAGGCCTTCAATAAAAGATACAATATTAGGAGCTAGACATTAGTCAACTAAGACAAGAATGAGAAGATAGGATACAATAATTGTTGAACTCATTCGACAATTTAAGAGATTTGTTGTGGGACAAAAATATTTTTAATAGTCACAACAACAATTGATGGCTAAAAATATTGAGCTAGAGCATGCAACAAAAGATGTGATGAGCAGAAAGATAATATAATTTCCAACTTGAGAAGAAAACTAATGGATGTGGAGTTGAATATGAACAATGAATTAACAACCATGCAAGAATAACTCCAAATAAGGACCACTTTGAACCAACTTAAGGAAATCCCTAGTACTCAGTGGTACATTTAAAAAGGCTTCAGAGAGACCTTACAAAAGAGAGTAGTTTATCAATAACCCAAAGAGAATAAAGCACAAACCTAGAAGAGAAATTGGCCCAAGTCACCTGAGAGAAAGATGAGCTTATCAATAAATTGAGGGGCACAGTTTGGGAAAGAGAAGAAATTGTTAAGAAATTGGAGGACCATAAAAAATGGTATTTCTTTATTAAGCAATAAAGTTTAAAACTATGAGATATAATCTAGAGAAGAAATTTTTTAAAGTGAATGATGCAATTCAGGATGTGGAAGATCAATTGAACATTACACCTATTATTTTTTAACCACTAAGACAAGGCACCACCGTTTGAGATAAGATGTAGCATAAGGAAAGAAAAAATAAGTAGTTGAAGAATTGTTGCGACCAAGAATTGAATAATGGGAACAAACACAAGAAGAAGTCAACAATTGAGATAAGGAAATTGGACAATTGAAGAAGCAACTGGAAGATTCTTTGTCACCAAGTGTGTTTGAGACATATTTAGCACAAATCCATATTCAACAATTGAAATTAGAATTGAAAAAACCTTCAATATGAAATGTGGGCTTCCACTACTGATTTCCCAACAAACAAACCATTTTTTTCATAACAATAGAAGTTGAATAAAGTCGAAATACAAATTTTTGAATCAAATACAAATTCAACAATTGAAAGTAGAGTTGAAAAAGAAACTTCTAATCATTGGAAATTCTCATGTTGTCTCTATATTGCTTGAGAAGGGTGGCGATTTGCAAACCATTATTGGATATCTTTACATGTATAATGCAACCTTTTTATCCATGTCACATGAAATAATAAGAGAAATTTCTTTCAAAGAAAGATATTTATTATGCATTATACAGTCGCTCCAACATATATTTTCCTAATTCCTTTAAATCATTAAATTGGTTTCTTTGTAGTCTTCTGTGTTGTCTTTAATGATTTAGACTACATCTGAAGAATTCACAAACTCAATTTCTTCAATTATTGTATCCACCATCCATTGGTTGTTCTTCTCCTTTCCATATACATCAACTACTTTTAAAAATATGGAATTGAAGGAGGCATAACCATTAAACACACCATTCGCCTATTAGTTGTACCAATCTATCCATCGAAAATTATGTTTACCCCACCAATTGTTGAATTGTTATAAATTGGTTCCAACAACCAATAAAAAATGTACTTACCATTTTTTAAATAGTGGTATGCCAATGCAAGCACATCTAGAAATCTAGATAAAAACAACAACATTACCACATTTTCAAACTTGTTAAGGGAAGTATCGCAAGGGTGATTTATGCAGTCCTTGTGGATTATGTTGTAAAACATTATGGGAATTTATTGGTAATATAGGACATCCTAAAGGTCAGCAAAGGATTTAATATATAACCGTGACCCATGAATGAGTGGATCATCTCATTCGCACATAAAACGTGAGGAAATTTACAAACCAACAGTCAAAGTCCTATAACAATTTTACAATAGATCAGATCCATTTTCAAGCAAGAAAAAAAGGGAACTTCTAGTTGACCATTAGATCATTCAATCAACAAATTCACTTGTTCTTACAAACACATTTATTATTTCAAACAGTTAACTTACAAGCAAGTGAAAATTTCAAATCCATTCACATTTGCACCTCTACCAATAAAAAATCACTCAAAGGATGACAAAATCAAGTCAGAGTGGATTGCAAAAACCAAATTCAACAACCTAGCAACTGAAAATAAATTTTGATGACATTTTGGACTGAGTTAAACCCAACATTTTCAACAGAATTGAAACTCAACGACATAAGAAAAATGACACTTTCCTTTTTGCCTTCACACTTGAGCCTTGGGAGTTCGTCCTGCATCATATTGTTATCTTTTTCTTCCATGCTTTGTTTCACTTAAGGTATGTGCCTCTTAGATTAAATTCTACTTGACTAATATCATAATGAAAAACAATAACTCATTCTAATCCTCACCTAAAATAAGATATATAATCCATAATACATAAATACTATCCTTTTAGATATCATGTTGATGGGTCGAATTGGCATGTCAAATAGGTAAGGGAGAGTTCCCAATGGAAAGCCCTAATTAGTCTCACTCTCATTTGGAATAGCACTTTCAACCAATATATGAGCCTGGTTTCCACTCGATTAATTGGGAGAGAGAGAATACAATTGGATTATTTCTCACCAATTTTATCTAAATCTTGATCTAATTCTCTAGAACATAAATGAAATTAAAAGTTATATTCTATCTCTATTCTACTTTAACCTATCCTGATCAGATGAAAGACTAATAAAAATGAATATAGTTAAGGATAGTGTTATTGAAAGTAGAAATAGTTCATGTCAATCAACGACACATTAACATAATGAAATTGTACATTTGATCACAATTAGTTGTAGATAAAACATGTAACATCATCGTTGTATTCATCAGAAATCATAACAATATGAATAATTCCAAACACTACACATAGAAATAGTTCATATGAAAAGCATTCAGAAAAAACTCACAACAAACATATCAGTAGAAGAGTCCCTAATATGTCTAACAACATCTATGATCCAAAATGCCTTATGCTTCTTATTCATAAAGAGATAATAGTATCATCCATTTGTACAACATGTAAAAGCCCTTCAATCTTACTAGGTGGTCTCTTTTATAAGATAAAGGATTCTCTTTACATTCTATAAATTTCATGATTCTAGATGAAAATTACCTATTTTCATTTCTCATTCTTGTACTTTGGATTGCTTGGATTTTAAATTACAAAAATTTACAAAAAATGTAGGAATGTCAAGCATTTTCTGAAGTTGGATGATCTGCAAAGTTGGACCATGATTCATATGCTTGGATGATATTATTTATAATGTTTGAATTTCTTTCCTCGAGCTCTAGATTTCCATCGCATATCCTATCAATGAGCTCTGTCTTCATGCCTTTCCTTGTGTTTTTTATAAAATATTCTATCATCCACATGCATTTCATTGGCAGGATCATGTATTGGTTGACAACTTCTCTGTCGATTTTGTCCAACACTTCAATTTCCACCTTGGATTCCCCCCTAATGGCTAACACTTTCTCTTCCTTAGATTCACTTGGTCCTATTGCATCTAGTTCCTCGTTCAGTGGCATGTGGAACATATCTAGGAGTTCATCATTCATGGTCCATATCCTTGTGCATGCTTGCTTGGCATTTCCTATTGTTCCTTGCATACCAAGATAAGTGTTCTTCCATCTATCTATCAACATTTCGGTTTTTTCCTACTCATTGCTAGTAAACTTGAGAAATGTTGCAAGGGTCGTCTTGTATACATTATTCCATTGCTTTATCCTTTCTATGCTTGCTCCATATCCCCATACTGGCCTTTGATTTCTCTAATTCGATCAATTAATCTTGCAATTTTTTCATTGTAGGCATGGATATCCTTCAGCTCCATGAATAAATTCACTTGTGTCTCTTTTATTTTCTCATTAATTTCAGTAGCCTCTTCTCGAAACAGGCCCAAGAATTTGTTTTCCTCCTTGTTTATTTCTAGTCAAAGTTCTTTTATTTCATTTTCCAGAAGGGATATCATGTGACCCTATTATTCAACTAGTTGATCCTTTTCATGCTCTTTCACTTTCGAGTTTGATACCTTGTGAACATGTCCCTAACTGGTGTTCTTGATTTCCTTTTCATGTAGTCGGTATCTCTCATCTACTTTGACCTGGAATTTGTGTTCTAGTTCATGCTTCTATTGTTGTAATTGCTTCTCCAGACCTGCTACTTTATTATTATACTCTTCCAATCTATAGTTGAGCTTATGAAATGTAAAGTTATTTTCTCATGCAAATGCATGTAATGTTTTTGTCGTTTATGTTTCTTCCTTATGTGGGTTCTCCTTGGTTATGCTCCAATCAATGTTCCTTTTAAATCTTCTTTGTTCAAAGGTCTCCCCTGTCTTTTGTCTTTTTGACCTCTAGGTGATTCCCTATTTCAAATTGTTGTAAGATAACTTCCCTACATCAATTACTTCATTGTTGAACTCTAATAGTTTTAAGGCCGAATAGGAGAAATCAGAAGATATCACATTCAGGGGAGTTCTCGGGTTTAGAGGAGAGGTCAATGTTGATACTACTTTGGTCAATCCTGGGGTGGAAGTTCCACTTTTATCCTCTTCCTCCTCCTTATTCAACTCTGCGGCTCTATGAGATTCATCTACAATTATTTCATGTTCCTCAAGAGCCTTCCAGTCAACCTCTTCATAAAACTTTTTTTTTTCTTTGCGGCTTCGCGGACGGATTCATCATGTGCAACTTTGCAGGCTTTTCATCTTCCATGGCTTTGCAGGCTTGGGACTCCTCTGCGGCTTTGTGGGCTTGGGCCTCTTCCATGACTTTTCAGGCTAATTCATCTCTTTGGGAAATTTTCCCTGTTGTTTATTTTGTCTTTCACTTTCTTCCAAATTGAAGAATATTCTCAGGGCCTCCTCATATTTCTCCTTCTGGAGTCTTTTATCCACATCCATATTTTCCCAAGTGTACATTATCACTTTCTATAGTTGTTCATGGAATCATATTTTCTTTTCTTATTGTTTTGCCAAAAAAGAGTCAAGCTAGTGTGTGTGCCTGATACACAGAGAAATACTTATTCGTATGATTTTTCCTCACAAGAGAGCTCTTCCTCTTCTCTTTTTTCATTTTCGAAAGGGGGAACCATATTAAAATATTTTTAATGGTTATACATGATATCCATGGGGTCGTGTTTCTTCGCTATCCCTATACAAAAAATCATCTCCTTAAGAGATATAATTTCCTTCCTCACATGTAGGATGTTCATTAAGGTGAATTTCCCTAGCTTGATTGGGAAGTTGGGCCAGCTTCTCTTGTTCATAGTTTTCAAGGTGATTGTTATAATTAATTCCACCATTTGGTATGCTACCTCATAGGCCATAATTTTAATAGAGACATACCTGGGTAATAGAATTGGTGGAGCATTACAACCATAGATACGAATGTAGGTATATTTTTTCTCTAGGTACCAATTTACTATTTCCTACAAGGTTTCTAATGCTTTCGTTGATATTCTCTGTAGCATCTAGCCGAAAAAGAATTAATACGATGGTGTTATAAAGAAATCATAGATTTGATAAAAGTATTACTAATACATGATTTCCTAGAGAATGAAAAAATATATATGAATTGGGGGTGATTCCATAGTCTATTTCCAATTCATTTATGGGTTAGGGACATATGCACAAATAGCGTCAATGAGAAATGTGGACATGTAAAAATATGATTGTTTACATGTGCATGACTCCTAGATGTTAAGGTAGATGTTGATTAATAGGAACGATGCTTAGATGAACACTTCAACCTTTTCCTTCATCGGGTAGACAATGGTTGTCCATTCCTGCTTAAAATGTATGCAATTATCTTCCTCATACAATATGCAAATCATTGCAATTATCAATTGATATGCCAGCTTGGAATATTGGGTGTTGTATACCCTATTGAGATTAGAGACAAAGAGTGTTTCTTCATCCCACTAGTGCTAAAGAATTTCTAGAGGCTTTGGCTTCTCTTTAGTGAAGGCTTCCAAGAATCCCTTTTTCAGATATTTCAATGGTTTTGGAAATTTGTATATCTTGTGAAAACTATCTAGGTTCAAAGGGGCTATATCATTTCCTTTCTTGTTGGGCCCACTCGACCACTTAATTGTAGGGTAAAATCGCAGGTCGAGAAACAATGGTATGAATTTTTATTCTCTATATTTTTTTATATACTCTGAGGTCTGGGTCGTTCTCCAAGAACTCTCCATTGTAGAACATCTATATATTTTTCCATGTGTAGAAACCCTAAAGGTTGATATTGTGACCAGTATCTGATACCATCATTGCAATTATGTTGCTTGTTTGAGGTGTCATGGTTGATTGTGGGGTTCTTTCTCTACGCCATGAAGCTTTTGACATCTCTTTGCCCTTCAGGCCTACATAATTCATGAATTTGTAAGTTCTTTTAAGTTTATCAATCACGTAGATCATCAATTCATAAAAATATTAGCAATGACCAGACATATATGTTACACTAATACATAGTGTTCATATACACATAGATATTAATTGTATATCATGTGAATGATCATGTCTCGACCCTCTGCCCAACATGTTAGTTGTCGAGACATAAATGCATTTAATTCTTAGTAATTATTTCATTGCAGGTGGAAAAATCATGTGATCAAGCACCCTTTTCAGAATATAGGTTTGTGTGGGTGATGGCCTTTGTGATTTGTGGCTTGTGGATGTGTGAGGTATTTCATCATAGTTGTCAAGTGAATATCTCCTGCATCAGTGATTCTGCAGGCTCTCGCGGAATGCGACATGCAGGTTAACAAAAGGTGGATAATATCGTGGCAAGTGAGATACCTCATGGGTTCCACCTAATATTTTCCATAAAACATAGGGTGTGGATATTGAGAGACATCTCTTGATCTTGTTGATCTTTCGTGAAGATAGGAATGCATGTTATGCGGGATGTGACGTGTGGGAATGGAAAATAATTGAAAATTGTTTGTGGATACTTACGGGGAATTGTTCTGAAGAGTTATACACCTTGCGGATTGCAGGTAGTTGTGATGTATGATACACAATAATTATCGTCATGAAATACCCGAGGAAAATTTCTCGCAATCTTGCATTTCGTGGGTTGTGGGTGAATAGTGATGAAGTCATTATGTGACTCGTTGATAAATATCTGCAAGGTTTCTTTTGCAAAAGCACAGATCGGTATTTGGGGTAAGGGTAAGTACGAAATATGAGTATGAGAGACCTGCATATAGAATATCTTATCACACTCCATTAGTTGAGGCTTCACAATGGGTTGGCAGGTTTAGGTTAATTCCTTGAAAGAGATTAGATAGAACAATTCAGAGAACATTGAAAGAGTTTAGTGACAATCTATAGGGAACAAAAAACTTCCACGAGTCATGATAGCTAAGCATTAGAAAACAATTTGTCTTTAGTATAATATCAAGTAGAAATTTGGTAAGGGGAAATCCCATTGAATTTTCCTAAGTCAACAAAATTTAATGGGAATTGTGTGAAGTTTTCACAATGAACCTAGCTAGTAGAAAATGAACACACAAAGATTGTGAGAGAGAAGAGAAGAGAACATAATGAAATAATTGTATTAACTGAATGAGTAATGGTAAAATTACACATGATATACATTACATGATAAAACTGATTCACCATAGTAGTGATCTCGAGAGATCTAGAGACTCACTTACAGACACACTAGAGTGAACTACCACCTATTCCTAGTTAACTGACCATGTTGTTATTATCTAACTAACTAATCACTAGTGGAGTATAGAGAGAATCATGCATGCACATGTGTGGAACCTTCTTGGTGATGATTCCAAGGTAAATGCACACTCATGGTGATTATATCGAGGTATGCATGCAACACTTGGTGATAATACTGAGGTTTCCATGCAAGACTCCACTTCACTAGTCTAACTACGATGTAATTGACTCAAGACTAAAGAGGATGTGGTGCCCTCATCTAAGGGAGAATATATTTAACTAGGGGCACCCTCAACATAGACTAGTCAACCTAGGAAAAGAAATACTAGGTGAATTTGTAATATCTCCAACACCCCCCCCTAAACACTACTAGGGTGTACATGATGAATGGGTCTCGGTAAAAAAGGCCATGTTAGGTACCCATTGTACAATGAATCTAAGAATAAAACGCTGAAAATAGAGGAGAGAGGGAAAACCTCATGGGAAAAATCCCCCCTCAAAGTAAAATGTA
Organism: Picea glauca; assembly: GCA_000966675.3. Lineage (NCBI taxonomy): Eukaryota > Viridiplantae > Streptophyta > Pinopsida > Pinales > Pinaceae > Picea > Picea glauca. The sequence continues at coordinate 70,057 of JZKD02S1905630.1, read as the reverse complement.
TCAAAAAAATAAGAAGGAAGAAAGGGAGTTTCTAAGCAACTGTGTCCTTCACTCCAATATGATCATGTCAAAGGTGGAACTTCTACTTAGTAAATGTATTGGTGAATATTCTTGCATTTTGTACGACAGATGGATAGTACTACAAATCGATGATCATATCATGTACCAACTCTTTGATGTAATGCATATGTATCTTGATGTGTTTGGTCCGTTGTCATTGCACTAGGTCTTTACAAAACTTGAGAGTACTCTAATTGTCACACCAAATGATAGCCAAATGATGAAACTAGATGCCAAGATTAGTGAAGAAGTTATGAATCCAAAGTGTCTGAATAGTGACATTGACCGCTCCTTTGTACTCATCCTCTACTAACAATAGAGAAATACCTGACTTTTTTTTTCTCAACCAACAGATGGGACCAGAACCCAAACTAATCACATACCCAGAAGTGGACTTGTGATCTGTGTTGTCACCAGTCCAGTTAGAATCGGTGAAGCCCATGAGATCTAATGCACAACTTGTTTCATAGCGGATCCCATAACATGTGGTTCCCTAAACATATCTGAGAATGTTCTTGGCATACTTCTAGTGTAGCTCATGTGGCTCCAACATGTACTTGGAAACTACCCTTACTAGGTGTGGGTGAGATATAGAAGGATTCCCACAAGTTGTAGATACAAGGTGTTGTCCACCACTAGTGTATCCTTTTCATCCTCAAGATGTATCCCAAACAGAAAGGGTGTGGTTGTCGACTTGCAGTCGGTCATGTGGAATCTAACCAAGAGATCCTAGGCATACTTAGTTTGAGATCTTGATTCTTGAAGCATCCTACTGATCTCGATACCAAGGAAATAGTGCAGTGGACCCATGTATTTCATAGAGAACTTGTCATGCGGAATGTCTTTGACTGCAACAATTGTCAAGGTCAAACTTCTCGTGTTCAGGAGATCATCAACATAGAGAAATAGTATCATCAAGGAATCTGAGTTTCTCAGCATGTAGACATTTGGATCTAATTTTCATCTGAAAAAGTGATGAGAGAGAAATTAGGAATCCATATTTTCATACCATTCTCTAGGTTCCTACTTGAGGCCATAATGGGGCTTCCTCAGTCGACATACTAAGGATGAGTTGTAAATGAACCCCTACAGTTGCTCCATGTAAATATCCTTTAAGAGATCCTCGTGAAGAAAAACATTCTTAACATCCATATAGTGAACTTCCCACCCCCTAGTTGCCACAATGGAAAGTTTCAATTAGATGGATTCCATCTTTGCTACAGGATCAAAGGTCTCATCATAGTATACCATGTGGATATGTTGAAATCCTTTGGCAGCTAGTCTTGCCTTATACCTTCTGACATGTTTGTATGCTTCCTTCTTGGTCCTATAGACCCATTTTCATATGACAAGATTCCTTTCTGAAGAAAGTGGAACCAGATCCCAATTTTGGTTCTCGAGGAGAAAGTTATACTCCTCCTGCATGGAAGCTTCCCAAAATGGATTCCCTGCAACCTTTGCATAGGTAGACAGGTCTAACGTTAGAACCATATATAAATGCATGGGAATCATTGGTTCGTTAGTTGTGAGTGCATGAGGAGGATCCTCAAACTGAGACCTCATCCTCCTCTAATCTATTGGATCCCCCACAAGGTATCTTGCTACCTATAGGGTGGTCTGTGCCCACTTGAGCATTTGTGGTGGTTCAAAATCTTCATTTTGATCATCAACATGCTCATCATCTTCTGAATCAGATTCAAAACTCAAATCTGAACCATGATCTGAGTGAGTGGACTCATCATCACTGATTTCAAGTGCAAGTAGTGGTATAGAGGTATCTGTATGTGGCGTTGATGGTGCATGCAAGAGAGTTTTCTCAAAATGAACATTGTGCCCAATGATGAGCCTATGAGTAGAGGGATAAAGAAACCTATAACCCTTCACACCATTTGGATATCCCACAAATATGCATGTGGTACTCTATAGATCTAATGGTTTCCTCTTCTCAGAGGGTATGTGGGCCCATGCACATGATCCAAATATTCGTAAGTGGGTGACTTCCAGTTTGTTTTCGCTCCATTCCTCAAAGGGAGTCTTGTCCTTGACAGATATGTGGGGAGATATGTTCTAAACCTGGTTGGAATAGTTAAGTTCCTTGGCCCAAAGCTTGTGTGGTAGAGATATTGCATGAAACATGCAAGTGGCCATCTCCTTGAGGAATTTGTTCTTCCTCTCAGCTACTTCATTTTGTTGTAGAGTGTAAGGTACTATGTGTTGCAGTTGTATACTTGACTTTGAACAAAGATGTTGGACATCTTGGTTCTCATATTTCCCCCCCATTGTCTGTGTGGAGTATTTTGATATTTCTCTCATACCAAGTCTCTACATGTTCTTGGAAGTATTTGATATGCTCAAAAACCTCAAACTTCTTCCTAAGAAAATACACCCAAGTGCATACTGAGAAATCATCAATAAACGAAAGCATGTACCTTGATTTGTTGATGGATGGATGAGGAAAGGGACCCATTAGATCACTATGGATGAGTTTCAAAGGAGAGGAGGCCCTACAGGCCTTCCCTTTCTCAAACTTCTCCTAGGGATGTTTTCCAAGAATGCATCCTTGAAAAACTCCTTTGGAAAAATGTATGTTGGGAAACTTGGTGACCATATCCTATTTTCATAGTTTCTACATGTATTTGAAGTTCAAATGGTCGAATATATCATGACATAATATACTATTATCATCAACATGTGTTAGTAGTGAAGCAACATGGGATTTAGCAATAAATTTACTGAAAGTATACAAATGAGATTGGTGGTTTACCTCACCAACAACAATTGTCAAGTTATCATGCATATTAGATATGGTTACAGAATCGAGTGTGAACTCCACCATTTTTCCTGTACCAAAATGTGTTATCTAATAAGTAGAGAACAAATTCATAGAGATTTTTGCAACATGCAAGACATTCTCAAAACTTCCATGTTGGATTTCTACTCTCCCTTGGCCAATGACCTCAACCAGGGTATCATATCCCTGTTAGAATATAGAATATGGTGTGCTCATTTTACCATTGACGATACCTTCATCACCCAACCATAGGTCGAAGCCTCCCTCTGGTCACCTTAACCTTGACCTGAGAATTCCTCCAGAAGAAAACCCTAGGCTAGATAGCCAAACAAAGAGTAGCGCATCAATCCCCAAGGATAGCACATCATAAAAAACTGATCAGATGTTCCAAACCCTAGCCAAGAGATATCCAAGACAATACTGAAACTAGTTGTTGCTGCAGCTGCACCTGCAACCCTCCTCCAAACCTGTGCACCAAACTGCAACTACAATGCGCACCAACTGAGAAACTGCAATTCTGAGATGCTGTCAAATGAGAACTAGCGCCCCATATTTATAGTAATCCTGCTAGTTTGTTGGGGATGACTTCTCCTTCTGGGTATGTGTCTGTTCAGTATATTATTATTAATTATGGCCGACTTCTTCTCTTGGAGGCTAATAGCCTAATATAAATTATCTTCTTGAGCCAAAAAGGCTTCTAGGGTTATTAACCAATTCATTAGGGTTTCTCTTTCTTCCCAGAGTCTTCTATTCTCGTCAGGTTCACATGTGGGGTAAATACCTCCCGCAGGTACCATAATATTAACACTCCCTCCTAGCTAGAGAGGTATTTACAGGTAATTGTCTTGAGCACAAAACATACCATTTACCCGGTAGCATCAATATAGTCATCTAGAATATTTCATGACTAGATCATGAGCATCACCATCACCATCAGCTGCATCATCTCTCGAAACCAT
>JZKD02S1905630.1:44037-66197 GCA_000966675.3 Picea glauca | reverse complement strand
ATCTTTCACTCACGTCTGTGAGATCTGAAAGAATGTCTGCCACCACAGTAGTCTTCATCTGCATAGAAACAATGTTATGATAAAAACTGAATCAACTGGGCCAATATTTCACTCAAGTCTATGAGATCTGAAAGAGTGTCTTTCCTCAGTATAGAATATCAACAATAATCATCTAGGCCAATCTTTCACTCACGTCTGTGATATCTGAAAGAATGTATTCCCTCAATGTAGAATATCAACAATGGGCTATCTGCCCCATTCTTCTCAACCAAGGAAGAAGGATTGTTTCTGATTTCTGAACCTGGACCATTTCCCACCCTGGGCCATTCTTCCAACACTAAACAAAGTGTAACCTGGAGAGAATGAGTCTGCCCTTGAGAAATGTTTGGACCATTCCTTACCCTAGGCCATTCCTTCGACACTAAACAAGGTGTAACCTAGAGGGAATGAGTCTTCCCTAAGGAATGATTGTCTTGGACTATTCCCCACCCTGGGCCATTCTTCTGAAACTAAGCAAAGTGTAACCTAGAGAGAATGAGTCTACCCTCGAGGAATAACTGTTCTTGATTGTTGAGCCTGGAATACTCCCCACCCTGGGCCATTCTTCTGACGCTAAACAAAGTGTAACCTGGAGAGAATGATTCTACCCTCGAGGAATAACTGTCCAGACCATTCCCCCCCCTGGGCCATTCCTTCGACACTAAAGTGTAACCTGGAGAGAATGTATAACCCTCAAGGAATGTTTGTCCTGCATCAACCTCCAAAATGGATGATTCTTTGAAACTGCTCACAACTGTGAACTTCGAAAGAATGACTGCCCAGCGAGGTGGACCATTCTACTTGACCACTACACATAGTGACTGCCAAGAATAATAATTGTCCTAGACCACTCCCCATAATGGGAATTAGCTGTCTATGATACATCATCAATCAGTCTGCCTCCATGTTAACTACAATGGGTAGTCACTGTCCATCAGAAATCTCAATCCACTTTCTGAACAAGAAAGCATCTGTCCAATCTGGACTATTTCTCAATTACAAAGATAAATGCTCCCTCCTAACTGGAGAGTTATTTAAATCACAAAAATAAATGTTTGCATACCTTCTTATAGTTTGGAGAATCTTCCCTTCCAGCTAAGAGAGTTATTTCCACGAGCTCTAGCTTGAGTATGCACGTTCTTTCATCTTGAATATAGGCTTTACCAAAATGTATGATTATCTGCTCATCTGTGGAGATATGTATTGGAGAAATCATTTTCTCCCTTCTGGACTTTATCATGGATAATTTAATGCTTTTACTATAGTCTGGAACACTTTGGAGAAATGGAACATATCCATGTGGTACTTCTTCTATCATCATGAGATCTGATCTTCTGAGTAGTCATCTTGATGTTATAGGAAGTCTTCACCACGCTTTTGTTGTGCACTGGAGTTTCTTCGCCAAGTTGTCTTCTTCTTATCTGCATACAAGAGTATCCTTTTGGTATGCCTCAAAGTTTTGAGATTGCTCTTCATATTATCTTTATTTAATTTCTATGGAGAACATTCTTTGCATTCGTCTGATGTAGAATTCCGACTCATGGATGTTGTGGATAATATAATGACTTATATAGAGATAATTCTGGTGTACTGGAACAAGCAATCATCATAGTATTCTCCCCTCATCTGAGAGAACCTCTGGTTCTGGATCTCACAAATGATTTTATTCATAAGTCTTCTGTACACTGTTCTTCATCACGATTTTCAGTTCTTCTTCTTGATTGCTTTTAGTGAGTTCATATTAGGCTGGTAATCTTGTGATTCTTGATACAATGACTGGTTGTTCTGATTCTTATTTCTTGGAATCTTCATGTTCTTATTCATGTTTTTATTTTACTTTTGGGTCCATGGAGTTTCTTATAGATTCCATGCCTTAGAGATTCCACTTCTTACCTTCATCATCGATTCGCGGATCTGGATGGAAAACCGGGAATACTTTAAGGTTTCTCTTTGAAGAGGTCTTCTTCTGCAGTTGAGCTGAACATGTGTTGTCTTTCATCACTGTTACCATGGATATATACCTTTCATCATATTCAATGGATCATAGGATTAGCTCCCTCCTAGTCCTTCCTTCATGTAAGAGTGCATATAATCGGCTCCCTTCGACTGACAGAGTCTATTCTTCCATCTACATCCTTATTGTGTTCTGCAATATATAATTGGCTTTATTTGTCTAACAGAGTCCACGCTTCTGTATTAGTTTTCATCATAATTCTTTCTCCAATTCCTCTTGATGTATGACTTCTAAGTCTCTTCATGATTGATTCGCCTTATCTTGCAGTTGCTTCCACATGATTTGTATTTCATCCTTTCATATGTATTATCTAATGACATTCATCCTTGTCCTGTTGTTCTTTCATAGGTATAGTCCTTCTTGGAACACATTATCTTCCAAGAGATAGATATACAAGATATGTACAAGGACGATGCAAGCAATATATGTACAAGAAAATAAGAAGAGTGTTATTACCTTTTAGTAGAAGAAGTCTCTTCCATCCTGCTTAGTCTTCTTAGTAGGTTCTTTTTCTTCGGCAATCGATGCTTTGTGTTTATTCTTCCTTTTCTTTAGCTCAAGACACTGATTCTTGTAGTGACTGTACTTCTGACAGTTGAAGCATTGTATTTCTGAAATGTCTTTCTCTTGATTTGGCTTCCTCCTTGAACCAAACTTCCTTTTGTTCCTGAAGTTATTGAATCTTGTTGTGAAGGATTGATCATCGTACTTCTTTTGGGGTTTCTCTTTTTCATTGATCCTTGATTCTTCTTAAGAACAACAAGTCCAAAGTTCTTCAAATGTTGGGTACTCCTTCCTTGTATTCATGCTTGCCGAAAATGCATCCCATGTCTTGGGAAGACCATTGAGTACTATGTTCACCAATTCCTTTTCTGAAGTGATCTCTTCAATAGCTTGTAGTTGATCTCTTAGCTGGGAGATCCTTACAAAGTAGGATGTTATGCTATCATCATCATTCATCTTCATGTCACGGAGCTCATTCTTCAGACTCATAACTTGTCCAATGTTTCTAACTGAGAAGATATTTGTTAGGGAATCATACATATTCTTAGATGAGTCAAGATGGGAGATGTAGGGTATCAAGTGGTATTTTATGGAATCCACTATGATACTCATGGCATTGATGTCAACATCTTTGAACTTCTCCATAGCTGCAACGTTCTGTGGTTCCTTCTCTTCTCCTTCTTTAAACTCTGGCTTTACGATCTTTCCTTTCACAGTATCCAACACTTTATTCTTTGCAAGGATGAGGTCAATCCTTGTCTTCCATGTTCTGAATTTAGAGGCTCCATATAGCTTGTTCTCAAACTTCATAGAGTTCATCATGGCTTGCATGACTTGGTCAAACCCTAGATTTGACTAGAAATCCAAAATTCATGTCTTGGCCTTCTGAGAGTACCAGGAGATGCATTGGGCTAGGGTGCACTGATCTATCCAGAGATTAGGTCAATCTCGTCACTTGAGGTGCCTCGACAAGAGGTTTAGGGTTTCTGCAACTGCTTTTGCTGGTAACCCTAGCTGCAGTGCTTTTGGAAGCTGCTCCTACTAGTAACCCTAGTGGCAGTTCCTCGACGAGCTCAATATCTAGCATCTATGTTTCCTTCCAGTGTTTTAGGCATACTGAAGGGGTGTGGGCCCATAACCTATTAGAATATAGAATATGGTGTGCTCGTTTTACCATTGATGATACCTTCGTCACCCAACCATAGGCCGAAGCCTCCCTCTGAGCACCTTAACCTTGACCTAAGAATTCCTTCGGAAGCAAACCCTAGGCTAGATAGCCAAACAAAGAGTAACGCATCAATCCCCAAGGATAGTGCATCACAAAAGACTAATTAGATGTTCCAAACCCTAACCAAGAGATATCCAAGCCAATAATGAAACTAGCTGCTGCTGCAGCTGCACCTGCAACCCTCCTCCAAACCTGTGCACCAGAATGCAACTGCAGTGCACACCAACTGAGAAACTGCAATTCTGAGATGTTGTCAAATGAGAACTGGCACCCTATATTTATAGTAATCCTGCCACTTTGTTGGGGCTGACTTCTCCTGCTGGGTATGTGTATGTTCAGTATATTATTATTAATTCTGGCCAACTTCTTCTCTTGGAGGCTAATAGCCTAATATAAATTATCTTCTTGAGCCAACAAGGCTTCTAGGGTTATTAGCCAATTCATTAGGGTTTCTCTTACTTCCTGGAGTCTTCTATTCTCATCAGGTTCACACATGGGGGTAAATACCTCCCGCAGCTACCATAATATTAACACTCCCATGAGGATGGGAGGACCCGTGTGTGCAGAGATAGAAGATAAAACATTCTATGTTGCTTCCATGTGGTGGGATGTGTGTGAATATAAGATCCATGCATTAGGAGAAGAGTTAATAGAAATTGGTACATGAGTTACCTTGTTTTTCCTTGGCTTCCAGATTCTTCTTGGTAGCTTCATGAATGTGATCCATGAGGTTTCTCTTCTAAATAATATGTACCATCTTATCAATATGTTTCTTCATGCATGAAGACTTGGGTGATAACCATAGTTGTATTAATTGCATTTGCTCTTCCCTTTATTTCCTTTTCCACCTTTGGAGCCTGAGGAATCATTAAAGGGTTTGGATTCCCCTTCCTTCTTTTCCTCTACGTGCACCTTTCCCTTGTCTTTTTGCTTGGCCTTTGGATTGCATGTGTCACTGCTCTCATGCACAACAAGTGCATGTGCATTGGATCCCTTGATTATCCCCACCTTGATGAGCTTGTATTGCTCATGCATGAGGGATTCACTAAAATGGTCTAATGTCACCATTTTCTAGGTATATCTTGAAGTGAATCTATTTGTATGGAAATATAAAACGAAAACAACATAATATATACCACATTTTGTCAGAATAGAAAAGATCGATTGGGTTTCTTGAGTTTATTTATCAACACTACATCCCTTTATATGAAGGAGGAGGGACTTGAACTACGTAAACAAGTCCTAGATGTTATCAAAATTCCTTATATCTATGGAATTTATCTCAACCTCGAGCATATGGCCTCTCATTTCATCCTATTTTCCAAAGAGATCCTTGAACTTTTTCCAAAACTCATCTGGCTCGGTACAAGCTTCAATGTGAAACAAAATCTCAGAGGACATAAACACACTAAGGAGTGTTGAAATGGATACTCGACACTGAGAGGGAGGGGGTGAATCAGTGTCACAAAACTTTGGACAATTTCCACTTTTCATAAATTAAATGAACAACATATATTTATTTCATTTTCTCAACAAATATATATATATATATATATATATATATATATATATATATATATATATATATATATATATATAAGAATAAACACTTTATTTATTTATTTAGCTTGAATTAATACATAAGATCAATCTTTGAATTTCATATTCAAAAAATTATGAGAGACCCAGCTCTCTATTACAAGACCTAACTTGTAGTTCTTAGATCGAACTAAGAAATGAGGAATCCAACCCTTATAACAAGTCCCAATATGTTGATCTCAAATCCAACTGAGATGTGAGGAATCCAATACTCATACAAAACCAAGCTTGTAAACAGGCACCAACCTGATAGAACGAGCCTTCATTCAATCCATTATATATAAATATATATACTTCAACAAATTCAACTCCACTTTCTTATCACCATTCTTTCTTGTTTATATAGTCTTCCAACTGGTGTGAATTTGAATCATTGTGTCTTTTGATATTTGAACCATTGTACCTTTTCATTTAAATGATAATATTAATCTTTAAATAATATCATTTTTCCTTTTATCCTTTATTCATAATGCTCATGAATTAACTCTGTTTTAATCATGACTGTGTGTCGGTTCTTTTGTCTTCATGAGTTGATCACATACATGGATCAACTCATTATATCGTACTAATGCTTATGTTGTGTTCTTAGTTCACCAATAGATCATATTTGATTGTTTATTGATTCTCTGTATTTTTCTAATGTTAACTCCCTATCGAATTAAATATGTATGAGGCGCTTCCTTCAAACCATTTACATATGACCATATGTGCAAAACCACTAGCTTAATGATTTAAGCATTGCCTCTTCTTTCTCCCTTTGTTTCTTTATTCCATACGACCATGGGTGGTGACCAGGCGCTAAGATAAATAATTTCTTGATCACTTGTCAAGATCGATGGTCATGTTTTAATGTCACTATGATATGGACAGTTCTCATTTAATTCGGAACTTCAGCTATTCGTGGCTCCTGAATTCTGGAGTAGCAATTCCTCCAAAGTGATTACCTACCGAATGAGTCATAAAGCGGTGGTGATCACTTGTTGTTGGTTAAAACGTCCACTTACGCTATCCTTCCACTATGCTTGATCATTGATTGAGAACGCTCCTAAAGTAGATCAACGGTTAGTGTTGAATTTGACATTGGATGCTTCAAGTGATTTCTCCTGCATAGTCCTTCAATATTTCAAAGTTCATTTCACCGAAGTAGATCGGACGGTTGGATTTTATTTGCATGATGAATGGTTCTCATTCATTTCGGAACTTCAAGACTTCAGGTATTTGCTGGTGGTGAAACTCTCAGAGTACAAAATATTGGAGTGACGTAACTTGTTGATGTGGCACTAACTGAGTGATTGCCACATGTCACTTAGATTTGTGACTTACGCATACCTGAAATTCCAACTGCACTTTGACACTTGTCATCATCTGATTGTACCACATGTCCTTGCTAACATGGATGTCTTCATGTGGCACATGTTCTTCTCCTGGATCTAACGGTTGTCCTAACTCCCAAAATGTATCTCAGATCGATGGTTGAGAGTGACTTTGGAACTTCGGCCTTCGGGTGAACTCATATGTTTTGAATCCTTTTTCTCCAAAGTGGTCAGCACCGAAGTTGACCACTATTCTAATCCAACGACCATAATGTGTTGTCTATATCCGATGTTTCTCATTTACTTTGGGACTTTAGGGCTCCGACCTTCATCTTTTCTTATCCTATCCTTCCACTTTATATAGATTAGATGGTCAATATGACTCCCAAAATATTTCACAGATAGGATGACTCATGTCCTCTTCAAAACATTTGTGTCTTATACTGTCCTTCCACTTTACTCGATCCAATGGTTGGTATATTATCTGAATTGTTCCTTGGATTGGACAATTCATGTCCACTCCGGGACTTCGACCTTCGGGTAATCTTACTTATTCTCAACCCTTTTCTGTCGAAGTGGTCAGCACCGAAGTTGACCGTTGCTGATCTAACGGTTTCCCTTTTCTATTATATATCAATGAATAATACTTAACTCTAGATCAAATCTTGATCTAAAGGTTGATAAAGAGTAGGAGCATCACTAGAAACTAACTATCAGGACTGGAAATGAAAATCCAAGTGGGATTATCAGGATTACTAGGTAGGTATCACTCGCTTATTTTTATTTAGTTGGGCTTCACACCTCGTCTAGTAGCTTTCGTAAAAAGTGATAAATTTGTTACGGTTGTGATTTGGCAGCATCTGGTTGGGCACCCGGTTGGTAACGTAGTATAAATATATAAGATAGAATGAATTGTGATTTCGTGTTATCATGGAATTTGATGGATATTTACAGTGGTCAACAAACATGTTTAAACTTAATAGAAAGTACTAACATCCCCTTTCTCCTATAGATATCTATTCAATGCAGTATTCACAGAGGCCCTTCCACTATGATTGATTAAGTTCCTTACGTTTCTTACTCGACCACCTTACTCAATGACCCTTCTCTGTTTTATTTCCTTACGCTACCATTCATTCTATTTTCTTTTCTCAATTCTGCCTTATTCCGAACCAAAAAAGATATATTAGGAAGCAAGCCACATTCAACTTGCATGTGTTAAGCATATATCTAGGGTTCATTTTGATTCAAGACCAAGAGGGATAAAAGGAAAGAAATCAAGGTTAGTTGAACCTAGCAATCGTCTATTTGGGAGACCCACTCAATGTAGGGTTTTGTTCCGGGCATTTTAACTAAAAAAGACACGTAATTATGCTTCCTATATGAGGGAGATAAATGCACCGTCTAAGAGGGATCTTCCAATAATTAATTAGATACATGTCATATCACTAGATCTGGTTTTTGTCTCATGTTGAAAGCAGAGCTAGAAAAGACATTGAATTATCCTTGAAAAATGCTATTATTATATATGTAATTACGCAGGCAGCTCTCATAATTGATCTACCCTAATAGAAAATAATATTGTATACAAAGAGATATCTCATTATATATGTAATTATGGAGATCTAATTCTGAATCACTGGGATCAGTTGCTTAATCTGGACCAGGAACTTCTCCTAAGTATGGATTTGGATCTGCAACGAGATCGCTTATACTAGTGCTTCCTTACCTACTATTTCTCCCCTTGCTTCACACCTTGTATTTTCCCTTGCTTATGCCAGCACACTTTTGGGTCTCATGCTTCTGGGTCTTGCTGGATATGGATCCTGATCCCTTATTTATTAAGGTCATAATAGAAATCTATAGCCAAAAGGGATCTCCATGTTCTAAGTAGGTTGAAGGGGTAAGTCTAGTAACTCAGGTGGATCCTCATAAGTAAAGGGTGATGCATATTGTACTCTCCTATTCCTGGATTCAGTAAGTGTTGTTGGACAACACTCCATGCTCCTAGGTGAAGGAAATAGTAAGAGAGGGGTAAGTTTGATCCATCATCTATCCATCCATTCCATCCAATTCGGTGCTTGAAAGGTAAGGTTTCATGGGATTCCCTCCTAACTAAGTCATTCATGCAATTAAAGAAAGATCATTCTCTAAGAGCCTCATTCATCCAAAAGGTCTAGGGCTACAAGGTCTAGGTCTTCTGGTGGGTACTATGTAATGATTGTATGTGATACTATATGTAAGTTGTTGGCTGGGTGAATCTTATCTTGTCCTGAAGTCAAGTGGTCTAGGAGCTAACACGTATAGGTAGGTCTTCAAGTGGGTTGTTGGTAAAAGTTATTAATGAAAGGAAAATAGGTTTACTCCTAGCAATGGTGTGATAATTACTCAATCGTATCCTGGGCAAGGCTTGGCCGAAATAATAGTAATTCTAGGAAGCCATCCATTCTAGCAGAAAATTGGCTCAGGAGAAGGGAATGATCATAAATCTAGACATGGACAATGCATTAGACCGATTAAAAAATACCTTTCGCTTTTCCATTCTGAGGGACAAAATGCTCATCTGACAGAGGTTATTTATTGCTCACCAATAAAGGTGAGGAAAGAAGATACCTAGAACCATCCACTGAATGGGGGTTCTCTGGTGGTACCAAGGGAAGGGTTCTAAAATCATTCAACCTTGTTGTACTTTCAGAGTAAGGGAAGGACAGAGAGCATGAAAATATCTTCATCACCATGAGGAAAGACAACGAATGTTGCATGCACTCTATCACTTTATCAATCAGTAAGGAGGGCTGAAATGCACGAAACCTACTCATAGTGAATGGTTGAGCATCGAGTGAGTGTTGTAGCAAGTTGTATCTCAACCTCACTTCATATTACATATATAATATCGACCAGAGATAGAGTGCCTCTTATTCATTTTTTCTTTCTAAATCAATGAAAAGGAAACAATGAACTAACAAACTTGGATATAGTTTCCAATTCTAGATTGACATTGAAGCAGACCCCCACCTCAGCAGGGTCTGCTGACCTCCCGGTATTTGGATATTCCAATTCCCAAGACAAAATGGCTCCTTCGTCGTTGTTGGAACCCTTACACATATAACCATAGGTATCCTTTTATGTGCTTCGTCCATGCTAACATGCATTGGGAACCATCCTCCACTCCACGTGACCACTGGCGTGACCACAGACTTATCCCAAAAAGGTGTGTCACGTTTCGCGACTTCGAGACTTTCTTTGCGAGTCACCCTGACTCCTCCGGTTCCTGAAACCCCTAAATGGGCTAACGATCCCTAGCCCCTCCCTTTAATTATTCACTAATGTGACCCTCAGTTGTGACCTGGGGCCCAACCATTGAGTGCATCAGGATTTCGCGTGTCGGGATTTGTGAAGTGGCTTTGTTCCCTTTTCCTGATATCTGAAATCATGACTTCATCACCTCAGATCGACGATCCTAATTCCTCCATGATCCAACGGTCCATATTGCATCAATATTTCATGATTCACGACTTCTGAGTTACAACTTCCTCCATGCTCCCAACTCTTGAAATGCCGAAATTTTGGAGCGTTGAATCAACGACTCACACTCCTCTAGATATAATGGTTTCTATCTCCCCTTAGCTTGCGAGTGTTGAAATACACTCGGTCTTATCCTCACCGCGGATCTACTGGATCCAACGGTCCATGGAAAATTGACACTTCTCCCTCTAAGAATTTACATCGTTCATTTAGGTTCTCAAAGACTCCTCACCAAATAACTTGGCGTCTTTCCTCCTGAGATTGGTTTCTGCAAGGTGGCTTCGAACCTCATCTGTCTTTTGGAATTTCCAAGTCTCTATCCCTCCTGAGCTTGATTCTTGCTGTAAACTCAAGGATTCTAAGGGATTATTGCATGCACTCCTTGCAACCTCCATGATAACCTCTAGTTATCCAAACACTCCAATTGTGTGCACTCCTTGTGATAGAAGTTCTTTAATCACTCACTTAGTTGGAAAATTCTAAGACTTTTCTCAGCCTGTGCACACTTTGCATGGCTCTCTTATATACTTTCACTGTTGTTTCTATAAGAACAACTCTATCTCTCCTAATCTTTTCTTAGGTAAAACTCAGAATCTTGTCAATGCACTCCTTGCGGACCTTCACTACACTCCTTGCAGGAATTCTTAGGATGAGGAGAGATTGAAACTTATACTCTCCCTCTCACAGACTCATACATTCAACATGAAATCATACACATAAAGCATTGAAACAAATGCATAACAGAGAATATAAGCAAACTGTAAACATACAATTCAATAGATGCAAATAGTAACCATAACACACCATGAAATTGGATCAAAGAATTTTTATATTAATTCAAGTGCTTCTATACATGGGTTTTCTATATCAACAACTATTTGCTCATACAACTTCTACAATCTTTGTTCTTCTCTTCTCTCCTATGCTCTCTCTTTCTCTCTTACAATGAGAATGATAATACAATACATACGAGGGATTCTTCTTTGATTTTTCCCTCCTGCAATTCTAAGATATCTTATCGAAATTAAAGAATACAAATACTTTACATTCATTACAAATAAATGCCTACAACCTGTAGATGAGAGAAACGCTCAAGATATACATTACAATCCCCAAAATATTTAAGAGAATTTACATTCTTCCAGCTATTACATTAATGTGCCATCCTTTGAAATTCAAAATATCTTCAAAATGAGCACTGGTGTATATCCAGTTGTCCTCCACTTGCGCTTGCTTTGCTGGCGATGCTCCTACATCATACTCCTCTGGATGAAAAATTCATGGACTCATGTCCATGAGATACTGAACCGATTGTCCATGTCTCTGGATATCTGCTTCACTTTCCCAATTGACATCCTCAATCGGGTGTCCTTTCCACTTTATCAAATACTCAAAATATGTCTTCCTCCGAGTCTTCTTACCAACTCTTTGATCAATGATCTTTTCCATCTATGGATTTTCAGCTACATGCATCTGTTTGACACATTGGATTTCCTTTTAATTCTCTTCTCCTCTCTCTTCATCTTTTCTATAAGGATACAGATCGGCTATGTTGAATATGGGTGATATGCCCACACCATCTGGAAATTTTATCTCATAAGCATTTGCCTCAAACTTTCTCAAAATCTTACACGACCCTATCTTTTTCATCTTCGGCTTGTTATATGTTCCCCTTGGGAACATTTCTTTTGTGAGGTGTGCTAAGAATAAATCTCCCACTTCGAATTGAATCTCTCTCCGATGTTGATCTACTCTGTGCTTGTATTCCTAGTTGGAACTCTGCAACTGCGCTCTAATTTTACTGTGGAGCTCCTACATCTCTGCTGCAAAATCTTCTGCTCCAACACTTTTGAACTCACTCTACTCTAAGTCTCTCAACTTAGCTACTCCTCTTGGCTGCATTCCATACATTATCTGAAATGGGATTTTTCCTGTACTCCTATTAGGTGAGTCATTATATTAAAATTCCGCTTGTTGCAGAATTTGATCTCACTGACCTTGATGTCCGGATACTAAACTCCTCAATAAGTCCCCTAAAATTCAATTTACTACTTCAGTCTATCCATTTGTATGAGGGTGATATGCTGAGCTAAAGGATAAATTATTCCCCATCTTCTTCCATAGTGTCCAAAAATGACCAACAAATTTGGTATCTCGGTCCAAAACAATACTCTTAGGTAAACCATGAAGTCGAACAACTTCTTTGAAAAACATATTTGCAGTGTGTGTTGCATCACTGTTTTTCTAACATGGAATGAAATGTGCCATTTTTGAGAATTTGTTGACTACCACGAATATGGAATCACAACCTCTCTGTGTCCTTGGTAGTCCCAACACAAAATCCATGATTACTGCATCCCACAACCTCTCTGGTATTGGAAATGGTTGATACAATCCTGTATTCTGTCTTTTCCCCTTTGCGTGCTGGCAGATTCTACATATGTTGATAAATTTCTTGACATTCGTCCTCATCCTTAGACAATAATACAAGTTTTTCAGTTGTGCAAATGTTTTATCATGGCCGAAATGTCCAACCAACCCCCACTATGATTTTCCTTCAAAAGGTTTTCTCTCATAGAACTCTTCGGGATACACAAATGATTTCCTTTGAATAGAAATCCATCATGAATTAAATACTCAATCTATTGGCTTATATCTCTTAAAACATGATTCTCGCATGCTTTATAGGCATCCCTGAAATCTGAATCTTCTATGTACATTTCCTTAAGGCTATCAAAACCTAAGGTCTTCACATGAAACTTCTGCAGAATCAAACATTTCCTGCTCAGTGCATCAACAAACTTGTTAGCAATTCCAAAAATGTTCTTTATAACAAAAGTAAAGTTCTGCATAAACTCAACCCATTTTTCATGTTTCTAGTTTAGTTTCTCCTATCTGGTTATAAACTGTAAGGCCTGGTTGTCGCTATACAAAAGGAACTCTTTTGGAACCAGGTAGTGCCTTCATTTCTTCAATGCTTGTATGACTGCATAAAACTCTTTATAATAAGTGGAGTAATTCCTTTTGGCATCATTCAATTTCTCACTGAAGTATGAAATAGGTCTATTGTCTTGACTCAAGACTACTCCAATCGCAAATCTGCTTGCGTCGCATCTCACTTGAAATGTTTTACTGAAATCTGGTAGAACCAAAACTGGTTGTTCAGTTATCTTCTCTTCCAACAACCTGAAACTTTTCTCTGCCTCCTCTGTCCAATGAAAATATTTATGTCTTTTCTTGACTGTGTCCATCAATGGTGCAAAAATCCCACTAAAATTCCTCATGAACTTTCTGTAAAAACTGACTAATCAATGGAAGCTTCTAACTTCAAAGATATTTCTTGGAGATGAACACTCTTTGATTTCTCTTACCTTCTTAGGGTCCATCTTCAACTCATTTGAAGAGATCACAAAACCCAAATAAATGAGTTTTGTCTTCATGAAAGATGACTTCTTCAAATTTATCAGCAACTTGTCTTGCTGCAACCTCCTCATTACAGAAGTTAAATGCCTCAAATTCTCTTCCTCAGTCTTACTTAAGATCAGTATATCATCAAGATATATAATTACAAACTTTCCAATGAAATCTTTCAAGACTTCATTCATCAATATCATAAAATTACTTGGTGCATTCGTTAAGACAAATGGCATGACAAGCCATTCATATAGTCCTTCATTCGTCTTGAATGTTGTTTTCCATTCATCACCTTCCCTCATTCTAATCTGATGATATCCGCTTTTCAAATCAATTTTTGAAAAAAAAAATGCTCCACTCAAGCAATCCATCAAGTCATCCATCATGGGTAAATGAAATCTATACATGATGGTGATTTTTTTTATAGCCCTCAAGTCTGTACACATTCTCCATCCACCATCCTTCTTCAAACTTAACACTATAGGTACAACACATGGACTCAAGCTTTCTCTAATCAACCATTTGTCCATCAAATCCTGGACTTGCTTCTTAACTTCTTCATTCTCCTGCGACGTCAATCTATACATTGCTTTTTTTGGTAAACTCACTCCTGGTATAAGGTCAATGTGATGGCTTATACTCCTTATGGGAGGCAATGAACAAGGTAAGTCGTCCACCACTATATCAGTGAAATTCTCCAGCAATTCCTGAATTCCCCTAGGTATATCATCTACTGAAGTACTGGTCAAAATGAATCTAGGTTTCCTCACCACAACAAACTAAATCTCTTCATCTTTCTTGACCTCTCAAAGGAGTTCCTTCCCACTCATGAGAAGTATAGTATTTCTTGTTTCTCCTTTTTCCTTCTTGTCTTCAATTGACAACAACATATGTGTCCTACCATTCTTCTCCAAGGTATAGGTGTTCTTCCTTCCGTCATGAATAATATTTATGTCATATTTCCGAGGCCTCCCAAACAAAAGATGACAGACATCCATGGGAATAACATCACATAAGATCTCATCTCTGTATAACCCTATCTTAAATTCAACTAAACATTGTTTAGTGACAGTTACTTTATGTCCTTTTTGCAACCACAAAACCTTGTATGGGCTTGGATGTGCAACTGTATCCAATTCCAGCTTCTCCATCATCTCTGTGGATACTATATTATCCATGCTTCCACTGTCAAATATCAATTTTCATACCCTATCCTTGGTCTTGCAAGCAGTCCTAAATAAGTTGTTCCTCTGGACTAGATTTTCCATCTCTTTCTCTGACTTCAAGAGAATTTTCCTCATCATCAAGGATCTTCCACCTTCTACATATTCTACCTCAACATTTCACCTTTGCACTTCTAAAATGTGAGCTTTTCCCCCTCCATATCTTTTTCTATCAGGAAATTCTCAAGACTTGTGTATGATCTTTCCATAGACAAAACACTTTACTTCACCTCCTCTGCCTCTTCCTCTTCCTCTTGCTCGAGGAAAAGTTTTCCTATCGGCATACTTCCCACCTTGTGAGATTCCTCCCCTTTCTCAGTGGTTATGTGGTTTCTTCTCTTCATCCTTGGGCTTTTGTACTCTATCTTGGGCAACTGCTTTGCCTCTACTCTGAATTCTACCTCTTCCTCTTTGACCTTGCTTTCGATCCAATTTCACTTCTTCCTTTGAAGCAATATGATAAGCATATTCTACATTCCTAATTGTCACCATGCTCATCTCATCCTGAATCTCATATCTTAGGACATTCATATATCTGGCAAATTTTTCATCATCACTCTTGCGATGACCAACTCTAATGTTTAACCTGTAAAACTCCTCATTGTATTCCTTCACTGTCATCCCTTTCTGTCTCAAATTATGCATTCTTCGGAACATATTGATCTGGTAATCTCTGGGTATGAATTTGGATTTCATCTTTGCTACCATTCTATCCCAGATTTAAATTTTTTGTTTTCCTTTGCAATGCCTGTCAGCTTGTAGTTCATCCCACCATAGTGTTGAATGTCCTTTCATTCTAGTGACAACGTGCTTTACTTTCTTATCTTCTTCGATATCCTCATAGTCGAAGTATTTATCTAGAGCTCTAAACCAATCCAGCATATCCTCAACATCTAAGTTAACTTCATACATCAGGATGTCCATGTTGCTCTGGCACCTATTCTTGCAACAACTTTAAATAGACGTTCTTCTTCAACATCTTCGGATACAACTTCTTCTTCAGCTCCATCTTCGTTCTCACTTTCAGCCCCACTGATATCTCCAGTATCAAGTCTTCTCCTCTGTGATGTCTCCATGGTATCCAATCGAGCACGAAGTTCTCTGATCTCTTTTTCCACAGTTGGATCGAGAATAGGTCTCTCATGACGTCTCCTCGATGGAATTGCTTCAATCTGTCCACATAGAACTCAATCACAACTATCCTCTGTCTTCCTTCTATAGAAAACAAAATTTGTATGCTATGATACCACCTGACGTAGATCCCCACCTCAACAGGGTATGCTGACCTCCCAGTCTTTGGATCTTCCAATTTCTGAGCTGAAATGGCTCCTTGGTCCCTTCTGGAACCCTTACACATATAACCAAAGGTCCCCTTTTATGTGCTTCACCTGCACGAACATGCATTGGGCACTAACCTCCACTCCAAGTGACCATCGGTGTGACCACAGACTTAGCCCAAAAAGGCATGTCGCATTTCGCAAATTTGGGACTTTCGTTGCGAGTCACCCCGACTCCTCCGATTCTCGAAACCCCAAAATGGGATAACAACCCCTAGCTCCTCCCTTTAATTCTTCACGGATGTGACCCTTGACTATGACCTAGGGCCCAACCTTAGAGCGCGTCGGGATTTCGCGTGTCGGGGATTTGTGAAGTGTCTTTTCTCCTTTTTCCTGATATATGAAATCATGACTTCCTCACCTCAGATTAACGGTCCCTATTCCTCCATGATTCGATGGTCCAGATCGCGTCGAAATTTCATGATTCGCGACTTCCGAGTTACAACTTCCTCCATGCTCTTGACTCCCGAAATGTCAAAATTTCGGAGCACCCAATCAACGACTCCATTCCTCTGGATCTAACGACTGCTATCTCTCCTGATCTTGCGAGTGTTGAAAGACACTCGATCTTATACTCTCCACGGATATACTAGATCCAATGGTCCATGAAAAATCGACACTTCTGCCTCCGAGAATTTCCACTGTTCGTTTAGGTTCTCAAAGAATACTCGCCAAATAACTTGGTGTCTTTCCTCCTGAGCTTGGTTTCTTTGAGGTGGCTTCAACCCTCATCTATCCTCTAGACTGTCCAAGTCTCTATCCCTCCTGAGCTTGATTCTTGCTGCAAAATCAAGGATTCTAAGGGATTCTTGCACGCACTCCTTGCGGCCTCCACTATAACCTATGCGTATCCAAACACTCCAGTTTTGTGCACTCCTTACGACAAAAATTCGTCAACCAATCACTTGGTTGGAAAATTCTAAGACGTTTCTTAGCCTGCACACACTTTGCACAGCTCTGTGCTATACTTAAATTGTTTTTGGTATAAGAACAACTCTATCTCTCCTGAGATTTTCTGAGGTAAAACTCATAATCTTGTCAACGCACTCCTTGAGGACCTTCATTGCACTCCTTTCATAAATTCTCAGGATGAGGAGAAATTTAATCTTATACTCTCCCTCTCACAGACTCATACATTCAACATCAAATCATACACATAAAGCATTGAAACAAATGCATAACAGAGCATATAAGAAAATGGTAAACATACCATTCAATAGATGCAAATAGTAACCATAACACACCATGAAATTGGATCAAAGCATTCTTATATTAATTAAAGTGATTATGTACATGGGTTTTCTATATTAACAACTATATTCTCATACAACTTCTACAATCTATGTTCTTCTTTACTCTCCTATGCTCTCTCTTGCTCTCTTACAATGAGAATGATAATAGAATACATATGAGGGAGTCTTATTCGAGTTTTCCCTCCTACAATTGTAATCTATCTTATCAAAATTAAAGACTACAACTACTTTACATTCATTACAAGTAAATGCCTACAACCGAAAGATGAGAGCGACGCTCAAGATCTACATTAAAATCCACAAAACATTTAAGAGCATTTACATTCTTCCAGCTATTACATTAATGTGCCATCCTTTGAAATTAAAAATATCTTCAAAATGAGCGTTGGTGTATATCCAACTATCCTCCACTTGCGCTTTATTTATTGGTGATGCTCCTACATCACATGCTCAGTTGTTAAGCTGAGGAACTCATCATTATGGTTCTTCCTTTACGTGATAAGAATAAATTGCTTTTTGAATCGATGATACCCGTAGATAAATCCCTCCCTTTGTTGTGCCTTTTTCCTGGAATTATCTTGACCAAACAAGAAGGGGAGGTGATCCATATTGATCAATAAATATACCCCAACTTCTCTCGATCATGAGACAAGGAACAATTTATTATTGGTTTCACCCCATAGCTAGCTCATTAAAGAGTCGCGGTTTGGGGAAAATGTGACACTCACCTCTTATTTATGTAATATGCCCACCATTTTCCTATGTTGATCGACTCTTCCATCCCTTTTTTTTCATATCCCATTTTGAACCAGTGATGCTCCTGCTTCATATCTGATGGTCCTTCTTTAACTCGAAAATGATTAACTCAATCCAACGGTTATCGAGAATTCGGGTGTTCGGGATCTCAGGCAGTTTTCCTTTTTTATCCTATCCTTCCACTCAACTTGATCCAACGGTAAAGAATGTTCCCTAAGTAGATCAACAATCAGGGATGATTGTGGGGTCCCAACTAGCCCAACGTTTAAAACTATTGTTGAGTTTCTCAACAGAAACTTCTCGTTGGTAGTGGAACCAATGCCAACCATAGATCTACTGGTGGGTGACGATCGATGGTCTAGACTTATTGCGGGATTGGAATTAATGCATTGTTTATTTCTCCTTTCGCGCTCCGCAATCAATCTATGCCCTTGATTTGGCGCTTGTGTATCCAACAGTCACGACTTGATCTGTTCATTGTTATTTCTCTTGAGGTTTTAGAGTGGATTCCTATGCACCTTGCTTTATGTCTTCTGCGTGACTACTCCTTAAAATTGTCTCAATGAACAAGATTATTCCTTGAATCCTTTGGATTTTTCCTGTGGGGATTTCGATCCCGATGGAATTTCTACAATGCAATCTTCCTTCTGAGCTTTGATTAATGTTCTTGCTTCTAAGCTTTGAATATCTACATATTGTTTGACATTTTCATACTCTGCATATTGTTTGACATTTTCATTCTCTTCT
The DNA here is from genome assembly GCA_000966675.3 of Picea glauca. Taxonomy (NCBI): domain Eukaryota; kingdom Viridiplantae; phylum Streptophyta; class Pinopsida; order Pinales; family Pinaceae; genus Picea; species Picea glauca. Next base: position 47,245 of record JZKD02S1905630.1, on the reverse strand, counting down.
AATTGTTATACTGTTGACATCAATGATAATTCATCAATGACAATTCACCATAACAACTTATTATCACATCACAATGACATTGACTGTTGACATCAATGACAACATATCGATGACAATCTGTCCAACAATCCCCCCCTTTGTCATTGATGGCAACACACTAACTCCATATACAAACTCCCCCTCTGATGATGATTCTCTCCTCTGAAGTTACTCTTCCCCTTTGACATCAATGGAAAAGGGTTGTTCCCCTTATGATCAACCTCTATCTGTCTACATGTTGTTGACCAAAATATGAATTTGGGTAGCTCCTCTTGGAATCATGTTCTTATTTCCATAACTGAATGACTCCCCCTATCAATATGATCGCTCTACTTCTAACTACTCTCCCCTTTGTTTTTGAAAGGGTAGCTCTTCCTGACAAGGTCTCTTCCCCTATTAATTACTAATTGTTTATCTCAGTCCATTGGTATATTTGTGTTCAAATAAGTAGTCTTCTTGATACCCATTTTTAGTGATCCAGTCTTTCAAAACTTAATCTAATTACTTTCTTATTTAATAACCAAATTACTCCTCCTGAGTTTTTATTGACTTTCCTTTGTCAAATAGAACAAGAGTATGAATCTTAATGATCTTTTTTATTTGCTTCTTATTCTTCTTTGATATTTCGTAGGAATATCAATTGAGGAATGATACCAATTGATTTAAATACCAATTTTGTTATCAATTGATCTTTGTTGAATGATACTCCTTGAACTTCTATGCTACCTTTATTTTTCCTCTTCTCGTATTCTACAACTAACCCTACCAATGATTTTTCTTTTGAACACTAATATATAGATAGTCAAGATTTTCCATATGTTAGTTTTAAAAACTCTTGGCATGATCCTTTTATTTTATAGAAACCAATTTAAAATTATTTTTGTATTTTCTCTCTTTGGATAACAAATTATGACTTCATCAGAATTTGATATTGTCCCATATTCTTCTATAGGCACTTCCTTTTCTTGGGCTTGATTTATTTCATATGGAATTTCACATTATTTTTTAGGACCTTCACCCATCATGTTCTTATTATTAATTTCTTCATTTCCAGGTATAATATCATATTTCTTTGTTTCTCCTTCAGATTTTCTTCTCCATATCTTCCTATGAGATATTATGTTTTTTCTTTTTTCTTTTTGGATCTTCTCTTTCTAATTGTGTTTTTGGAGATTTGTCATCCCCTTTCTTCTTCCAACTTTTATTATGTTTTGTCACTGACTTGAATCACTTATTTAAGGATTGACTTTTTGAAATCTTATGTTTTTGAGATTTATTCCCAAACCTATCACAGTTGTAACATCTCATTGTATGACAAAATTTTGTCGTGTGCCTAACAAAATTACATCTCCAACATCTAATTGAGTTTTTGGATTTTCTTGTATATCCTTCCTCTAGTTTCTTGCAGTCTGTTGCTTTATGCCCAAAGCTATGACAAGAAAAGCAATAGCCATTGAAGGTATTTTCATTCTTGATTTTGTTTTGGCTTGAGAAATCTGTCATTTGATTTTCTTCTTCCTTTTTACTTCTATAGCTTCCTTCCTTAACAAAGTTCATGACTAATTTCTTTGTAATTGCACCTTTTCATTTTGAGAAGGATGATCCTTTCTCATGTTTGTAAATGGTGCTCCATTTGTCATTGTCTTCTTTCTTATTATATCCAAGACCAGTTTTTTCATCAGTTGATCTTTGGCTCTTCCAAATCTTATCTAGGATAGCTGAGTTATTCTAGAAATTGACAATCTTATTTGTCTTTTCATTCATCTTTTTGAGATTGACTATTTCAAACTTCAATATTTGATATAATTCTTCCTCTTTAGTCAACTGAATCTCTAGGGCTTCTTCCACTTTTTTAGCATGTTCAAGTTGAGTCTTTAGATTAATGACTATTTCTTTTGTCTCATCCAAGAATTCTTTGCATTTAATAGTTTTTCCATATGTCTTCAATTCTTCCATATTTTTTTTTAGATCAAAAACTTTAGTTTTCAATATTTTTTTTTCTTCCTCGTATTCTAGTTGAATCCTTTTGAGGTTGATGGCTTCTAATTCAAACATTTGCCATGATTCTTCCTTTTTAGTTATTTTGATCTCCTGGGCTTCTTCATTTTTCTTAGATTCTTCAATTTGAGTCATTATATATGCATTAGTACTTTCATTTATCCTTTTGAAATTGATTATTTCCAATTCCAACATGTGGTAAGAATTTTCTTTTCTTGTTAACTAGATCTTTAGGTATTCTTCACTTTCTTTAATTTCCTCAAGTTGAGTGTTTAGATTGTTAACTAATTCTTTTGATTCTTTTAGTACCTCTTTTATTTTACTGTCATGTGTCTTTAATTCTTCCATCTCTTATGTTAAATTAATAACTTCGGTTTTCAATATTTTGATCTCCTTTTCTTTGTCTTCTTGTTGAAATATTTTTTCAAACTCTTCATGGCTAGATTGATCTAACTGTTGAAGTAGCAACATATCTTTCTGTTGGAGTTTCTCCAACTCTTCTAGAGTGTACATAGTTGTATACTCAAGATGGTCAAGAACATCCTTAGTAACTTCAATATATAGACCATTTCCTATGTCCATACTAATCACTTCAAATGTAGTTATAACATCAGTCTTAAAATCTAATAGTTTTTATTTAGTGATTAATGAGGTATGCCCCAATTCCTTGATGAGTTTATCTTCCTCATTGTTGACTGAGATCAAATCCTTCATTTCATTCTGATTAGAAATATTTTTCTTTGTATTATGTTCTTCAATCGGATTAAAATTTTCCTTTATTTATCTTCTTCTTTATCTTGATAAGAATTCTCTTCTTCTGAGTTTTGTTCTTTATTCTGATAGGAATCTTGTTTATCTGAGTCTTGTTCCTGACTTTGATATGATTTATTTTCTTCTTGTGTTTCATTCTGATAACAATTTTCTGGTTGGATCCATAATTCTTTAGCATATTTGTAGTGTTTCATCTTTTCTTTGACTTGGTCTGACAATTCATCCTGGATTGCTTTTAAGGCTACTGAATTGTTTCTCCTTGCCTCCTTTGCAGTTTTGGTTTTTCTCTTTGAAGTAGTTAAGTTCCAGGGATTACTTACTACCGAATCCCAAACTCCAGATCCTCTTGAATTCATATATTTTTTCATATTTTCCCTCCATGAAGAATAATCTATTTCAT
>JZKD02S1905630.1:19448-43987 GCA_000966675.3 Picea glauca | reverse complement strand
ACAAAACTTTGGAAAATTTTCCACTTTTCATAAATTAACTAAACAAAATATATTTATTTCATTTTCTCAATCAATATATATATAACAATAAATACTTTATTTATTTATTTAACTTGAATGAATACATAAGATCAATCTTTGAATTTCATCTTCAAACAATTATGAGATACCCATCTCTCTGTTACAAGACCCAACTTGTAGTTCTTATATCCAACTAAGAAATGCGGAATCCAACCCTCATAACAAGTCCCAACTTGTCGATCTCAGATCCAACTGAGATGTGAGGAATCCAATCCTCATGCAAGACCCATCTTGTAAACAGGCACCAACCTGATAGAATGGACCTTCATTCAATCCATTATATATAAATATATATACTTCAAAAAATTCAACTCCCCTTTCTTCTCACCATTATTTCTTGTTTATATAGTCTTCCAACTAGTGTGAATTTGAATCATTGTGTCTTTTGATATTTGAACCATTGTACCTTTTCATTTAAATGATAATATTAATATTTAAATAATGTCATTTTTCCTTTTATCCTATATTCATAATGCTCATGAATTAACTCTCTTTTAATCATGACTTTGTGTCGGTTATTTTGTCTTCATGAGTTGATCACAGACATGGATCGACTCATTATACCGTACTCATGCTTCTTTCATGTTCTCAGTTAACCAACAAATTATATTTGATCTTTTATTGATTCTCTATATTGTTCTAGTGTTAACTCTCTATCGAATTAAATATGTATGTGATTCTTCCTTCAAACCATTTACATATGACCATATGCGCAAAACCATAGGCTTATTGATTTAAGCGATGCCTCTTCTTTTTCCCTTTGTTTCTTTATTCCATACGACCACATGTGGTGACCAGAAGCTAAGCTAAATAAGTGCTTGATCACTTGTCAAGATCGACAGTCACATTTTAATTTCATGATGAGATGGACGGTTCTCATTTACTTCAGAACTTCAGCTATTTGTGGCTCCTGAATTATGGAGTAGCAATTCCTCCGAAGTGATTACCTACCGAATGAGTCATAAAGCGGTGGTGACCGCTTGTTGTCAATTAACACCTCCACTTACACTATCCTTCCATTACGCTTGATCATTGATTGGGAATTATCTCGAAGTAGATCAACGGTTAGCATTGACTTCGGCCTTCGATTCTTTGGGTGCTTTGTCCTTCACAGTCCTTGAATCTTCCGGAGTTCATTTTTCCGAAGTAGATCAGACGATTGGATTTTATTTGCACGATAAATGGTTCTCGTTCATTTCAGAACTTCGAGACTTTGGGTATTTGCTAGTGGTGAAACTCCTAAAGTACAAACTCTTGGAGTGATTTAACTTGCTGACGTCACTTTTTGACGTGACACTCACTGAGTGGCTGCCACATGTCACTTAGATTCGTGACTTATGCATACTTGAAATGCCAAATGCACTTCGACACTTGTCATCATCTGATTGCACCACATTTCCTTGCTAATGTGGATCTCCTCATGTGGCACATGTTATTCTCCTGGATCTAATGGTTTTCCTAACTCCTTAAATGTATCTCAGATCGACATCTGAGAGTGACTTCGAAACTTCGGCCTTCGGGTGAACTCATATGTTCTGAATCCTTTTTCTTTGAGTTGGTCAACGCCAAAGTTGACCACTATTCTGATCCAATGACCATTATGTATTTTTCATATCCGATGGTCCTCATTTACTTCAAGACTTCGGGGCTCCAACCTTCGTGTTTTCTTATCCTATCCTTCCACTTTATATGGATCGGATGGTCAATATGACTCCCAAAATATTTCATAGATCAGACAACTCATGTCCTCTTCAGAACATTTGTGGCTTATATTGTCCTTCCACTTTACTCAATCCAACTATCAGTATCTTATCCAAAGTGTTCCTCAGATCAAATGATTCATGTCCACTTCGAGACTTCAGGTAATCTTACTTGTTCTCAACCCTTTTCTGTCAAAGTGGTCAGCGTCGAAGTTGACCAATGTTGATCTAACGGATCCCCTTTTCTATTCTAGATCAACGAATAATACTTAAATATAGATCAAATCTTGATCTAACGGCTAAGAAACATCTCAGAGCTCCTGCTTCAGATCTGGTGGTCTTTCTTTAACTTGAAAAATATTAACTCAATCCAACAGCTATCGAGAATTCAGGTATTCGGGATCTCAGGAATTTTGCCTTGCTTATCCTATCCTTCCACTCAACTTGATCCAATGGTCGAGAATGCTCCTTGAGTAGATCAACAATCATGTATTATTGCAGGGTCCCAACTAGCACGACATTTAAAACTATTTTTGAGTTCCGCAATGGAAGTTGCTCGTTGGTAGTGGAACTGATACCAACCGTAGATCTATTAGCGAGTGATGATTGACGGTCTAGACTAATTGCAGGATTGAAATTAACACATTATTTAATTCTCCCTTCGCGCTCTGCAATCAATCCATTCCCTTGATCTCATGCTTGTGTATCCAACGGTCACGACTTGATCCGTTCATCGTTATTTCTCTTGAGCTTTTAGAGTGGATTCCTCAGCACCTCGCGTTATGTCTTCTGCGCGACTACTCCTTAAAATTTTCTCAATGAACATGATTCTTCCTTGAATCCTTTGGATTTTTCCCGTGGGTATTTCGATCCCGATGGAATTTCTACAATGCACTCTTCCTTCTGAGCTTTGAATCTCTGCATACTGTTTGACATTTTCATTCTCTACATATTGTTTTGACATTTTCATTCTCTGCTAACTATTATACTATTGACATCAATGATAATGCATCAATGATAAATCATCAATGACAATTCATCATAACAACTTATCATCGCATCACAATGACATCGATTGTTGACATCAATGACAACATATCAATGACAATATGTCCAACAAGGAGGTTGTAAGCCTCATACATGCGGTTGAGATACCTATTCTTCTCAATAGAAGAAGTTGGATCAATCTATGTTTCAATAGTAAGTTGGTACAAGACTCTACATCTTAGTTGATAAAGAATTCTCAACTTCCACTCAAAGCATTTATGAGGCATGAGAAGTATATCCAATGAGTAATACATCTTCTTTGACTACATATTCCTCCTATTCTTGCAAATAGACATGCTTGTGTGCTTTCTCCTAGTAATCAAGGCTCTAATACCATGTGAAGTTTTCACAATGAACCTAGATAGTAGAAAATGAACACACAAAGCCTACGATAGAGAAGAGAAGAGAGTAGAATGAAATATTTGTATTGACTAAATGATTAATGGTAAAATTACATATGATAGACACTCATGAGCCAATTAATTTTCCATATTAGTGATATAGAGAGATCTAGACACTCATTGACAAACACTAGAGTGAACTACCACCTATTCCCTATTAATTGGCCATGAGGTCATCAGTTAATTGACTAATCACTAGTGTAGTGAGGAGAGAATCATGCATGCACATGTGTGGTTCCTTCTTGGTTATAATTCCAAGGTAAATTTTCTCTCATGGTGATGATACTGAGGTATGCATCCAACACTTGGTGATAATACTTAGGTTTCCATGCAAGACTCCACTTCACTAGTATAAGTGTGGTGTAACTGACTCAAGACTGAAGAGTATGTGGCACCCTCATCTAGGGGAGAATATCTTTAACCAAGGGAACCCTCAAAATAGACTAGTCAACCTAGGAAAATAAATACTAGGTGAGTGTGTAATATCTCCAACAAATTGTTGCGGGCAGAAAAATTGGTGATTCATTGGAAAGCATCAATTACCTCTATTCTTTTTACGAATTCAAAGGTCGTTTCTTGATCTGACGAAAATAGCTTTGCATGATTGCGGTATTTCACCTGTATCATGGGTTCCACATCACTAAGTTTGTTATTTGAAAGATAAGGATATATGGTAAGAACATTTATATTCCTTTCCAAGCATTATATGTGAGCAAAAGTATGAGGTAAATTGATTAAGTTCAACATGTGCAAAATTGTCAATAGAGCATGACGCCACACAAATTTTTTTAATGACTTGACATTAGGCTAAGTTTGTTCCTCGTCTCTATTTTCCTGACATTTTTTTACTGCTAGCGAGCAGCTGTAGCACCAATGAAGTTTCCTTGGTACCATATAATCATGTCCCCACTACTGGTGATAATTTATAGCCATGAAGGGCTTACTTATACTTCCCACAAAATTTTATAGTGCTTTCAACTTCCTTTGAATTTTTCATTGGTATCACCCTTTAAGGTTTTGATATAAGCATTGGTAGTGAAAATGGGGTGTTAATGAAGTGGGGTGGAATGAGAGTTTCTTAGACATATTGGCCTTGTCAAAACCTGTGATCTTGGTGGGTCTCTTTCTTGAAGATATGGTTAGGCTATAATTTTAATTTTAAGTGGGTGGGCTCATAGATTAGTTGAAAAGGTACCTACAGATTCATGCTATGCATTCATGTAATCACTCAAAATTATTGGGAGAGTAACACCATGAACAAGAGAGGATCATATTCAAACACTAACTTTGTAATTTTCTCGCCCAAGGATTAACTTGAGAATTCTAAAAAGATTAACAATATTTGTTCATCCACTTCTCATTGTTTGACCCTAGCGTCCCCTTTTTACCTTGAAGTGTATAGATTGCATTCTTGGGTTTAAAATTTCAATGAGAAAAACCCCATAGAAGGTGGATTTATTATTCCTTATCATAAATATTGTGTCACTTGTGATAGGTGTATTGAGATTAGAGTCTGAAAAGGAAATAAAGAAAGCAGATGGGTCAACACTTATTCAAAAAGGTAAGAGAAAATGAAAATACAATTGTACAAATGCAAGTCAAACATTAACCAAAATTTTAAAACAAATCTTATGAAACAAATCATATTATTAAATCCTAGGTCTGTGTCTCTTCCTCCTATTCCTCCATCAGACCATCCATCTCTCAACCTAATTTTTACTTAGTTTCTCTTCAATGGTGTGTTGGGTCATTGTAATTTGTTTTTATCTTCCTTTTTTGTTTTTCATCATTTCCTTACTCTTTATAAGGTCAATACAAGACATGATTTGAATTAAACAAAACACATCACCATGGTTATGTCATTATTGGGTTGCAAAAAGGATAATTTAGGCCTTTTGATGCAAAAATACATTGATTGCAAGAATGCCCCTATTCTTGCAAACAATATAGAACAAGTTTTTTTTGCAAGTTTCAACATTCATAAAATATTTAAAAGTTTGAATTAAGTTATTATTATTGCAGGGTTATGTTTGTGGTTATTATTTTAGCTAGTAATTAAACCCAAAAAAATGCATACCTGTAATCACCACTCTCCACAGAAGAAGCAGTGGCAAGGTTTATGTCAGGAATTATATCAAGAAGGGAGAAAGATATGCTAACTCACCATTCCAATCATCCCCTGAACCTCATGAAGCTGAAACTATGCACACAACTATGCAGATAAACAAATCCCCCAAATCAAATACAACCAAACATTAGAGGAAGAGGCGGATTATCCCATTAATATTTGCAATGGATTTTGTATCATCTAACACAAGCATTGAAGAATATCCCAAGGAAAAACGCAACAAAAAGAGGGAGGAAATCCAAGTCCCAGGAATGCCAATCAAAAATAATGGAAAGACCATGCAGAATCACAACAAAGGAGAGACCTCAGGGGTCAAAATTATTGTCCTAGAAACAGAGTAAACTACTTATGCACAACTAGAATAATATCTCGTGGACAGTGGTCCATACCCTGAGAACGATTTTGAGGGTATGAGCCCAGAAATAGAGCATGTCCCAAAACAGGTTTTAGAGGAGATCAAACCAGAGACAAAGGGGAAAATTTTGATGGAGAATTAACCTATAAAAAACACTTTTGATGACAAAACCGAGAGAAAACCTAGGCATGAGCTTAAAGGTGGGATCAAAGTGAAAATTTAGACCAAGCCTAAAATCGAGGAAATGGAAGATAGCAAGTTGCAGGTGGAAAGAATCAGCCAATAGAACGTTATAATGAAGCAAGAAATCCATGATCTACAACAACAATATAAATATATTCAAGTGCAACATTCATATCTACAAAGGAAGTATCAAAATCTGTAGAAGAAAAATCAAAAGGCACTGCCCAAATTTTCTGAAAAAAAACTTTGTGTTTTCTATGTTTTAGTCATTGGATTTTGGCATACAATCTGAACAGATGGAGGTGAATTTTTGAAAATGGAAATATTTTTTTTTTTTTTTCAGAAAAATCCCATTCACAAAACCCTCTCTCATATTTTACACATGTATCACGGTTTGGGAGAATCGAAGAGACCTTTGAGGTCGTTTTTCCATAAATTCACCAAATGCTATGTTTTTCCCTTTTTTAGTCATTGGATTTCGACGCGCCTTTTGAATAGATGGAGGTGAATTTTTTTTAAATGAAAGATATTTTTGTTCAGAAAAATACCATTCAAAAAAACGTCTTTTATATTTTACACATATATCACGTTTTTGGATAATCAAAGAGACCTTTGAGGCCATTTTTCCAAAAATTCGCCAAATGCTCTGTTTTTTTCTATTTTTGTCATTGTCTTTGGGTGCACCTCCTAAACATATGGAAATTAATTTTTGAAACAAAAAATAGGTATCACGGTTTGAGAGAATCAAAGAGATATTTGAGGTCATTTTTCCCAGAAATTCACCAAATTCTGGGTGAGTTTTGTTCTAGTGTTCAAGGTTGGTCTCCATTTTTTGTTGTACGTGGGAATCCATGCGAATTTTATAGCCAACAAAAACTTGGGAAGATTTATTTCTATAAGCCTGTTCTACTTAAACTATCAAAAAATCAGCTCTAGTTGCACTAATATGATTTTGTTTAGGTCTAGTTAGAGGCACTATTGCCACTTGTAATAAGTAGTTATCTTTTGATAAAAACAATGGTTTTTTAGGTTGAATTGAGGAGAATATTATGAAATGACACTTCCACTCAATTCAAACAAATTTTTACATTTTTAATTAAGCAGTAACAAGTGAAGTTGTACCCAGAGAGTCTAATTGTGATGTAAAGATAAACTGAAAGTTTAGAGCAAAGATAGGTGGTCAAACTCTCTTGGGAAAAGGGATAAATAGATAAAAAAATTAATGTAAGGGGGTTCATTTTTGTGGATCGAGAATAAGGATTGTGGTTGGACCTTGAATAAAAACATGTTTAAGTTTTCCACTTGATGAATATAACTTTTGGTAACAGATTGTGTTTTCGTTTTCAAATCTCATATATCTTCTTATTTTATTTAGATGCAAATTGTAAATGTATATAATCTGTTGTTTCTTTTCCTTTCAGCTATTTTTTTAATAAACCTTTTACTATCATGCAACCTGACTTCAGTTGTTTCTTTAGTAAAAAAAAATTTGTAATGCAACATGTCTGGAGGATTTGTATCTAAGTACATGTTTTAGAGTTGGAAATTACTTCAAGTCTAAAATTCCATACAACAAGTAATTAATTATATGCTTGTTTGTATTTATTTTTTTATCTCTTCATATATGTGTCTTCTCATCATAATGTGTGCCACCAGCTGAGGGAAACCTTGCAGTGATAGTGTTAGATAGTCCAACTACATCTCCATCATTGAAAACCCATTTATCAGCTGACCAATAAACTCAATTCATAAAAAAACCAATCATTCCAAAACTTGAGGTGGCCTAGCTCTACCCTTTAGCAGTCAAGTTCACACCTTAGGACCACCACCTACTATGTATAGGTCTACATCACCCTAGGTTATCAAGAAAAATATTTTTTGAGGGCTTGGACATTGACATGTAGTTATTGAATCTCCCCTTCCATATTTTCCAGTTTAAAAGTTCTAGGGCCAATCACTTCATGAATCAAATATGGCCCAATCCATAATTGTTGAAACTTAGAATGTTTCCCTTTAGTTTCATTGGCCTTATACCATTTTTGGACCAGGTTTCCTACCTAGAATTCATTATGGTTGACAAAATTCTTATCAAACCAACATTTTACTAACTCTTGGTGTTGAGCTAGATTTTCCTTAGCTTTCTTCCTTTCTTTTTCCAATTTGAGAAGATTATTTAATCTGTGTTGCATAATTGGATAACTCTCTTCCTGAGTAGATTAGGATAGTTACAGGGAGGGTAAGAACATGTGAGTAGGCATAATAGCTTCTTTATCATACACCAAGAAAAAGGGAGAATTATCCAAGGAGGCTTTTGGTGTTATACTATCAACCCACATAGTGTTAGGTAATGCTAACTGCCAATTACTTTCGTAGTCGGTAACAATATTTTTTATAATTATTATCAAGTTTGTGTTCATAGAATATACTAGACCATTATCCTAGGGATAATAATTTGTTGCATATTTCATCTTGATGTTATTTTCCAATGCATATTCAGTTAGCTTCAATGAAGAAAATATTTTTCATTGTCAAAGACCAAAGATTGAGGAACATCAAACCTAGTTACTATGTGAGAGTTGAGTAAAGAGATCACATATTTTTTGTTTACCACCTTGAGAAGGGTCACTTCTTTCCGACGAGTGATTTAATTTGTTGTTGTCAATATGTATTTGTGCATCTAGGAGGAGTTGGGATTAATTTCCCCTTTTAAGTATAGACCCCACTATTGAAATGGGCATTCTATTGTGACAAATTGCAATGGGAATGTTGGTCTCCTTTCTCTTCTAGTTGAATTTTGGCATACCTCACATAGTCTATCATATGCATGTGCATTTTTTAAAAATTGTAGGTTAATAGTAACCTTCCTTGAGTATATTTTGTATTGTTCTATCTCCCTCAAAATTTCCTCTAGCCGGACCATCATGCAGCTCTAATAGAACTATGCCCTCATCAGGATTTTCCAAGCATATAAGAAGTACATCATCATAGTTTCTCTTGAAGATAATTCCATTGAAAATTTGGTACTTGGCAGACTCAACCCAAGTTCCTTATACATTTTTGGTTCTATATAGTGAGGAGCATATCCATGAGTTAAATAATACTTCATTTTGTAGTGCTAGGAGTCTGAGGTAACAAGGACGTAACGGATTTGTTCTTCAATCAGAGCCCCCTCTTCATTGTTGGAATCTCCTTCAGAATAGAAAACAATATTACACAACCCTTGTCCTTTCATAATTCTGACAGGTTTATTTTCTAAATCATATTCTTGAAGGGTTGTCATCGAATTATCCCTTTTCTCCCCTAGGTATTTTTGTACAAGAAAATTATTGACCATGGGGTAAGGTACTATCACTTTGGTTATAGAATTCAATAAGAAAGGTCTAAAATATTTTAGTTCCTTGAAGATAACATAAGCCTTTTTTTCTACTACAAGATAATCTATCTCTACTCCATGTAATCCAAAACTCATTAAAGATACTAGGAACTCATTCCCCTCCTCACTCTTCTGAGTGAGGATAGTCATGAATGAAGTATCAAATGTATTAATCCCTAGACAAAGCCCCATACAAATCCCCCATGTTAGGTATAAAACCCCTTATTAATCCCCTTATCAAATTATTACATTTCTTGTGTTATATTTGCATGTAGTCTATGAACCCCTTCATCACACCCTTTCACTATATTTCTACCATTTTTATCTTATATATACCAAGGAGACCTAGTCTTAGGATCATATTATCTCATCTCATATTGTATTATGAAGTGGATATATTGTAAAAGGAGGTTTTTCTCGTTCAAGTGGACTGTAATTATTTATTTTTTATTATTTTTAATGAATTGTATCATAATATTTTGTAGATTCAAAGCTCATTGATCCTAGGATTTTTCTTCTCCAAGCAAATGATCTTATAATTTTCTCTAACTAATTTTGGTAAAAATTTCATCTTCTGGACGATAAGAAAAGGATTCACATAGCAACTTTGAACTTTGAGATAAAATCATATCAATGGTATCAATGGATAGTGAAAAGGTAGCCCCCTCTTTATCATTATACATGGGGTTTTTTTACAATAGACTTAGAAGCACAATATGGGAAAGTGTGGGAACAAGACTACTTTTTTCAATTGACAAGAATCAAGGACTTAGGTGATATTGAAGATTATATTTCATAATTTCAGGTATTGGCCACGAAGGTGGATGACATAAGTGATCAACAATTGTTGGAAGCTTACATGGGTGGATTAAAACAACACATCAAATATGATCTTTTATGAAGACATCCTACAAATATTATGAAATCCACGCGAAATGCTCGTCATATTCAAGAAAAGAATAAGGATACACACAATTCTACAAGTGTGGCATACACAAGAAGGAGAGATCATTTTGGGGCTCATAAGATAATCGTACCGCAACCAACAAGGTTGACACCTCAACAAATGGATGAAAGAAGAGCAAAGGGACTATGTTTCAAGTGTGATATAAAGTACAGTAAGGGGCATAAATTCATTGAGAAGAAAGTATTCTACATAGACAATGAAGAGGAATAAGATCAATAATTGGAACCATCACAAGATATAGAGCTAGAAAAGACTATTCCAACAATATCTTTTCATGGATTGGCCGAAATCAGTACTCCAAAAACCCTGAATATAGAAGGATATATCAAAAATAAATAAAAAAGTAATAGTATTGATTGATTCTAGTAGTACCCATAAGTTCATCGATTGCAAACTAGCAAAATATCTCAATTGCTTTGTATATCGAGCACTGGAGTTCCAAGTAATTATTGCAAATGGAGGTACCATAAATTGCTATGGGAAGTTCCATAGTATTAATCTCAATATGGGGGATTATTTGTTGGATAGTCCCATGATTTCCATCAAAATGGTTAGTGTTGATGTTGTACTAGGGGTCCAATTGTTACAATCATTGGAACAATCGCCTTTAATTTTCAAGATATTTTCATGAGATTTTCCTCAGAAGGCAAGGAAATTGAGCTTAGAGGTATCCAAGGGAAACCCTCTAAAGTGATAAGCTCTAAAAACATGAAAAAAATACTCAAAAAAGGACACCATGGTGTAATTTCACAATTGAGATCAATAGATGTTCAAACATCTATATCCTCTGCTCCAATGGATCTCCAAAATTTATCAACAATCATTCCAAGGTATTTGGAGAGATACCTAAGGGTCTTCTACCTACTCAATATCGTGACCATGCTATCCATCTGCAACCAGGAAGTGTAAATATAGTATTAAAGAAGATAATTAGTGATAAGATCCCAATGCAAACTATTAAGAAGCTGTGAAATTGAGATATTACCGAGTACCTAGTCAAATGTAAGAACCTACCAGTAGAAGAGGTGACATGGGAAGATTATTTCTTCATGAAGACACAGTCGTGGCTATCAAGTGTTGAGGAAAACACTTTTCTTAAGGGGAGGGGCATGTTAATCCCTAGACAAAGCCCCATACAAAGCCCCCATGTTAGGTATAAAATCCCTTATTAATCCCCTTTTCGTATTATTACAGTTATTGTGTTATATTTTCATGTAGGCTCTGAACCCCTTCATCGCACCCTTTCATTATATTTTTACTCACTCTCTCTCTCTCTCTCTACACACACACACACACACACACACCAATGAGACCTAGTCTTGGGATTATCTTATCTCATCCCATATTGTATTCTAAAGTGGATGTATTTTAAAAGGAGGTTTCCCCCTCGAAGTGGACTTTAATTATTGACTTTCTTTCATTTTTATGGTGTTGATTCATAACAAGATGTGAATGTTTAAATGATGAAATCTTGAATAAAATCAAGGCTTAGTAGAGCCACAGCCTTTGATATTTATTTCCTAATTTTGGTGAAATATTCCCTTTCTTTGGGACCCCATTTAAATCCTGCTTCTTTTTTTATCATGTCTTGGAGTGGTTTGATCATTTCAGAAGCTTGGAACAAACCTCCTTACAAAATTAATTTTCCAACAAAGGAATGCATAGACTTCTTATTATGGGGAAAATAAATTTTGGAAATCACTTTTTTCCTTTCTATCTCTATCATTATCCCATCTTTGGAAACAAAAAACCCTAAGAGATTTCCTCTATTTACTGCAAAGACATATTTTTGGGGATTTAAAGAAATACTTTATTTTTTGCACCTAGTGAAAATCTACCTCAAATGATTCACGTGATATTTTTTATCCTTAGATATTATAGTGACATCATCGATGTAGACCACTATTGATTTACCAATCAATCCCTTAAATGTTACATCCATCGCTCTCTGGAAAGTTGCCCCTATATTAATTAATCCAAAAGGAATATTTTTATAAGAATAGGTTTCCCACTTGGTTCTGAATGTTGTTTTCAATCGGTCATCGTGGGAAACTAGAACTTGATTATAGCCTAAGAATCCATCTAAGAGGGATAACATCTTAGATCCAGAAATGCATTGTAAAATTTTCTCCATTGGGGATAAAGGGTAATTGTCCTTCTCTGAATCGTTGTTCAGATTTATGAAGTCAACACAGAGCCTAATATCCCCATTCTTATTCCTAGTAAGAACTAGATTGGCAATCCATTAGGTGTGTCTAACAGGCAAGATAAATTTAGTAACCATGACTTTATTCAATTCTCCCTTCACCGGGGGCTCTAGGTTGGGATGCATTTTCCTTAGCTTATGTTGGAAAGGCTTCAGCTAATGCTTCATCGGTATAACATGTTGTATGATTATAGTATCAAAGGTTTTGAAGTCATCATATGTCCATGCAAATACATCTTTGTACTCCTTGAACAATTTTATAAAATATATTTTTTCTTGTGGTTAACAATTGGTACCAAGATTTACAGTCTGCAGGTGGTCATCGGTTCCCAAATTGATGAATTCATACTACACGGTTGAGTCGTTGGTCTTCTAGTTGGTGACCTTCTTAAACTTATCTTGTAGATCATAAATTTTCTCAAGTCTCACCAAAGTTCTATGAATGGTATTTATCTAAACCTTTTTTTTATTGCTTTCCCTGGAAGAACTTGTATTTGACCATTCAAATATTGATCATGCTAATATTCATCAATGGATGAGTCTTTAAAGGTATCTTTCATGTGCAATAAATTGATAATTTGTCTGTAATTATCAAAGACTCTCCAATTGAAGATGTTATTAGGTATTGACATCCTTTATAATAATTACACAAAGAATGTATCATGCATTATTCCTTCATATGGAATTAACTTACATGCAACATTTGTCAATAAATATACATCATGATTGAAATAATGAGGCACAAGACTAATGCTAAAAGATTAAAAATTTGTTATTAAATCCCATACCTCTTGACGGTAGTGTTTGATATGGTTGGATATGCAATGGACATGATTTATTATCTATCTTATCAAAATTTCATAATATCCAAACACCTTTATCAACTTAACTTTAAGATCTATTGTTTTTCTTCATCTTTGGATCAGAGCCTCATACTCAAAAGTATTGTTATTGCACTAGAATTCAAGTTTACATGCTATAATACTTCTCTTACCTTTAGTATATTTAAGGATGCAGTCAGTGCCTTATCCTTCATTAGACTTGGATGCATCAAAGAAGAGGGTCCACATGTCTGGAGTTATGCTTGATTCCTTTAGTGGATAGGAGTCATCTTTAACTCCAAACTTAATCTCATCATTTGTGTTAGTGTATACATCACAGTCAGTCTGTACATGAAATTTAGTGTCCAACCTATCTACTATATTACAATTCAGATCAACAATCTGAGTGTAATGAAGGATTTCATATTGCATGTTTGATTCTGCATGAGGTGATATTTCAGTGGTAAAAAAGGTATCTAAGATGCAATTTCCCAAGATTGAGTGGTTAAACATGGCAGTATCATTTAGGTCATTAAGGTTTTTGACAACATGTTTCATATGCCTCTCCCTTTCAACCATTATTTGATTTTTATTTCCATTATAGGGTAGCCAGAGTTGAGACCAATTAGTGGAAAAATATCCTTTAAGCATAGATAACAATTCCCTACTTAATAAAATCACATATGATTCCAGGATATCTACCACAATAATTCATATTGTCTTATGTACCTTTGGGTTGGATGCTAGTATAATCAGTACATTCCTTAATTGTCCCATGACCCTCATAGTCAAGCAGTCCAATTGACTTATTTGGATATCAGATTCTTTAGGTTTGGCATTCAACTTTTGAAAATCCGCATATGGCATTACATTAGAGGATGCACCTGAATCAACCATACAATTATGAATTTTGGTTGAAAATTTAAAAATTTAAAAGGAAAGGAGGAGTTGTGGACTTTGATCGCTTCCCTATCAAAGAGGCATTGATAGTTGATTGTTTCTATGAATAATTCTTATTAGTCTTATTAATTTGAATTGATTCATCCCTTTCTTTGTCTCCCCCTTGATTACCTTCTCAAGTTTTGGTATGAGATGATCCTTGCAAGTTGTTAGTAAAATTTTCTTGAATTTGTGGGAGCTTCAAGAGCTCAAAAAGAGAAATGTTAGATTATTTCCTCTTAAGGTATTCAAGAAAGTCACATTCCAATTTATAGGTTGCAGGGGAATGCAAAGGATGCTTGTTATTAGGATAATTCATGTGAGGATTTGTTGATGTGTCGGTGAGTTTTGGGATAGAAGTAGATTATGATGGGGATGTTTTGGTTTTAGTCCTCATAGTAAAAACATTCTGGGACATATGTATTTCTTTTACTTATTTTTCTTCTTCCCCTGGTAAGTCAGAGGATACATCCCAAAAATAATTTACTCCATGGCTCGGTGTCTCCACTAAATATTTCGATTGAGTTTGTTGTTCATATTCTTCCTCTCCTTCCTCCCATATCTCCTAGATAGTGGATGTCTCATCATTGGAAGCCCATATTTTGAATTCTTTCAATAAGTCTTCCATATGAATACCTTCGATATGTGGATTAGTCTTGTTTGTAAGACAGGTTGGATTCTTTTGAGGGTAACTAAATAATTTAATAGGATTTGAGGAGCCTTCCCCAACATTTTTCTTTATATCAATGATGTTGTTGGAGAGTTTCTCTATAATATTTTGGAGGATCTCCATGTCCAGGGAGTCCTGATTCTTAGCGTCTTTCGAAGGTTTTTCTGAATTCACTTTGATTTTTGTATTGGATTTGTCTTTATGGGATTCATCTCATGGATTACCCTTTAGATTTAACATATCCTTTTCAACTTTAATAGCTTGTTTAAATGTGTCTTCCAAGGTACAATTTTCATCTCTTTTCAGAAACATTTCCATTGAAACTAGAAGGGTTGAAGTGTAAAATTCAATTGCTACATCATTAGTAGGTTTGGAAGTGAGAGGAATTTTATTTACCAGTGTGAGGAATTGTTGATTGAAATATTTGACCTTTTCCTTATCTTCCATATTTATTCTAGAGAGGTCTAATACCAAATCTATTGGGGACCTATCCTCTCCAAATTTCTCAATAAAATTTGTCTCAAAAGTATTCCAAATGGTGATGGAAGCTTGAGGTAATGAAAAATACCATGTGGATGATTTACCTTCGAATTTGTAAGGGAATATCCTACAAACAACATCTTCATGTTTGAAATTTAATAACCTAACAACAAGAATGAATTTCTTGATGTGGTCTTCAATTGAATCGTTTTTAACAAGATCAAACTTAAGGAGAAACTTCTCAGGATGCTTAGGTAATGGATGGACTACTCTGGGAACTGTAACAACATCACGGGATAACCATGGGTGATTATTTGGTTTATTTGCATTAGCTCTACCCATACTTCTAGGGATATCTAGATTTTCCTCTTTGGGTTCTTCTTTAGGTGGACCTTTGGGAGTCTTGGGTGGAGAATGTGGTGGAATGGGTGATTGACCTCAAACGACTAGCAGATAATTATCGATATTAAATTTGGATGAATTGATTATTCCCCAAAAAGTGTCAGATAATTGATAGTTAGGGGAAATGATGATTGAGTTCCCAACATCAATTGATTGACTTTTGATGATCAGAGTTTTGGGTCACAATTGAGCTTGGGTTGTTAGTGAAGGAAATTTTGAAAGTTAAAGTCCAATATTTCTTCTTATATTACAAGTAAGGACACGATATTGTTCTAAAAAGTGTTTACAACCTGCACCAATTAGGTTGCGAGGTTGTGAAGTGGGACATAGGAATGATATATTGACACTCTTTTTGAGTAGGTGTCGGCACAAGGGTTGGATGTGGATTAAGAGTTTTATCAGGGTTCAAAGATTTGGGTTCACCTTATTGTGAGGGGTTCCTTAGTGGATTAGGATGGGTATGCTTTTGTAATTCTTTGATAACCATTCAATTCGATGGCCCTCCTTTAGCGCCATTTCTTTCAATGGGTCGAATTTTCCTTTCAGGAAGGTAAGAGACCGTTCCCAATGGTAATCCCCAATTAGGCTCTCTCTTGTTTGGAATAACACTTTCGACCAGTATGTGGATCTAGCTGCCACTAGATTATTTGGAAAGAGGGAGAAGACAATTGGATTTATTCTCACCAATTTTATCTAAATCCTAATCTAATTCTCTAGAGCATAAATGAAATAAAATGTTATATTCTATCTCTATTCTATTCTAACCTATCTTGATCAGGAGCAAGACTAACAAACATGAATGCAGTTAAGGATAGTGTTATTGAAATCATAAATAGTTCATGTCAATCAACAACACATCAACATAATGAAATTGTAGATTTTGTTATCACTGAGAGTCACCCTCAGATTGCAAGAGGATAAGCCCAGTACCCATCAGAATGTTTGGTGGATGATGGTTTTATGAATAGAGGTCAAATGGACAAAATGCGATACAAGAAGTATTTTAACACATAAATTAGACAAGCAATGCACATGGAAGTGAGGGCCTCATTAACTTTAGTCAGTGATTTGAGTTTAAGGATGGGAACAAGGAATAATTAGTGAGAAAGGTGGACACGTCTACCATGGGAATATGGATTTCAAGCAGCTTGATGAAGAAAAACTCATGCTCAACAACACTCTTGAACTCAAGTTTCAGAAACTGAAATATGTCACAGGAACATAGTCACATCAGCATAATAATCAAACCTACATTATCATGCAACTACAACCACTCGACTATATCCTCCATGCCCGAGCCTTTTAGCGTAAGGGGAAATAAGTTAACAAGGAAGCTGACTATAACTGGTCACGACACTACTGTAATCAAACCTACGTTACAATAGAATCACAACCGTTGACTGGATCCTCCATGCCTAAGTTTTTTAGCATAGTTTTTACAAAGAGATGAAAGAAGATGAATTTTATTAATGCGAAAGTCTCAAAATTGATACATAACTAGAGAACAACTCAGGCATCAAAATATTACAAAATAGGGAGCTCTTCAAAACCTGTTGATGAGCTTAACAAAATCTTGAACCGATCTATTTATACTCGGATCAGTCCACCACTACTAGGAGTGTGACCTGGCCATTAAATTCAAGGCCTTTCGTCTACGCCTTCTTCTGTTAGAATGTGTGTGTATCCTCCTGTAAGATGAAAACTTAGCTCATTATGGGAATGAAGGAAAAACCATCCATAGGGGTACCTCAGGTTGACAGTTCTATCTCCATGGCCAAATCCTCCACACCTTCCATTTATGGAGTGAGTCGAGGTTTCAACGACCACTCCTTTCTCATTAACTTATTTTTCTCGGGAACACAACGAGGCATAATGCATAGGGGGTGGCCATGTGTTTCTCTCAGATTTGTCGTTATATAAGCACGTGATTGTAGGGCCATTCAAAGGCGGTTTGGTTTCACACCACTTTTGAGCCCTCAATTCACCACCTCCCGCCACGTAGCACTTTCGCCATACCACGATTTCGATTGTGAGACCGCTCAAGAATTTCATCGATCAAGCAAGTTGTGTCCCCGCAATGAAGCATGTTCATTGATCTGGTCGCAATCTGTGATCTGGGTGCACCTACTAGATTTAGCACCACCGCTAATCTTATTCTCCCACCAATTTTAGGATCAATTAAAATTGTGCTTTGGGGTGGGGCGTTATTTTTTGTGTTGGACAATAACACCTTTTAGAGGAATTTGTCTCGATGATGGCATGATGTCACTGAGATGATGTGTCAAGAATAAAATGGTGACATGTGTCACTAGAAAATAGGCTGAGGGCACGTCTGAAAATGATTGAAATGAGTGCCATGTATTAGCGCTAGACGGATTCCATGTGTAATGAATGATAAGGGTGACACATGTCTGTGCTGACAGCTATCATGTACTTTGGACTTCGGAGCTCGATAGGAGTCTACATGTAGAGATGGAGTTTCAATGTGATCAATGGCCATCAATATGAGGAGGACACGTGGCGCTTGACATTCAACTTTGGCAGAAAAAACTTTGGATGATGAGATTTTGAAACTCCCAAAGCCTAGATTTCTGAAGCAAACTACCACCGTTAGATTGGGTAAGGAAATGTGGAAAAATATCTGCAACTTTGGGGATTCTTCCTAGCCACTATTCTTTGTGCAACTTTGACATGTCAAATACACGCGAGTCGTTGATCTGATCACGACCTATGTTCGGGGAAAGCCCAACTTTTTCTTCCACGTGACACTCTTGGATGGACCCTGGATCCTGCCGAGAAGATCAATGGCTCACAAACACTTCGGGATTTCGGGATTCGGGCCTTTTTTTATTTTGAATGGACAACTCTTACAATCCTCTGAAGTGTCAAATTCATGAAGGGAAAGATATGGTGACGCCTGGCTTCTTGATCTGGAGGACCAAGATTTATTTCAGGAGTTCGGGCTCTAGCTCTTCGAGACTTTGTCTCCTTTGTATAATCGCTAATCCTCGCGCTACATTGAAATCCCGATCGCTCGTGAGCCATTGATATGAAATTTCTATTGGATCTCCTAGATTGAAAATTAAACCTTTATGTTGCTTGTGTTTCAAGCCCGAAATGGACTGCTCTGAAAGATGCGCTTTGTGCTCAAGGTTGATACTTGTGAAAACAAAGGAATTGGTCATCCTGCAACCCTTTGATAGCTTTATATGATAAAATTTGGCTCCATGGGGGATGGCATGCTCCCCGCAAGCTTCCAAGAACACATAGTTCCAGTGCCTTAGCTATTGGGATATGGAGTTGAGCTTAAAACATTCACTGCGGAAAACAGGGAGATATGTACACTACTCTACTTACAAAAAGAAATCAAACACACATGCTCCATAAGGATCTTATTTATGTACAAACCCACACTGACTGATTTTTTCAACATACTAGGTGAAAGCAGACTTCCACCATAGCCACCCAAGTAACTTCTTGACAGAAAAATTTCTTACTCTATCACTGATCAACTAAGGATAACGGAAATGTGACAGCAAAATAATTACATTTTTTAGCTTACCCTCCAATGTTGGAGGTAAGATAAAGCTTGGAGTCTTCAATACATGGAGAAAATGCAATTCCATGTACTCTCTCATGGGATCATAAAATAGGTGATAAAACTTACCTGCTCACCTCTAGCTGAATGTCTATGGAAAGTACAGGTGAGTGAAAGGTTGATGCAGGATGTTGATCCACTTCTCCTTTATCTTCTCCGATAACATATGCTAGTTTATGGAAAGAAATCTCCTCACGTATATCAATGAATGGATGTTTATTTCTAACATGCTTCTCATTTAGAAGTGATGGAGATGAGATAAGTTGCACACTTAGCTCTTCCATTTCTCCTTTACTAGGATATTCATCAGAAATTGGTTGCTTTTGTTCAGTATTTCAAATGAATAATTCATCATAAGAAGGACTACCAAAAATATCAGTCTCATGATCAGAAATATCCTCTGCATTTTCTTCAAATTTTAACTTCGCTATTTCTGTAGAAAGTGATTTTACCAGTTTTATCAACTCATCCAAGGCATCTCCTTCATTCTCACAGCCTTCGTAAGAATGAAATATATCCTGAACACAATCTCTATACTCATTGCATCAGCTATGACAAATTAACTCAGAGGAATAATACTTTTGATAATGTATATTGAAAACTCCATGAAACTGTTCCAGGGAAGAGATACTAGTAGGGAGCAAGGATTTATACCACTCACGAGCATCTCTATCTAATAAGAACATGAACTTATTCATCAATAAATCCTCATGATGTATTTCCCACCGATGCATGAGTTCATGAAACTCAAGGAGATTCTTTACAGGGTTGTCATCTCTATGTTCTCTAAATATGGGCAAAAAATCACCCCACTGATCCATAGTAGGAACAACATTTGGAAAACAAGGAACAATAAAGAAATTGAAACGAGAAAACCTCCGATCCAAGATAGCTTCCATGTGAAAATATGACCTCTCAAACTTGTGTAGTCGCCACTGGATCCTTCAATCATGGAGTCCCAGATGAATGATATGCAATCTAAATGTGTCTGGTCATTTTTCACCATCAAAGATCATATTTGATCGTTGTCGTTCTCCTAGGGAAGATTTCTTCATTTATGTCCCCGAAAACGGTGACATGAATGTTAGCACTAAAATTCACCCTCATATTGCAAGAGGATAATGCCAGTGCCCATCAAAATGTTTGGTGAATGTTGGTTTTATGAATGGAGATCAAATGGACAAAACTCAACACAAGAATGATTTTAACACAGAAACTGGAAAAGCAATGCACAGGGAAGTGAGGGCCTCATTAACATCAGTCAGTGATTTGAGTTTAAGGATGGGAAGAAGGAAGACTTAGTGAGAAATGTGGACAAGTCTTCCATGGGCATCCGGATTTCAAGAATCTTGGTGAAGAAAAACTCAGGCTCAAGAGCACTCTTGAACTCAAGTTTCAGACACTGAAATATGTTACAGGAACATAGTCACAACAACATAATAATCAAACCTACATTATCATGCAACTACAACCACTCGACTAAATCCTCCATGCCCGAGCCTTTTAGCATAAGGGGAAATAAGTTAACAAGGAAGATGACTAAAACTGGTCACGACACTACTGTAATCAAACATATATTACAATAGAATCACAACCCTCGACTGGATACTCCATGCTCGAGTGTTTTAGCACAGTTTTTACAAAGAGATGAAAGAATATGACTTCTATTAATGCGAAATTATCAAATTGATTCATAACCAAAGAACATCTCATGCATCAAAATATTACAAAATAGGGAGCTCTGCTCAACTAGTTGATGACCTTAACAAAATCTTGAACTGATCTATTTATACTTAGATCAGTCCACCACTACCAGGAGTGTGACCTAGCCATTACATTCAACGCCTTTTGTCTGCACTTTCTTCTGTCAGACTGTGCATGTATCCTCTTGTGATACACAAACTCAACTCAGTATGGGCATGCAGGAAAAATCGTCCATAGGGGTACCTCGGGCTGATAGTTCTGTCTCCACAACCAAATCCTCCATGCCTTCCATTTATGGAGTGATTCGAGGTTTCAACCACCACTCCTTTCTCATTAAATTCTTTTTCTCAGGAACACAACGAGGCTTAATGCCTAGGGGGAGGCCACATGCTGCTCTCATATTTGTCATTATATAATAACGTGATTGCAGGGTCGTTCAAAGGCAGTTTGGATTCACACCGCTTTTGAACCTGCAATTCACCACCTCCCTCCACGTAGCACTTTCTCCATACCATGGTTTCGATTGCGGGACCGCTCAAGAATTTTATCGATCGAGCAAGTTACGTCCTCGCAATGAAGCATGGTCGTTGATTTGGTCATGGTCTGCGATCTGGGTGCACCTGCTAGATTTAGCGCCATCGCTAAGATTATACACCCACCAATTTTAGGATCACTTAAAATTGTGCTTTGGGGTGGGGCGCTATTTTTGGCATTGGACAATAACACCTTTTGGAGAACGATGTCTCGATGTTGGCCTGACGTCAATGAGATGATGTGTCATGAATGGAGGGGTGACATGTGTCACTCGAAAATAGGTTGAAGACACGTCCAAAAATGCTTGAAATGAGTGCCATGTGTCAACGTTAGAAGGATTCCATGTGTCATGACTGATAAGGGTGCCACATGTTTGCGTTGACGAATGCCATGTAATTTGGACTTCATATCTCGAGAGGGGCCTGCATGTAAAGATAGATTTTTTAAGTGAACGACGACCGTCGATCTGAGGAGGACATGTGATGCTTGACCTTCAACTCCAGAAGAAAACGCTCTGGATGAAACCATGAGTTGAGATGTTGAAAATCTCGAATCCCATATTTTTGAATTAAACTACCATCGTTAGATTGGGGAAGGACATGTGGAAAAAGATATCAACTTCAGGGCTTTTACCTAGCCACTAGTCCTTGCACAACTTTGACATGTCGAATACATGTGAATCATTGATCTGATAGCAACCTATGATTAGGGAAAGCCTCGCTTTTTCTACCACGCACCACTCTTGGATGGACCTTGTCTCCTATCGCGAAGATCAATGGCTCACAAACAGTTCAGGATTTTGGGCTTCAGGGATTTTTTACTTTTAAATGCACAACTCTTACAATCCTTCGAAATGTCAAATTATCAAGGGGAAATATCTGGTGACACATGGCTTCTTGATCTGGACGATCGATATTTATTTCGAGAGTTCAGGCTCTGGCTCTTTGAGACTTTGGATCCTCTTTCTAATCACTAATCCTCACGCTACTTTGAAATATCGATCACCCGTGATTCGTTGATATGCAATGCCTATGGGATCTCCACCGTTGAAAATTGAACCTGCCTATTGCTTGCGTTTCAAGCCCGAAATGGACTGCTCTCAAAAGTTGTTCTTTGTGCTCAAGGTTGATACCTACACAAACAAAGGACTTGGTCATCCTGCGACCCTTTGACAACTTTATGTGATAACATATTTGATCAAAATTAGTTGTAGAGAAAACCTATAAAATCATTAATGTATTCATCAGAAATCATAACAATATGAGTAATTCCAAACACTACACATATAAATAGTTCACAGGAAAAGCATTCAGAAAAAAACCCACAACAAACATATCAGTAGAATAATCCCTAATACATCTGACAATAGTTATGAACCCAAATCCCGTATGCTTCTAATTCATAAAGAGATAATAGTATCATCCATGTGTATAATCTGCAAAATTCCTTCTATCTTACAAGAAGATATGTTTTATAAGATGAGTCTCTTTACATTCCATAACTATTATCATTCTAGATGATAGTTACCTTCTTTAGTTTCTCATTCTTCTACTTTGGATTAATATGATTTTAAATTACAAACTTTTACAAAAAATGTAGAAATGTCAAGCATTTTATAAAGTTGGTTGATCTGCAAAGTTGGACCATGATTCATATTCTTGGATGATATTATTTATCCTATCTTACTTCCTTTCCTTGAGCTCTAGATCTCCATCACATATCCTACCAACAACCTCTGTATTTGAGTCTTTCCTTGTTCCTTTTATAAAAACTTATGTCATCCACTTACATTCCATTGGCTCGATCATGTACTGGTTGACAACTTCTCTATCGATTTTGTCCAACACTTCAATTTCCTACTTGGATTTCTCCCTAATGGATGACACTTGTTCTTCCTTGGATTCAATTGGTCTTGCCACATCTAGTTCCTCATTCAATGGCATGTAGAACACCTCTAGGAGTTTATCGTTCGTGGTCCATATCATTGTGGATGCTTGCTTGGTGTTTCCCATTGTTCATTGCATATCAGGATAAGCATTCTTCCATCTTTCTATCAACATTTGGGTTTTTTCATTCTCCTTCTTGGTAAACCTATGCAATGTTGCAGGGGTTGTCTTGTATACATTATGCCAATGTTTTATCCTTTCAAATGCTTGCTCCATATCCTCATAATGGCCTTTGATTTTTCTAAGCTAGTTAGCTAATATTTCAATTTATTCATTGTAAGCATGGATATCCTTCAACTCCATGAAGAAATTCACATGTGTCTCTATTAGTTTCTCATTAATTTCAACATCCCCTTCTCAAAATAGGCCCAAGAATTTATTTTCCTCCTTATTTCTTTCCAGCCGAAGTTCTTTTATTTCTTCTTCCAGAAAGGATATCTTGTGACCTTGTTGTTAAACTAGTGGATCCTTTTCATGATCTTTCACTTTCAGGTCTGATACCTCATGAACATATCCCTACCTGGTGTTCTTGATTTCCTTTGCATGTAATCAGTCTCTCTCATATTATTTGACCTGGACTTCGTTTTCTAGTTCTTTCTTTGGTTGTTGCAATTATTTATCTAGACCTCCTAATTTATTCTTATACTTTTCCAATCTGTAGTTTATCTCGTGAAACGTGATGGTATTTGCTCCTGCAAATGCATGTAATGTTGTTGTTGTTTCTACTACTTCCTTCTATGGGGTCTCCTGTTGGATTACTGAGAGGGGGGGAGGTGAATCAGTAATAGAGCAATTATAATCATTTTTATCCAAATAATCCAAGTGTTATATCAATGTAGAATTATCATCCAATAATGAGCAATGAACAAATGAACAATCATACACATACACAGTACACCAGTGCTTTATGTGGAAACCCGAAGCGGGAGAAAACCACAGAATGATTTTTCTTATATGTCTTGAAGAATTACATTCATTGGAAGAACCAACTTCCTTTGTTTTCC
>JZKD02S1905607.1:0-10357 GCA_000966675.3 Picea glauca | reverse complement strand
TCTCCTCTCACTCAAAATGAGATCTAAAAATCTCTTTTTCCTAAGGGGCTCATCGAGCGCTTCCCTCCAAGTCTACCTACTCTATTCAATTACAATAAATGGGTTGTCTAGCTCAGAATCGGATCTAGATCTCAACCGATCTAGCATTAAAGCCGATCTACCTAACACCTGCATAAAAGCACAGCTTCCTAGCTCAACAGCTTAAAAACATTTAATTACATTCAAATTCAGATTTTAAATGAGGTTGTGCCTCCCTCTTAGCATTTGAATGCATGCGCACTGACGCGGCTAGTTGGCTGGCTGGCTGCCGTGGAGAGATGCTCCTGCATCAAACTCCTCATCTGCAAAATCATGAGCTCCTACTCATGCGCTTCCCCTCTAAGCGGTTGGAATCCCCCTATATCCCAAACGAATATATGGAGCTTTTCATCTGCTCCATTCGGCTGCTATTGCTGCTTCTACATTGTTGTTGCTGCTACTACTGTTTCCTTTCTGCTCAGCTGCTCCTCGCTGGCAGTTTCTATTGACCTCAACAT
This sequence comes from Picea glauca, assembly GCA_000966675.3. Classification (NCBI taxonomy): domain Eukaryota; kingdom Viridiplantae; phylum Streptophyta; class Pinopsida; order Pinales; family Pinaceae; genus Picea; species Picea glauca. The sequence goes on along the minus strand of JZKD02S1905607.1, from coordinate 9,821 downwards.
CAACTCCATGATATCTTCAATCACTACATCCAGTTGCTCCAGTGGTTGGTCCTATTTTTGCAGTCTCCCCAGCTGCAAAAATTTTCTGCACATGGGCAGATCACCATGATCTCCCATGCCATCCTCTTCATATTCATTTGTGGCCTCAAGTTACCACTCTGCTGCAGACTTCATCTCTGTAGTCTCCCTATGGCTAACTTGTTGTTTAGTCACCTTCTCTGATAGCTCAACTTCTGTCAGTTCTTTTGCCAGCTTTGGATTGTTTAGCCAATCCTCCAGCATCTCTAGCTCCATCTCCCATGGAGTGATAAATCTACCTGCTCGCTCTTCGGCTTCCTTCGCTGCTAGCTTTAGTGCTACATCTTCTTTATTTTCATCTCCCTGGCCGAAATCATTGAGCCATTCCTCAGAACGCTCATTTTCTTCATCTGCTTGGGTAGCTTCCAAAGTCTGCTCCAATCTTTCTGCAAAAGTCTTAGCTGGCTGTCCTTCTACTGTTGTTGCACCTGCAACAAAGATTTATGCCTCCTCCTGGGCACATGGTAGGAATACTTGAATTCCTCCAATCATCATACGGCTTCTCGTATCTTCTGTTGTCAGCTACACCTGTTGATCCCTTTCCGAGCTCACCTGCTCTGTCAACTCCTCTGGTTGATTCTGACTCATTTGCTCATTCCTGCCCACCTCGCAATATGAGACTTCTCTGCTGCCCTCCTGGCAGCCTTTGAGATCCTGCAATGACCTCAATCTATTGACCACCTGGCCATATGAAATTCCCTTGCTGTCTTTCTAACAGTCCGTCAGATCCTCAGCTGATCTCAACTCTATTTCCTTGCCCACCTGGCAATCTGGAAACCTTCGACTTCCCTCCTGGCAGTCTTCGAGATACCGCAGCGATCTCATATCATTGCCCATCTGGCAATGTGAAATTCCCTGGCTGTCCCCCTGATAGTCTGTGAGATCCCACAACGATCTCATCTCTTTGCCCACCTGGCAATTGGGAATTTCTTCTCTGCCCTCCTGGCAGTCTTTGAGATCCTCAACCGATCCCAATTCATTTTCAAAATCATTGAGACCTTCCCTAGTCTCTGGTTCGCATATCTGAACCACCTCTTCTTCTGTGGCTTTGAGGTTTTCAGTGTACCTCAGCCATGTTTTCAACAACCTTCGCTGTCTTCTGACCATCAACTCCTTGACTGGACATTTTTCTTTCGGCTTCTTCATGGGCCATTCATATACCCATCTTGTCTTCTTATCCTGGTGCATCTTCAATTCAAGCCTCGCCATTTATCTTTTTATATATGCGAGCTCTTCATCCATTTCCTCTTGGATCCAGAGCTCTGAGGTTCTTCTTCCAACATACCTAAAACCTTCAATAGCCACGTTGTTGTCTATGTTTGCCTTCCTGGCAAATATGTTTTTGTCACTCTACATCCTGAGCGTTTCCAGCTTCATCCTACAATACTCCTAACTGTCTTCTCGACTACTACCTACATACAAACAATCATCACAGAGTCTCCAACGCTCTGTCTTCTTTCACCTGCAATATACAGATGAAATCCCACTCTGATACCACTTTGACGTGGGTGTGATCCTCCTACAACTCCTTTCCCACTCACAGGATCGATAAAAAAATCCTCTTCTGCTGAGCAGAAGCGGCTCCTTGAATTTCCTCGAGAATCACTATGAAAATTTGACCCACAAGTCTTTCTCTTTCCCTGTCTCGGCCTCTGCACCGGACCATGACCAATTTCTCCCACAGGAAAAGAAGTATCAAGCTTCGGGGTTTCGTAATCCCCATTATCGAGAGTCTCTGTCCTCTTCAACTCCCGATCTCCGATGGGCCAATTCGTTGATGCACCCCTTTTCTCAGCCCCTCCTAGCTGTGCTGTTGGTCCACATGACCTGCCCTCATATGACCGCAGTCATAGGTTCCTATTGAGGTTTCATAATTTCCAATGTCGAAACACACATGTCCGCTGGACTCACGATCCTCAGATCCCTGATATGTTCCTTCACATGCTAGCCCTCCTGGCTCAGCTCCTGGTCCAAGTGACCACAATCTCATAAGACCTTAGCCTTGTCTCCTTGTCGGGGTTTTGAACATTGCAATGCAGAATGCGCATGTCCATAGGATTAACGAAATGTCGATCCCCGATGCGTCAAATCTCCAATGGATGATCGTAATTTGACCTTTCAACACCCCATCACATCTGTCGGGGTTTCGGACCTCGCGATCCTGAAATGCAAGGACTGCTCATCCACGGGACTAGCGATATCTCGAATCCTGATTTGCTGATGAATGAACTCCTTTTGGAATCTTCCCCGATGGTGCTAAATTGCTGCCACGCATCCTCCCTCAGACAGATGGTTGAGATGCATTCGCTATCTCGAGACTTTTGATGTATCGATTCTCATGACCTCGAGAACTCCGATTCTCTGAGTGCTAATATCCCGATGGCTAGTGTCTCGGATCTCCTGAATGAACAATCACGTGACATGCGTCCTCTCCTGATGGACGACCCATATTTTGTGTTGGGGTTTTCAGTGTGGACTTACCCGATCTCCTGTCCATGGGAATGTCGATTTGCCGATTTCTAATGCCTCGATATCCCGATATGTGTCAGGACTTCCTTAGGCCTTCCCTCCTCCTGTTCATGAGGTTAAATCCCTCGCAACTCTCTGTATATCCGATGGTTGTCAGCTATCCTGAGCCAGATCTAACGGCTCAGATCTGTTCTCCTTTTCTGCGCTCCTCCGGCTGCTCCCTGGACTTGTAAACCAACGGTCCATATCTTCTCCTCCATCGATCCGACGGCTGCTGTTGCTCCTCCTGAGCCACTACGCTTTCGTCCTGCACTTGGAGAAATTCCAAGTCTTCAAAGGCCTCGACCTTTTGTCTTTCTCTTCTCTTCGGCGAGCTCCTTTACCTGAGTCCTCGCTACACGTGTAAAAAAATGTTGTCCCTCCTGAGCTTTGGAAACTTTGAACTCTCCAAAGAGTTCTTCAGCCTCTGTACTACTTCTAGCCTGACTCTGTGCGTGAACACACTCACCCTCCTAAGCTTATCCTTCAATCCAGAAACTTCTTGCTGAGTGATTTTGGGTATTCAGTAACCCTGAGAAGGTTCCCTCAGTGGACCCTTCCTCATTTCCAGAACTCAAAGAGTTCTTTTCTTCTTATGCCTACCTGCACACAGTCTCAATGCCCACCTGGCAGAGTTTCCCTTTCATAGAACATTCAACAGTTCTGTCTTCTTTCGTGTGTTAGCGCATGGTAAATTTCCTAGAGGTTGACAACAAAAGAAATCTACTAAGGCAACTTTACCCAACCACTTTTGAAGCTAGGATCTAGCCCTTCCAACTTCAGAGAGGGATCTCTCTATATGATTTAGCTATGTTTCCAATTTTAAATATTAGGCTAGGTAAAGAAATAGGTCGGTTTTGTTGTCAAAGTGTTTTTTCGAATTGGTTGAGACAGTCCACACATCCATCGAGTTATGGGGTCTTTGTTTTAACAAAATATGAAATACAAGCCAGAAACGTAAAGGGAAAACTTTCATAGGATGAGATAATATAATCACTGTATCTTTTAGTATCTTAAATGATGAAAAACAGAAAAGGTGAGAAAGATAATTTCAACAAAGAAGAAGTTAAGAATTTCTTTATTGAAAACACCAGAAGATAAACACTAAAATCTTTCCGAGCTAGAAATAGGGTATACAAGATAAGTCCTACAACATTTGTTACTCTTAAAGATGAGATTCAGAAAAAAAAATGATGACAAAGCGAGAATAACATTCAACTTAGAGAGAAAACATCACCAGTGAATACATGCAAGAATCCGGTAAAAGTGCTTCCTTTTTATTAATGGAAGATCTCTTCAAAAAGATTACAGTCTAATAGCGTCAGGGTGTGAAGATAAACAACCCTCAATACTTCGAAAGGTGAATTATTTATAACTCAAATTACAAATATCCTATCATTAATGACTAGGACATGCTAAATCTATTTTTAGCCTAATGAACTTAACAAAATTCCTAAATCTAGGAACTGCTTGATGATGTGGTGTAATTGCACGCTGATTTCTGGGTAGGCCATTGATGAAGCTTCTACACGACATCATCTGAATGGACAGCTGACTGGACCAAGACAGCTCATTTGCTAATCGATCAGATCACAGAGCTCCTCCCATTTGAGATGATTGGGCACATTGACTTTGAGCAGTCTTCGATACACTTCATCCATTTCTGTATACTTGGTGAACATAGGCTTGGTGAGGAATATGTACCGAATCTCCTATTGGATACTGATGTCCCACTGAAGCGAATCCAAGAATGCCTTATCGGTGATGCTCCCTTGAATGCCTGCAAACTTTGAACTGTCTTTAGCCACCTCAACCAATCTCTTCTTGTAGTATGGGAGCATCATCAACTTATCATTGATTACCTTCATACCAGGAATACCATTCTTCTGGAGAGCTTCAATCTTGCTAAAGAATCTTTGTACCCGTCGGTCCATGGACTGAACCTTTTCTTCCAGCTGAAGCATTAATCATCTCTTGGTCAAAACACTTTTGACCTCAAGGATGGTCTCTGTTCTATCTTCAATCTTTAGTTCTTCCAGCTCTTCCTTGGTCTTAGAATTGAGGAAATTGATGATTTTGTTTGCCTGTGTTGGCATGTCTCCCAATTCTACTCTGATCTTCTCAATGGCTTGTTTTCTTCTCAGTACCAACTCGTTCTACTCAAACATGATCTGGATCATTGGCCATATCTCATTAATGGACTTAGTGATGTCTGTCCATACACTCTCTTTAACTTCGGCCAAAGTATTTCCTGCCACTGTTTACTTCCGGAGCTACTATAGCTCCTGCTTGAGCTACTCTGTCACCTGCTTTTCCTTGGAGAGGCTGGTCTGGAAGGAAGATTTGAGTTCCTACAGGTTCTCAATCTCCTTTTTCAACCTACTAATCTCTATTTCCTACATGTTCATATTCTCCATGGACTTAGCCAGGTCAACTATCTTCTCCTGGGATGTCAATGGAGTCGCGGATGGGACTGCTATCACGGATACTATACTTACTCCTGAAATCGAAATGGCACTCAATGGAATGACTTCCATTGGCTTCAGCTGCTCCTTCTCTTTTAACAGTTTCTCCATCTCAGCTTCCATTTCTTTGAGCTGTGCATTCTGCTCCATGAGCATCTTGAGCATTTCATCCTTCTTACCGTCTTTCTGTACTATCTCCTTTGCCTGCGAATCCTCTGTGGGCAGGAGTTTCAGTTTTTTTCTCAAAGAGGCTATGTCAACATTATTCTTCTTTATCATTTCCTCTGATGCTTTGATGTTTGAAGGATCATAACCAATCTTGAGGACCAGATCCTCCAAAGTTTTGATCCTATTGTCCTTTGCAAAGGATGAAATCTTCTCCATATTGAGTTGTGTTTGAACATTGTTCAGGGACACCTGTAACTTTGAAGCAGCAGTAGAAGCATGTGCTAGCGTGTAGAAAACCATTTACCATCTCTGCTTGTGCAGATCCATCTGATCGACTGGATGCACGTCCTTCATTTGGAATTTGAAGGTGGCCCTTTTATAATCAGTGATCACTTTGGGGTCTGGTACCTGTGCTTAGAGGAAGGCCATGTGCATTCTTCCCTTTTCTGTGTCAAATGTAGACCGCAGCCTATGTTACGCAGTCGATGTATACTGCCAAAACTAAGTGCAAGTACTGGTGGTAAGGTTCTGGTTCTTTTTCTTTATCAGCTCATACTTCTCGAAGATACTTAGCTTCGGTCCCCCCTTGCCTAGCTGGGTGGTCAATGGGGATCTTTAGATTTCTCTGTCACTGTAGAGGTTATGGCCTTATGGAGGCTCGAACCGAAGGGTGGAGCACCAACTTTGGTCACTGTGGTAGACGGGGCTTCTTTTTCCCCGGTCGAGCAAGGGACTGATGAAGTCTTAGGCCTCTTAGTATGCAACTGGAACTCTTCGGACGATACCTCCGTGACAGGCGGAGATAAATCTTGTCAAGGTCTTTTTTCCTTCGGGACCTATGGTGTTGTTGTTTGAGATACAGTGGCCAGGGGATCCTGCTGTTCTACTTCAATCAATGTGTTAGGCTCCCAGGCTGTCTGATTTGCGAACTTCTTAATTTCAGGCCTAGACACATGAACATAAGGGATGTTTTTATTCTTCACCCTCATCTCTGAGATGATCCCACAAGGATCATAATGCAATGGGAAGCTCATGAAGAACTTCATTTCTCTCAACATCTTGTCTGCTTCTTCCCGAGCTCCCTAATTGTTGCAGATGAAGGAGCCAATATGCCCCTTGATTATTAGCTGTTGCTTTTTCTTCAACGACACAAAATGGATATCATCTGAATTTATAATCTGCCTTATATATTCTAGAGAAAAGATTCTGAAAGGCAGATACTTGGGAAGCTTATATGGTGCCAACTCGCACCCGTATACTTTGATCTCGGTATGATTTTGATACAGGTACTGATCCCTGGTCTTTGTGTTGTCCGAGAGGTACAAGATCCTCTGAACTTCATTGTTTATTCTCCTGGTTGGTTGTCTTCTCCTGGGATGTCAATGGAGTCACCGATGGGACTACTGTCACGGATGTTGTACTTACTCCCGAAATCAGAATGGCACTCAATGGAATGACTTCCATTGGCTTCAGCTGCTCCTTTTCTTTTAATAGTTTCTCCATCTCAGCTTCCATTTCTTTGAGCTATGCATTCTGCTCCATGAGCAGCTTGAGAATTTCATCCTTCTCGCCTTCTTTCTCTGCTATGTCCTTTGCCTGTGAATCCTCTGTGGGTGGGAGTTTCAGTTGTTTTCTCAAAGAGGCTATGTCAACATTTTTCTTCTTTATCATTTCCTCTGCTACTTTGACGTTCGAAGGATCATAACCAATCTTGAGGACTAGCTCCTCCAAAGTTTTGATCCTATTATCCTTTGCAAAGGATGAAATCTTCTCCATCTTGAGTTGTGTTTGAACATTGCTCAGGGACACCTATAACTTTGAAGCAACAGTAGAAGCATGTGCCAGTGTGTAGAAAACCATTTCCCCTGTCTACTTGTGCAGATCCATCTAATCGGCCGAATGCACATCCTTTGTCTGGAATTCAAAGGTGGCCCTTTTATAATCAGTGATCACTTTGGGGCCTGGTACCTGTGCCTGGAGGAAGGCCATGTGCATTCTGCCCTTTTCTGTGTCAAATGCAAATAGTAGCCTATGCTGCGCAGTCGACGTCGGCTTCCAAAACTGAGCACAAGTACTGTTGGTAAGGGTCTAGTTCTTTTTCTTTATCAGCTCATACTTCTCGAAGATAATCAGCTTCGGTCCCCCCTTGCCTTACTGGGTGGTCAATGGAGGATATGTATATTTCTCCATCATTGCTGAGGTTATGGCCTTATTGAGGCTCGAAGCGAAGGGTGGAACACCAAATTTGGTCACTGTGGTAGATGGGGCTTCTTTTTCCCCGGTCGGGCTAGGGACTGACAAAGTCTTAGACCTCTTAGTATGCAACTGGAACTCTTTGGACGATACCTCTGTGACAGGCAGAGATAAATATTTTCGAGGCCTTTTTTCCTTCCAGAATTGTGGCATTGTTGTTTGAGATACAGTGGCCGAGGGATCATGTTATTCTACTTAAATCACTGTGTTAGGCTCCCAGGCTGTCTGATTTGTGAACTTCTCAATTTCAGGCCTAAACACATGAACATAAGGGATGTTTTTATTCTTCACCCTCTTCTTTGAGATGATCCCACAAGGATCATAATTCCATGGGAAGCTCATGAAGAACTTCATTTCTCTCAACATCTTGTCTGCTTCTTCCCCGGCTCCCCAATTGTTGCAGATGAAGGAGCCAATCTGCCCCTTGATTCTTAGCTACTTCTTTTTCTTCAAAGACACAAAATGGATATCATCTGAATTTATAATCTGCTTTATATATTCTAGAGAAAACATTTTGACAGGTAGATACTTGTGAAGCTTATACGTTGCTAACTCCCACCTGTATACTCTGATCTCGGTATGATTTTGATATAGGTACCAATCCCCAGTCCTTGTGTTGTCTGAGAGGTGTAGGATCCTCTAAACTTCATTGTTTATTTGAGGCTCGGGCCTGCTACCTAGCATGCTTACCACAGGGTGGTAGAATTGGTCGATGAACTCCTTGAAGCTTAAATCAATGGAGTTGTGCTTGAGAAAGGAGGTCCACGTTGTGAATGCCTGAGGTCTACCATCTCCATCCATCTTCTGCATGGAAAAGCCAAATTTATCCGCCTCGAAGAAGACAAACAAGTATGCTAGTATCGATGAATATCTAAACATTCCTTTAGTGCCGAAATTCATGAACTATTCATGAATATTGTCTTCCAAGAATGTGCTAAAATCAAACTGGGTGGTGGGATTTTCATCTGTAGAGAAGATGGATAAAAACCCCAGAATGGGTTCATCTACCCACTGGTCAAAAAAGTATCCTAACAAAGCACAAAGGGACGAGATGACCTGGTTTCCCTTAATGGAGAACATGGAAGATGGATAAGAAGGATTTGTGGAGGGAAACTAAGTAGATGGGGGAAGGAAGAGTTCGAATATTTAATCTCTTTGGGGGAAGGTCATTTTCTGGTATAATTCCGTGAGAATTTCTAGGTTGAAGGGAGACGAAGAGTCGGCTCGGGGGATTTGCATCATCTGGTCTATGGATTCAGGCATAATGAGGAACAAGATCTCTTTGAACAAGGAGACAACAACTCTTTGCTCAGGAATATAGTGAGCTTGACACTTGAGAGCAAACTCGGGAAAATGGTGGATCTGAGGGAAAAGGTAGAGGGGTAAATTGGACTCCCAGAGTCCAATTTCATCACTCTGGTCCAGGAAAACTTTGCTGAGCCATGACTGGAGATCTAAGAAATCAAAATCGCATTTAGTATCCATGATTAATCGGTCTTTTTCGACTAGTGGGATCCTGTCCAGGTCGACAGGAGGCGGGGGAAATGGATTCTCCTCTCCTTCTGCTTGTTTGGATTTTGGTGCCATTTCTGCAATAGTACCTGCAATAAAACACAACGTTAGTGGGGGCGACTAACTATGGATGAGGACAACGGACTGTAACGGAGGATTAAGCAGTGAATTTCTCTGGTGTGATGGGTGAATAGTGAAAGTAAGGGGAATAATGGTAGTTTTATTTAAACGGGGGTCGGTTGGACACGGGAGACAAGTCAGCTGGATAACAGATAGGTTATCTAGTAATAAATGGCCAATGGATCACTTGAGGATGAGATGGCGGGTGACAGTGGCTAAGGGATGTGGAAAGGTAACGTGGAGGCTATTGATTGGAGGTAAAATTCATAGTAAGGGGCTTGCCATGAATGAAAGGGGGGTAGGGACTCACAGCAGTTATGAGACATGACTAACTCAGGAAAAGTGGAAGGTGACGTTCAGTGGTGATGATGGTAAGTCAGACAACAAGCAGTTATGGGACTCGGGGCCATTAAAATGATGCCACATACAAAGAGGGGCCCACCAGAGGGATGATTCCATTCTGGAGCCCCCCCCCTTCGGTTAAAAGAAGATCATCCAGGGGGGTCCAAAAACCATTTTGGGTCGTTGATCTATGCGCCTATTTCTGAGCCGCAGATCTTTGCGCTCTGTTTATCACTCATTCCGGACCCGCCCCCCCTCCATTAAAGGAAGAATGGATGGGGGGGTCCAGAATCCAACGCTGACCATTGATTTAGCGCTTGATCTTGAGCTGTCTCGATGAGTACGAGTCTTATCATCGATTCCAGACCCCCCCAG